>OZ038501.1:93016120-93361120 GCA_964036315.1 Acanthosepion esculentum | reverse complement strand
CAAAATTCAAGCAAGTACTAAAATTTAAATATCTATGAAATGTTTTGATGTAACAGAAAATGTGACATGGAAATCTGAAGGTGCACTGGAATAGCGAAAGATGCCTTCCAAAAGCCAAGCAAAGTATCAAGAAATTGGAAAATTGAATTAGAAACAAAGGAAATAGTGCTGAACTGGGATGTAAGTCTTTCTATATGGCAGTAAATGCTGGGCAATTTCCTCACAGCTGAAGAGGAGAATTGAAACAACAGAATGTCACTCTACAGAAGGATGCTGAGAATACTGTAGGGAATGTGAGTAATGAAGTTTCAAGGAAAATGGAAACCAAAAATATATTACAATTAGAAAGAAATAGATAAAATTTCTAGGACATGTTATGAGGAAAGAGGGTCTGGCAGATTTGACCTTCACAGGGCATATTGAAGGCAAACGAACAGAAAAGCTGCAACTGACCTACCTTGTGTAAATGGGTGGCAGAACAGGAAGTGTGGGGGTGAGAGTAAAATGACAAACATTGCTGAGAGCTACAAAGGTGTTGTGGAGTTATTTCCACAATAGAACTTGTAGTCGGACTAAATGCGTCCTAAATGGGTTAAACATACAGAAACGATGGGAACTTGTAATAAAGTGTTACGCAGAGTAATCGAGTTGTGGTCGCTGAACACTACTCCTCCCGACTACTACTGACTCCTACTTATAATAGGTGGGAGAGTCTATTATCTAGACAAGGTGTCTTTCACTATAACAAAAGGATAGGAACTTGTGGAGAGACATGATCCATCAACCTAACAAGCTTGTGTAAATGGATGGCAGAACAGGAATTGGGAGGGACAATAAAAAAACAAACATTCATAAAGATAGGAATTTGTGGAGAGCCATAATTGCCTACATCTTGAAGGGACACAGCACAAGGATAAAAATATAATCTTAATAGATTTATCTTAGAAAATTTATAACCTGAGAAAAGCTGTATTTTTTATGTTTTAGCAATTATTAAAAATTTGCATTAAGTTCAGAATTTTTGTCATCAAGTGCAACAGATAAATGCTTCTCATTTTTTTTTCTTTAGAAAGGTTGAACAAAAAAAAAAAAAGAAACCTATAACATTGAACATCCTTTGTAAGAACAGTCCCATAATTTTACAAAAAACCTGTTTTGCTTTGAATTAATTCTTACCACATCATGTATTTGATTGTTGTTTTTTTTTCCCCTCAGGTATACTTGAGCCGTATTCTACTTTCTTATTCTCAGCCTTTAACGAAAATAAATTGCCTCTTCTCTTCACTGACAAAAGCAAGATTGTTAAAAAGATAAATACATTCACAAATGGTTTTAATCATTCAGGTGGGTGGGTCACAAACGTAGAACAATAGATTCATGGGCAGAGATGTGTTGCTAAGGTTTCTTTGGACTTGCACACAAGGTCATTTCACGTTTAAGATGGGGGCAGGGGATCAAGATAAGAGAAACTGACTAGAACTACTTTTGCTCTTATCACCTGTCATAGTAAAATACAGATAAAGCTTTAGTATATTCCAGTTATTCAACTTTGTCTTAGTGGCCAAAAACTGGTAAAACCATGTATCCCCAGTAGATAAAAGTATTGGTTGAAATAATCTAGTGACTTGAACAAAAGAGTTGCAAGTTCAAAACCTGGCCACGGCAAAGATGAGCAAAACCTTGGAAAATTGAGTTACTAAAGGGAATTAACTGAAACTAGAACAATCTACCCCGTGGGTTAGTTTGATATTCTGATGTATATCACCTGAAGAAGACCGAAGCGTACAATGGCTGAAACATTGTGAATATGGCAATAAAGATATGGACAACAGTCCGAACAATGTAAATAATCTCAATAGTTACAATACCTCATCTCAGAAATATAGACAGTTCCTGAAGAAAGCCAGGGCATACAATGGCTGAAATGTCGTGAATATTGCAATAAAGATAAGGTCAACAGTCCAAACAATGTAAATAATGTCAATGGTTACAATACTTCACCTCAGAAATTTAGGCATTTCTTGATGAAATCCGGAGCATACAATGGCTGAAACATCGTGAATATGGCCATAAAGATAAGGACAACAGTTTGAATAGTGTAAATAGTTACAATGCCTCATCTCAAAAATATAGACAGATAAAACTGACTTTTTGTATTTTCATATCAATCTATGATAGAGATATAAATGTTGTAGACTGACATTAACCTATTAACAAAATGTTTTTCCTTAATATTTAGCATGTAGCAAGTTAAACATTCAGTAGCTTTCAGAATCCCTCTGTCAAATAACTTCAAGGAGTTTCTGGCTTTAGTCTGGTTTCAGTATTCCTGAATTACAAATATGTGACCTTGTATAAATTAAAGACTGTCTAATAATTGTGATAGAAACATACAAAGCTCATTGTAACATACATGTTTATTATTTGAAATATGAAAAAACTGTTTCATTGAAGTCAAATTGATTCTAAATTGTTTTACTGACCATAAACTGGTCAAAAGGTTTTATTAGCCCTTTGAGCCCTACGTTCCTGAACAATTTTAACCCTTCTGCCTGAGCTCCTATAACAAAATTCGCAAATACATTTCAATGTAATGTTTCACGGTAGATATAAAAATAGTTACAAGTGTTTACGCACTGTTCAACTGGCCATTAAGTCATTTTACTCTATCACTGTTTAACTGGTGGCTGGGCATTACAGCATTTTTTTCTACCAGTGGTAAAGCAGTGGTCAGGGCTCAAAGGGTTAAAACCGATTTGTATTTTTGTATCAATTGATGATAGAGAAATAAATCTTGTTGACTGACATTAACATTTTGCGGAGTGTTTGAATGTTTCACAAAATGTTTTTCCTTAATATCAGGTGTTCCATTAAATCTTTCCAAAACAGCAATCTATGATTTAGAATTGGAATAAAAGCAGTGATGGCACCGACCCTGAATCCATCATGAAATTTCAGGATGTATAATTAATAAATACTAAACACTTTGGATACTTTGTCATATGGATGAGTTATAAGAAATTAATTATAGGAGAAAAAGAAATTGAACATAGAATCGGTTGCGCCAGAGGTAGTTTCACCCAACACTGCCAATTGCTACAAAACCAAAACATCAACCTGAAAACTCAAGTCATGCTCTTAATTAGCCGCGCTGGATCGAGACTTTCGTATGGTTATCATGCATGGCACCAAACCTGTTCAGAAATATCTAAACTGCCAGCTGTATACAACCGCTCTCCCTCAGATCAATGACGAAGAAACTCTTTGAGCGAGTGAAGCCTGAGTGTTTGGGCAAAGACCATCCTTCTTTGAGCATTGTATCTTGGTGCTACAGAATCACAAAGAACTGTCACAAATAGCAGAAACAACATCACTTGAGGACTACCAACAACAGCAACAACTAAAATGGATAGCATATCTAACTTGAAGAGAAAATAATGACATAATCAAGATGTTAACATTCCACATCACTTCAAACAAAAGGTTAGGAAGGAAACACCCATCAATACTGGAAAAAGCAATAACTGCTACTGGATTTGAGAAATCTGTTTTCCTAAGAAATTGTTTTAAGAAAGATTTTATAAATTTCAACTGAATACAGTATTGGCTGCTCAGTCAATGAATACCAAATGTTTCCTAGTAGGGAAACGGCTAATATTAACATTATTATTAGCATGTGGCAAGTTAAATTTTCATGAATAAGTAGCTTTCTGCATCCCTCTGTCAAGTAACTGCAGGGAGTTTCTGGCTTTAGTCTGGTTTTAGTATTCATATAAATGACCTTGTGGAAATTAAAGACTGTCTAATAATTGTGATAAAAATATATGCACAGATCATTGTAATGTTTTTGTTTATCACTTGAAATGTGAAAAACAGTTTGATTGCAGTCAGATTTATTATAGATTGTTCTAAAAGATTGTACGGAAAATAAAATGAAACCTATTCTTTTGCATAGTTAAAAAAAATTAAATGAAATTGACTAGATATTTATACCTAAACACATATTAAAAAAAAAATTAAAATTTTTGCATCCCCTCACCTTTGTCCTCGTGTAGTCTAATCAACGTGAACCTCACTAAAACTTTTTTCCGCTTTGTCATAGATTTCTCTAAAAATTTTAAACTTACAAATTCATTTTTTGATACTGGCCTTTTAATTTGATTTTTCAAAATAAAAAGGGTTTCTTTTTCTTCAATTCTATCTTTCTTAAAAAAGCAAGAATAGAAATTCAAGACAATATATAACAGGAAAATTAAGAACTAAATGACATTATCTCTGATGATGCATTTCCACATGTCACTGCATAAGCTTGGATGACATCCAAGTTCGGTTGTATGTGAATACACTGGCAATCAATATGTTTCACAGAACTGTGATCAATATCAACAGAGAATAATGACAAATGCCTTTTGAGACACTTGTTTGATTGGGAAGTAGCAAAAAATACGATTTCTCACTTAATTGGTAATGTCTTCCTTCTGCTTTGAGAAAGTGAACTTCTTTTTGTCTGACTTCTCACTAAGTTGTGGACATGGAAAATACCCCCCCCCCAGCACGCACACTCACTGCTGGCCGTTTCACTCACTGCTCATTATATGGATATTGGTTGGTAGACCCATCATCACCCCCTTTCCATTCACTCATGTTCCACCAACCAGAAAGCGGGGGGGTGGGGTGCACTCAGACAGCTTTTGGGTGGTCAGTTTTTTTTTTTAAAGGAACCTATTTTTATGGCTATCTAAAATCACTAACAGTATTTTATGTTTGTCAATTCAAAGGTGGGCTGGGGACAGGATTCCTGTGAAACTCTGGCCATTAAATTGACTTAAAAGTAAAAGAATCTATTCATCTCCTAAAGATGTGTGAGAAACTGTATTGCTACATATCTATTATATTTTAAATAGGGTATTTGAAGGCTCCATGATACTGATGCTGTGACAATGTCCCACAGTATATTTGAAGGGTTAATTTACAGATCATGATAGCTATTGTGGAGATGTCATTAAATATGCTTTAATGTTTTAAAAAGATTATTCAGTATTATTATTGTTTAGGTAATAAGCATTATAACATAGCTCAAGTAGCTGTATTGTGAAAAAAGGAATTTTCGACATGTATATAAATGACAGGAAGTTGTGGAGACCCATGATCCCCTTAGTCTGAGGGCAGACCTGTGCACCCACAATTTTATCAATTAAAATTACTATCACATCTCTCTCCCAAAATATATCCCTTGAACATTGGTAATCCTGCAACCAATCTAAAGGTCAATCAACCTGAGACCCAAAAGTGAAGGGTTTACATTTTGTTATTAACAGATCGCGACAGCTATTGTGGAGATTTGTTTAAATATACTTTAATGTTTAAAAAACATTATTCACTATTATTATTGTTTAGGTAATAAGCATTATAACATAGCACAAATAGCTATAGTGTGCAAAAAGGAATTTTCTACAATATACACATTTTTTATGTATTTATGGTTATTTTTTTAACTTTTATCAAAAACGACATTCTTGTAGATGTAGTTATGGATAATATTATACATTAATTATCAGTTATTTTTAATTATAACTATTAATGCCTTTATCCACTGAGCCATGTAAATCTACCCCAGTGGATGAAATAAAGGGTTTGGTTTGAAATTCTAATCACCCGAAGAAGCCCGGAGCGTACAACATCCAAAACATTGTGAATATGGCAATAAAGATGAGGATAACGGTCAAAATAATGTAAATAATAATTTATATATCATCATCATTATATCATCATCATCATCATTATATTTAATATATATTAGTAACAAACTGTTGGTATGATTTTTTTTTTAATTTATTGAAAATAAGATAATTGAGTAAAGATTTTTTGCAAAACAAATCTAAGCAGTAGTTTGGTAAGTATATAGACAAAAATATTTTTTTTTGAATAAATGTAAAAAAAATAAAAAATAACTGGATGCCCAAAAATAATTGCACAAGAAAATTAATTGGTTTTGCATCCTTTTCTAATTTTGTTTTACAGTAAATTGACACAAATGTCTACAGAAGTATATTTGTCATGTGTATAAATCTGAAATGGCTTTGTTTCCATGCTTTTTCATGTCTTTTCAATTCATTCTTCAGTTTTCAATCAGATTCAGGTCAGGACTTTGTGAATGCCAAGGTGAAGCTTTTATAATCTTACCTTAATGATGATAATAAAACTGAAAAAATACATAAAATGTATGAGAATTTAACATGTTTTTGAGGTTATCAGACTTCTGCTAAAAAGCACTTAATAACCAGAACTACAATAGTCAATAAATCCAGAAAAGTTCAAGTGATTTATCTCATTAACTGACTCAAAATTGAAATTGTTCACAATACGGGTTTCATTAGAAATTTTAACTTGAAAAGATTTTGAAATTTGAAAGTTACAATTAGAGTCCATTTGTTGAGATAAAATATAAATATGAGATCGTCTAATAAGTTCAGTAGATTTATCAAACATCTGGCTCTGATGAGCATTTTGATGTGAAACTCTTGAGTCGGTTTAATGAGATAAGTTACTCAAACTTTTCTTGATTTATTGAATAATCTTAAAGATATTTCTGGACTAATTTAAAAGTATGTCTTTGATCAATCATTGTCAGGGATAAAACTCCAACCCTGCTTCAGTTTCAGATTTGTAACAGACATTTTAATGTTGACATCTGATATTTCAAATAATCTTTGTAAAGTGAGTGGCCATGGTTAAATGTAAATAAATGGCAGAACTGCCCAACAAACAGAATTTGACAAAGTTTGCAATAAAAAGAAAAAGAAAAGAACAGGGCAAAAACATAATATAAGGCAAGCAAACAATATATGCAAGGCAAATTACCTGTAATAAGGCAAGCAAACAATATATGCAAGGCAAATTACCTGTAATAAGGCAAGCAAACAATATATGCAAGGCAAATTACCTGTAATAAGGCAAGCAAACAATATATGCAAGGCAAATTACCTGTAATAAGGCAAGCAAACAATATATGCAAGGCAAATTACCTGTAATAAGGCAAGCAAACAATATATGCAAGGCAAATTACCTGTAATAAGGCAAGCAAACAATATATGCAAGGCAAATTACCTGTAATAAGGCAAGCAAACAATATATGCAAGGCAAATTACCTGTAATAAGGCAAGCAAACAATATATGCAAGGCAAATTACCTGTAATAAGGCAAGAAGTTCACAAACTAAGACTTTGGGTTGACATGCAAGAGCAAATTTGGATAAGTAAATGTGGCATTCTGACTTCAAGGCAAGACAGACTGGGACCGAGTCAGATGAAACTGAGAACTGGCCTCTTTTATTGGCTAGGAAGAAATCCCAGCATGCATCTGTGTGCTTGTGCCTATAAATTTGGGAGGGGAAAGTGTTTTATGGTCATTCTGCGTGGGGATTGGAACCAAGATCTTTTTTTATTGTACCATTAACTTTTATCAAATCTCCTAATCCTTTTGCAGAAAAACACCCTCAGATACACTGTTGTTCAGGCCACATGTTGAATAAATGAAGTTAAGCAACATTGAGCCTGGTCAGTACCTAGATGGGTGACTGCTCGGGATTACTAACTGCTGTAAACTTGGATGTGCAGGCAGTGTGATGTATAATGGCTCAGAATTTTTAATCGGAGAACCAAGTTCCAATTCCCATTGGGTTCATTTTATTCCCCTACTCTCAACCATCCTGGGTATGATGATAAACTACATCCGCGTCCTGGGTAAGACAATAAACTACATCCAACAGCAAGGCCTCTGATCAGGAGGTTTTGAGGAGTGTGGAACTGACTCTTAATTGCTGGTGTTCCCAGGTCCACCCTGACCCGCTGTAGCATCTGTTAGGGTCCCAGCTATGGGCAAATAGTTAACACCCAAACTTGTGTAAAAATAGGTTTTAATACCAGAAATACTTTGTAATAATAATAAAAATAATTATTACCAGCAATAATTTTTGAAGGAAAAATTATTATCAGCAATACTTTAAAAAAAAATACCAGCAATGCAAACAGCTATACAGTCTTTGAAAAAAATATGACCAGCTATAGATTTCTTCAATGAAAAATATTCCCAGAAATAGATTTTCGAAGAAAAACATATTACCCGCAATAAAAATTTTGTCGGCATTAAATAACCCATTGAGGTTGATATGCCGTAAAACAAAACAAATCAAACCAAATCTACTCTCAAATACTCTTTGGTAAGGTATGAATACACCTTTTCTCCCACAGCTATGGATTAATCAGTAAGACTTGTATCACTATCCTATTATTATCACCCCGAAAATTCTTACAATCTAAAAAATATTTCCTGGCTTTAAATAACCTACAAAAGGTTGATAAACTGTAGGAAAATGAATGAATCAATTTAAGTGTATTGGCAACAGTATTTTCTCTCTCAAACTTTAGAATGTTGTTTCAAACAGCTGATTCAAGGATAGTAAATTGTTTAGAAATGACATCATATTAATTACTTGATTTTTTTGGCCTGAACAGTTTTAGTTCTAATTTCTAATCTATGTTCAAAGGTGTTCAGTATGATCCAGATACAAGAATGTTTAGTATAATTTTCAAAAGGCAAAAACTATTCCCATACAATAATCAGTAGCAAGGGTTTACCTACAGGCTAAAAATGAACTCCTGCTTGCAAAATAGAATTCATAACATGTCCACCTACTGAATTCATGACCATTAATGGTTTATCTAAATTAGCAGAAATAATTTAAGTTCAAATCAAGACTTAGGTGTGGTTGGTTGGTGAGACAGCATTGTCACTATGAAAGAATGTCTACTACAAGGGTATTGTTTATCATGAGTATGCTTCACCTTGTCAAACGCTAAACAAAGAATACTACTGTGACACGTTGCGGTGTTCGTGGGATACTGTTTGTTGGAAAAGAACAGAATTGCATGTGTCAAGTGAATGGCAACTCCTCCATGACAATGGTGGAGTTGTCACTCAGGGCAGCTTGTGCAGCAGTTTGGAGCCAAGAACACCACCTCCCCAGATCCAACACCGTCCTGGGTATGATGATAAACTACATCTGCGTCCTGGGTAAGACGATAAACTACGTCCAGCAGCAAGGCCTCTGATCAGGAGGTTTTGAGGAGCGTGGAACCACCTCTTAATGTTTTAAAAACATATTACCAGCAATATATTTTTGAGGAAAAAAATTAATACCAGAAATAGATTTTTGACAAAACAAAATATTACCAGCAATAAAAACTTTGTCGGCATTAAATAATCCATTGAGGTTGATATGCCGTAAAACACAACAAACCAAAACAAACCAGATCCAACAACCACCATATTTCCTAGATTCACCCATTGTGACTTTTTTCTCTTTCCAAAAATCAAATCCCTCTTGAAAGGGACAAGATTTTAAGATGTCGAAGAAATCCAAGAGAATGTGACAAGGTAGCCACTTGCTATGCCAAAAAAGTTTCTAGAATGCTTCCATCAATAGAAATGATGCTGGATAAAGTGTGTCGAAGGCTACTTCAAAGGAGATTAAACACTGAATCAATAGTTTTCTTTTTATAACACTAGTTCCAATACTTTTTGATTAGACCTCATATAGATTTTTAAAGTTTTTCTTCACAAACATTACACAAAACAATATATTATTAAAAGTTATTTCTGTATATACATCTGACTAACAGCTATAACTTGTTCTGCCTAAAAAGAACATTCAACTGCAACAATATTTAAAATTTCTCTATAGACGGGGAAAATAATAATAATAATAATATCAGTTACAAACTTTCAAAATGTTTTTTTTTCTTGACTTTCTACTAAAATGTGAATCTCATGACACCTGCTGAATTGTGTTGTCCGTTTGTTCTCAACCCAATTGCATTTGCAATCACCACCTACAGTTTTATGATATCCTCTACTCAAGAATAAATTTAATCATTACTTGAAAATAAATTATAAATAGATATGTCATATCAAGGTGCCTTGTACAATTGTTTGACTAGAAATCATATTGACTTTGTTACTCTTTGTGTAATTGGGAATTTGAAAAAAAGATTATCAAAAATACTGAACATGCTCATTAATTCCTGACCACTGACAATCCATTCCTTGCTGATTCTGAATGTATTTTTATAATAAAATCATTAAAAATGAATTTTGATTATACATTTAATAACCCGATTTTGTGAGTAATACCTGATCACTAACAACCTTTTCTTCCTCATTTTCAAAGCATTTCTATATTAAAACAATTATTAATACACATACAGAGACCTGGTGCACTACGTGCCACAAAGTCCCCGAACAACCCTCCACAGGTCTTGAATTCAGAGTTGTCCTTCTCCTAGACCAGTTGCTATCCAAGGCTATAGAACCCAGTCTGCCCTGCTATTTACCCATAGCTGGAGAGAGAAGAGGATTCATACCTTTCCCAAGGGTATTAGCACGTAAGTGAATGTCATGGATTCGACTGGAATTCAAACTTGGCTCTCTGATTCCTCAATCCGAGCTGCTATCCACTACTCCACTATGCTTCTTATATATATATATATATATATATATATATATATATATATATATATATATAAAAGTGAACATAGAAGTCAGCACTTGGAGGCGACAGTCTGCTTCATGCTAGATGCAATCGTCGGGCCACGATTGCATCTAGCATGAAGCAGACTGTCGCCTCCAAGTGCTGACTTCTATGTTCACTTTTATATTTACACACGCTCTATCTCTGATATTGAGCACTTTACCAATAAATATAGCACACTTTAAGACTATATATATATATATATATATATATATATATATATATATATATATATATAGCAAATCAGTCTGATTGAGTCTGGTTTGCTACCTCTTCGTCACCGAGGTCTGTTGGAGCAGATGGTATGACATTTGCTTGAAAACTCAACTGTCAGGGTTTCAATTCTCGGTAGTGGATGCGCACTGCTGATGAGTCCCAAATATAGGATGAAACGGCCGTCCAGTGCTTTCTGCATTCTGTTGAGGTTTCTTTCAGACTCAATCCTTACTTAATTATATCTATCTATCTATCTATCTATCTATATATATATATATTTGAGCTTATAAGCATTTATTTTTTTGTAGGGCAATTTGTTGTTTTTACTTGAATCTAGAAGCATTTATTTGATTCAAGGATAGGTAAATATTTGTCCTTTATATTTAAGTCCATATACATTAACTTGATTTGGGGATAGGCAAATATTGGTTGTTTATATTTGGATGCATATGCATTTGGATTGGGGTAAATAAATATTGAGCATTTATACCTGAGTCCATAAGGACCTATCTAATTTGGAGACAAATAAATATCATTCAGTCATACTTGGTTCCATAAGCTTTTACTTGGTATGTGGCCACCATTTTTTAGGGATTACTGTTGGCATATTCCACACCTTGATGACAGAGAAGTGGAGTTGGAAAAAGAAAACAACAGGAGAAAAGAAATTTGTCAGAATGAACTCTGGAATTCACCATTTTGTGTAAGATTTCAACAAGAAAATTTTCTGATCTTTAAATGTTTGCTTTTTTGAATCTTTTTTCTTTTTGTTTAATTTTTTTATTTGGGTTTTTGGGTCAGTAAGAAAATATGGTTTGGCATGTTTTGGCACTGATGTTTTGACAAGGCCATTTGTGCTGATTTGATTTTGACCAGACTTTCCAGTGCTAGAAAAAAATATTGTAAAATAAAGATGCAGATAGGAGAATACTTGAAATTGTTCTGAGATTTGAAAGCATGGACTCTATAGAGTTCTTGAGGTGCCTAGCTCATAATTACCGAATCAGCTAAATGAAGCTACATTACAGATTTTATGTTTTTATTTGTCAATAAATTTATCATTTTAAAACATTTTAAAGTACCATCTTTGAATGATAATGAATCAATCAACATTTTTTCTAGCATCCAAAAGTCTAGTGCCTGAAAATCTGGTACCGAATCAGCTGGTGTCCAGATGGCTGTACCAAAATGTCAGCACCAAAACGTTTGTGCTCAATTGTCCCATTCCGAAGAAAATATTACAAATATTTCTATTTGATAAAAGTGTTATACTATGTTTCAAATTAGATCTCTTTCTGATTCAGTCCACATCAAAATCTGTCAGCTGGATATGAATGTTATATGTAAAATTAAAAATAAAAATGTTGCTCTCTGCACAGGGGCTCTAACCATTAGATTTGGCTCACAACCACCCCCCAAATACAATTTAAACAGAGCCAATCACAAACATTACCACTAAAGCAAAAACTTTACAAGAAACGCTGAGTCATGTATCCAACATGACTGCTTAAAAGGACCTGTTCATGATACTCAAGTCAGTTGCAGGTGAGTAGTTAGCAGATTAGGCAAACAGCCAGCCATATAAACCAGTGGTCATGGTCAACTGACTTGACTCAAGCTTCAATGCCAGGCCTGTATGCTGTTGACTCCCCCATCCTCCAAGTCACTTCCTTTGCCCACAAGGAGACATTCCACCTTGATCCTCTATATTGGCAATAAAAGAATTTTCTTTTGATATATCTTTGCTTTTCTTTCCACCTCACTAGTAGTATTTTGTTGTTTTCATTTCCATATATGATTTTTAACATTTTTTGTTGTTTTTTATCACAAATTTCTAGGTTAAATATTTGGATGTTTTTGGACCATTAAACTAAAATGTTGGAAATAAAGATTTGAAAATTGTTCTTTTCTTGAGAATTTTGTCAATGCCAATTAGAGCTTTCTGTTTATTTTATGCACTAATTGACTTAAAGAAATGGTTTCTCCTATTTGAAACAATTAAGCTATTATCTCCAGATCTAATACTTTGTGTTGTTGTTTTTTATGTATGCATTGTGTCTATTGAATAATGAGTCTGGGCTTTTGCAAGTCAAACAAAATCTCTTATCCCCAAACTAGGTGGTATCCATTGACCAATGAACATGTGTAACCAACCAATTCGCTTGTGTCTTCACTTCCTTGTTAAACATCATTTGAAATAGACATGTTTTTTTTTCTGACAGGTCGTAAAAATAATCAATTCAAAAATCAAACAAGGCATCAATTAAAAATTTTTGATGAAATTAAACAAAATGGCCGCTGAAACTGAAGTGTATGGGGAAGAATTTATGTTGCCTTCATGTGTGTTTCAGTGGCAAAAGATATTGTAATCTAAGGTAATGTCAAGAATATTAAAAGAATCAAATTGTTCAAAATGATCAACAACTCAGAATAAGTACAGAAAGAGTTTCCATCATTAAAGAACTGGCTCTTTTTACAACACATTTGAAAAGGTATGTCTACTTGAAGTGATTTGAGGACACATGGCACAGTGGATAAAGGTGTTGGTTAGATCCAGTGACAGGACCCAAAGAGTGTGAGTCTAATACCCGGTTAAGGCAGTGGAGAATTTTCAGAGGGAAAAATTAACAGGAGATAACTGATAACTGACATCCATTAAACATGGCACATGGAACTAGAACAGTCTACCTCAATGAGCGAAATAAAGGGTTCAGTTCGACATTCCAACCACCTGAAGAAGGCCGGAGTGTACAACGGCTGAAATGTAATAAATATGGCGATAAAGATGAGGACAATAGTCCAAATAATGTAAATAATATATATAATACCTTTTCTCAGAAATATAGACAGTTTTTATAACACTATTGGACTCTACTTTGAGCAATAAGAATGTATGATTACTCTCCAAGCTTAACAGAAGAATTGTGAGGAAATCAATCATAAATGAAAATGACATGTTCATCATTAATCATAGCTAAGGATCGGATACACATGAAGGAATGAAATAAAGTTCAAATATATATATATATATATATATTATTCCAGGATCATTTTCCAACTTATTCAAGATGATCTTCACACTCTCTAACCTTCTATCTGTCCTGGAGTAACAAGGTGCCTCACAAGTTTCATGTACAATTTCATTTTCAAGTCTTTTTTTCCCTGCTCTTTGAACTGTCATAGCTTGAATATTGCTGCCACATCTGGTCTGGTGTTCCTGCTATATCTTTAGAGATTCTTGATAAAATCCAAAGACTAATCTGCAATGTTTCTCTTCAGAATCTATCTTATATATTTATAAGTCTACCTTTCATCCTTGTTTTGAATATTGCTACCACCTCTGGTCTGGTGCTCCTGCTACACATTTAGAAATTCTTGATAAATTCAAAGAAGAATCAGCAATGTTATTGGTTCTGACCTGGCATCCGAGCTTTAGTCACTTTTCCACCACTGTAACATTGCTTCCCTGTGCCTTTTCTATAAATATTTTTATGGTAATTGTTCTGATAATCTTTCTTCTTTGCTTCTTCGACTTTATGAATTTAAGCACAATACTAGATTCGTGGCAACATTTCATCATTTTACAGTTGAAATGGCGAGATGTAACCGTAAGTTCTATGCTAACAGTTTCTTCTCTCGCACTTCACACTTGTGGAACTCTCTTATGGCTTCTTACTTCCCAGTCAGTTTTGATCTTCAAAAATTTAAATGCAATGTCAATCGTCATCTTCTGTCTCCTTAATTCCTTTTCTTTTATCGTTGTACCTCCTTAATAATGTTGTTCTCATATTCTTTCACACTCAGTGACCCTGTGCATCTTAGTGGTGTTATTGCCTTGCTTGGTGTGAAACGAACCAAGACATGACCTCGGAAATCACCACAAAGCCACCTTGAAGAAATGGAAAAGGAAGGATCAATGTGACGACCACCCCACCCAATCTACACCAACTATCACTTACTTTCTTACAATCATATGATTAGGCATTATCCTACCGAAACAGTACATTACGTTCATGTTGAATGGATGGCGGCAGAATGGATTTGAATAATGTTTGGGATATATGTGATGCTATGGCACACCGCATCATGCCAGAGATTGTTACCTGTGTGTAGTGGGCAAATCTACAATCATCACGTCACACCATGATTCCCGTAAACCATTAGCATCATTGGAGCAAAATATGTACTGCAGCCATAGCAGCAGTGGTATGTCTAGGGTAAGATAACCATCACTCTTTTCCATTATTTTTCTTCTAGGCTGGTTGCTACCCCAAAGCAAGAGAACTTTTTAACCTATATCTAAGGGGAGAAGAGATGGATTCATGTCTTTCCCAAGGGTATTTGTGCAAATATGAACATAAAGAACTTTTTTTTTACCATTATTGCATCTTAGTGGCAATAAAGATGCAAGGTGTTACTGAGTGTGAGAGAATAGGAGAAAAAGAAAATATTGAGGAAAAAGAACAAAACAAAAGAACAGAAATTAAGAAGACATTATGTTTAAAGTTTTGAAGACCAAAGTTGATTGGAAAGGAAGAAGCTTGAAGAGCGTTCCACAAGCGAAAAAGCCAGTGGAAGAAACTGTTAGCATTGAACTTCTGTTTATATCTAGACATTCCTACTGTAAAATGATGAGACCTTGCCACCAATCCAGTACTGTGCTTAAGTTCATAAAGTCTAGGCACCAAAGTGAAAAGCTCATCAGAGCAATTACCAAGAAAATATTTATAGAAAAGGCCCAGGGAAGCCATATCACAGTGATGGGGAAGTGACATATGTTGAGATGCCAGGTCATGATCGGTAGCATTACAGAGCTTATTTTATACAAAGCAGAAACACCAGACTAAGTATGGCTGTAATACTCAATGCATGGAGGAATGGTGGACAAATAAATATGTAAGATAGATTCTAGTGAGAAACGTTGTTTTCAATGACCCAGTAAACCAACTTTCTTAGCAGCAGATTTAGCAATTGATTCAATATAGTCTTTCCACTTCATGCCAGCAGAAAATGTTAGTTCAATAAGACAATAAGTCACCCTCCTGGAAATTTCCATGGCTGGAAATTTGGACTTGACTTGGTGATTTCTCTTTCTGACTAATTAACTATTATACTATCTGCACAGTCATCACTGACAATGGATATATAAACAAAGGAGAATGAGGAATCAGCCAAGTTAGAATTCCAGTCAAGTTCATTACATTCACTTACATGCTCATGCCCTTGGGAAAGATATGAATCCATCTCTTCTCCCTCCAGCTATGGGTAAATAACAGGACAGACTGGGTTCTATAGCCTTGTGTGGCAGCCAGTCTAGGAGAAAGAAAACTCTATATTCAAACCAGCCTGGAGGGGGTTGTGCTCCATCAGGCCGTCTTGCTCAAGACACACCACTTCTGCTGTGGCTGCAGTACGTATGGCGCCCCTATGATCCTGATGGGTTATGGGACTCGTGATTTTTATCTGAACAAAGGAGCACTGAATTGTTCTTAGCTTGATCAAAAAAATCCCATCACCTAGAATTCTGATGTTTGGTCAGATTTTGGGAAGTTGATTGTGCAATAACTTTTCAGTACCCTACTGCGTCTCTCTCTCTCTCAGACACACACACACACACACACACACACACACACACAAGTTTATATATGATAGAAAGTAAAGCCAATTTTGAAATTATGCAGTCAAAACTACAGAGATGCTGACACGTGACACTATGCGTGTGCATGGGATGACAGCTTACCATGTGTAGCATTCCATTGTTCAGTCGAGTGGCAGACATATGGATGCTCCACTCACCAATCGAGGAACAATATACCATAGTGCTTTATACAGAACATTCAGACAATTTCTGCATAATGATGTCCCAAAAAGAAAACATAAGAACAGAAATTAAATAAAAAACTTAACCGCAGTACCTTGTCAGTCATTTGCAACAAAACTTATATATATATATATATATATATAATTAATCATTTCACCTCAAACAAGGCGGGAATGCCACTGGTACGCTGGGGATTACAGGGAGGGAAGGTGAGGAAAAAAGAAGATAGATGATGACGATTAACGTTGCATTTCCATTTTTGAAGATGGTAATTTTCAGGGAAGCAAAGAAACGGGAAGGGCTAAAAAAGAATTTGCTGGATTAGACGTGGCAGTTACATTGGACTATTTCAACGGTAAAAGGGTGGGACCTAAATGCCAATCTAGTATTGCGCTTAAACACTAGAGGAAAAAAGCTCCTTAGAGCAGTTGCTATGAAAATATTTGTAAAAAAGGCAGAGGGAAGCGATATTACTGTGAAAATCCATCAGCAGATGTTGGTGCAGGATGCAACATGCAACACTATAAATCAACAAAAGGTGTATGATTGAGTAGAACGTTTTAAGCAGGAAGGACAAGTGTAACAGACAAAAACTGATTTGGCCACCACTCAACATTGTACATAGTAGAACACATCCAGAAAATGGATGCCTTGATCAAAAAATCACGTTAGCACAAGTGGCGTTAACAAGCAAGTGCTTACAGACATGGCTTCATGAACAACCAAAAAGTTTCTGTTTGGAAAGGATGAAGAAGCTTGTTGAACAATAACAGAAGTGTATTGCCATGCAGAGAGACTATGTCAAAAAGTAAAATATAGATTAGCTCTTCATTCATAGAAATAAAGGTATTTTATGGAAATTGCCTCTACTTTTTGATTAACCCAAATTGTTGAAACCTCCTGATGAGTGGACTGAATGATTACGAATAGGTTTGTTTACGGAACTCCTTACTGGACTTAAGGTTTCTGAATATAACATCAATTAGCTGAGTGACAAATTTTATATTTGTATTAATCATATATATATAAGGAAAATTTATTCCTTTAAAAATTGATTCCTTTAATTTGCCTGAAGAAGGTCACAAGACTGGAAACCCGTGTAGCAAAAATATGAAGAATAAAAATACACTATATATACACTAAAACAAATCCACATTATAACCAAAAACATTTGCGGTTTCTCTCTTTTTTAATATATCTCTCTCTCTCTCTCTCTCTCTCTCTCTCTCTCTATATATATATATATATATATATATATATATATATATATATATATAAAATAATGATAGACTCTCCCATTGATTTCAACATATGAGAATCTGACAACGTCATTCAGTTTTTATGTCTGTGTCATATGTGACACTTCAGTCCTGCTAATGACCTGCATACAAGTTCCACATATTGTGTAACAAGAAGGATCTTGGTACATAGCTACAGGAATATTTGTTGATGCTTTTTGCTGTTGTCTTTTGTCTCTTAGCCGGTCAATATAACTGATTTCAAAATTCCTGATACCACATGGCTGAATTGTTAGAAGTTTTGCCTTTTGCTCATGGGACCCTGGTTCAAATCTCACCATGGTTGATGTTGACGCAGTACCAGCATGTGGCACCTTTGGAAAGTGCTTGAAACCCTTGTGTGTGAAATTGTGTAGATGGAACAATTTGGAAGTTGTTGATGGTTGCGCTAGCACAAAGTCATAAGTCATTGTGGCCGAGGATTTGAGCATACTGGCATTGTTCAAGATGCAAATTATTCACTCTCTCCCAGAAACTGTAACTAAGGTCTGCTCAACATAGTTGCCGTATAAACCATAAGTAGGCTCTGTGGGTGTTGAACAAACACAAATGTGTCTGAGCAGGCTTCTGCAACAGGGATTGGCTCGCCAACCTAGCAGATATATGCACTCAGAAAATGAGTAGCTGACCATTATATAATATTTATATACCATTATATAATATTTTTACAAAAAGAATTACTCCTAATGGAGTAAATGATGACACGCAGACTAATGCTTGGATATTAACCAGACGATTTCTGTTACTGGTGTTAAGCCAATGGACATCCGTAACTAGTTTCATACACATCGTGTGTGTTATCATCAGGATACAGACAAAGGTTTTTACTGGAATTGCAGGCAGAAATTATTTTCAGATGAAGTGGAGTGTAACTAAAGTAACAAAATGAATAAAAAGAGGAAAAACATTTGCCTTGATAAAGTCCCTCAGAGAATGAAATGCATTGGCTAAGAATAGTTTTTTCTCTTTGTGTTTTTTATTCATATATATATATATATATATATATATATATATATATATATATATATATATATATATATATATATAAGGCAGGATGCGTGTGTGTGTGTGTGTGTGTGTGTGTGTAACGAATGCATGGCTGCAATTTTTGACATATTTGCACCAAAATTTACATGGACATGCTCCAAGTTAGTGGGAAGGCCAAGACCGAATTTGCATTTCCCAACTCCCATCGATAGTGGAAATAATCGATTTTTTCATGCTTCTATGGCAGTTTTCATGTAGTTTGAGGCCATTTTCTACTGGCCAGAGTGAGAGCCTATAGCTGGCTGCCACGAAAAGGCAGGAAGATTCTATTGGCCAGCGTGAGAGCCAACAACTGACTGACACGAATGTTAATTAGCATGCTAGCATGCAAAAAAATATCAATAGCTGCATTCGTCACAAGTGGGGAAAAATTTAAATCTGCATGGCACTTTACTCCAATTGGCTCATTCGCTTGCTTAAACTCAATGTTGATTCTGATTCCGCAGAACTGGGTTGGGTGTGAAAAAATATTTGTTGTTAATATTCTTTTTTCATTCGTTTTTTTCAGTTATGAGTCCTTTTTTAAAGCTGATCGTTTTGTGTTCATTTTGTTTAGTTCTTTTTTCGTAACAGATTTAATGTTTAGTATAGAGCTTATAAAATATTTGCAGTGTGAGATAGGCAAGAAGTTGTAGTGGAACGAGCCCTGTGTATGATGGTTTAGCCATATTTGTTGTGCATGTGTGAAAGGGGTGTTCGCCACAATTATTTCATTTTTGTCTAGGAAAGGTGTGGAAATGATTATGCCATTATGCTGGAGGTCGCTATCCAATGTGGTGGAACAAAGCAAATTGTATTTGACGTGAAATAGTAATGGTAAAATACAAAACAGAATGTAGAGTTGAAAACATAATTGAATTTATTAAGTATTGAATGTACATGCATGTGATGTGAACTAAAAAGTTAGATGGAGTTATGTCTGATTAGGTAATATTTGTACCTAGACTCATAACGAATAAGTTGATTATTAAACTGTAGAAGAATAAGTTGGATGTTTGGAATTGTCTATTGTACAAGTTGGATAAAAGATGCTGGAATTATACTTGCATGAATTGTTGTAAAGTTCTTTTACGTCTGACTGCATTAGTCAAGACAGGAGTTCTTTAAGAGTCACATTTTGACAGCGGTGTTGAGACGTACGAGTGACGAAGAAGAATGCAGTGAAAAAGAGAGCGAGAATCACTCGTGTCTGGTTTTATAGAATGTTGTCTCACGTGACAGGCTCAGAACTGACTTGCCGCCTAAATGGATTTTGCGCGTGGGAGTGATCTGATTGGTCGAAACTGACCAATCAGCAAGCTAGATTGAAGGTGATTAACCAATGAATGCTTGTTGATATTTTGTAAGTATGATGGTGGTAAAATCTTAACAGGAAGAGTGCATTTCCTAGCGGAGGGTAAACTGGCTGTAGTGGAAGATTCCACAAAGTAAGGCATGTAGCAACATCAGCACGGCAAAGGGTACTCCTTTAAAGGCAAGGAAGGGCAAAAATATTTTAAGTCAAGTGATAGCGATTGCTGTATGAGTTGTACAATTTTTGAATCAAGCACGGACAACGCCGGGCCATGCTGCTAGTATATATATATATATATATATATATATATATATATATATAGAGAGAGAGAGAGAGAGAGAGAGTGAGTGAGTTAGAGAGTTGTGTAGGCAACATAGATTCGTTTATAGAAAAAAGTTTGAAAGCTTTAATTCAAGTCCGATTTTCAAGTAAAGGAGCATAGCTTTTTATTTTATGTGCCATATTCTTTCTGGATGTGGGCGGTCATGGCTCTCCGCGAATTTTTTCATCTTTCTTTTCTTACACAGTGATCCCTTTTTAAAAGAAAAAGAAAAAGACAGTTCCCCCTCCTCTGCACACTGCTATGTCTGTGTTATAAGCCACACCCGCAGAATATTTCATATCCCCACAATCGCATTCTTACTACTCAAGACTTTTTTTGTGGAATTTGAATAGCAATAATACATTCCCAGACATTTTTTATTCGTTTTTTTTTTCAGTCACAGGCGCCTTTTTTTTTCACGTGAAGGAATGTGTGGTTTGTATTGTAATGTAACTAAATGGCACAGAGAATGAATTGGAATCGATGAAACATTCAAAACTCACGTTCTAGGTCAGTTGGAATTCATTTGGTACTAAATGTAATTTTAGGAAAGGCGTGTAACTTTGTCTTACTCCAACTATATCAGTAATACTAACTAAAAATAGGTTAGCTAGTTGGATCCTTTTTTTACTCATGTCATGCCGTCCTTCTGAGGGCGTCGGTCTCTAGCCAAACCGGTCTCGTAAAAATTCGTATTTGCTACAAACAATGATTAGGTCTCCATGGAGAAATAAAGAAAATCTGCTTCATGTGTTGTGTAACATGGGAAACAAGTTTATATTTTCCCTTTTTTTTTGTTAGTGATTAAAATTTTAAAATATCAGGTGTGAAAGTTTATAAATTTTATTAAAATTATCTCCCTTTAACCGTCTCGTATGTAACAGTAAACTAGACATTCTTTAAATAAAAATTAGATTTCATTTTATTTAAACTTGAAATATTTCGAATTTATTCTTGTCTCGAAACGTACATGTTTTATTCAACAGGAAAAAAACAAAAAAACAACAACAAACTTTGTTTCTAGAATTCGTTGTTTTCACATCTGTAGAATTTTCGTTGAAAGCAAGGAAGAGCACATGCACAAAAAAAACTTAGAGAAGGATTTTTAAAAAATTTTTAATTTAAAAACTAATGAATGTTATTTTTGTAATAATATTTTGACATTCTTCTGACGAAAAAATAATTTTAATCTTGACAACAAGGTGAGATATGTGTTGTAAAAAAGCTTTTTTTTTCATGTGAGTAGTTGCCTCCAACCAACCAAGGGTATATCTCTGCCTTTGCTGCCGAATCCGAACATCTTATTTTAATTAATACAAGGTTACAATAGTGCTAAGAATGGAACTAGAATTCTTTTTGTGTCCGGAGCTTATAACGGAATCACTGCAGAAAACAATTTTAATTACATATCAAAACAATTGATTTTTACGACTATAGGCTAAAAATTCATTTACACCGCAAGTAACCCATTATTCGCTACTTACAACTACTCGATAAGTGTTTTAGCAATAAAAAGACAATAACAGCGATAAAACTGAATATTTACTGACACGTGACAAAAGAAAATATATTTCTAAAAAAAATAATTTAAAAAAATCAATGCGCAGTCATGCGTAAAAATGGCGGATTATGAAAGATCACGAAAATATTTTTGAATACTTTTTTGTGCGCATTAAATTAATGGATTTTCAAGAAAATTTTATGATGAAGAACAGTTTTAAATATCCCTTTATCTTGGCAATGCAAACTAATTCATTTATTTTAATTGAGTCAGATTTTTCTTCTTAAAAACTGCTTTATTGTTTTTTCTGTTGATAAAACTTTTTTTATTAATGTGCACACGTGGAAGCGTGGGTGATGTTATCAAAAAAATACTATTTACATTGTAAACAATGAAGTCTTTAATGCTGCTAGTTAAAAAATAAACCCACATCATACTTTAACTTTATTTTAATGAAAATAATTTATTAAAAAAAACTGTACAGTGTGTTACTGTGTACACTTCTGCTATTGCGCAAGAATCAAGTTTCAAATTATAATTTATTCATTCATTCAACCGTGTCAAGTCAACTTCAAAATGTTTGCGCACAAGCAAAGCAACGAAGTTTATTGAATAAATTGACTATTATTAACTGAAATTTGTAACTGTTTTTAAATGAGTAAAACTAAAACCTCTTCATAATCCTTTAAAAATCGGCATTGAATAAAAAAAAATACTTTTATTAATCCACTTCGACTGAAAAGCAACAAGGTATCAATTTTTCACGTTTACCAAAAAAAAAAGAAAAAAAGGGGGTCATGTATTAATAAAAAATTTGTCACAACACTTGTGATTTTTTAATTAAAAAAAAATTCATTTTTTCACATTATGTGAAAAAAACCTAATGTCTGAAAGTCGAAATTGAGTAGTCAACTCAAATCCGAAACAACACAACACATTCATTTAATTTTGTTCTTTCAAAGAAAAATATCGATGTTGTACAATTGCTAATTGTTTATTTTTAATTTACAAGCAAGTTAATTTTCAATTAAAATAAAATTTCAGTCAGTAATTTCTGTCTTAAAATGGGTGGGGCTGCGACTCTACAAGAGAAAAAAAAATCAATGACTTTAAAAAAAAAAAAGTTGTAATATGTTCATTTAATTTTTAGAGATTAAATTTCACTATTACGCCGTTTTAATATCGAACTCTTAGAAAACTCGAAATCAAATTCCTGATCACAACTCTGTGAAATTTGAGTCTAAGCCACTTCAAGTCGGCATTTCAATACACACTGATCGGAACGAAGTGCGGCACTGACATCGAGGATTGACCACGTTGCTAGTTAAGATGTCCACCAGATGTCACGAGGTACAATGAAAGCAGCCAATCAGATTGCTTCTTTCAAATGGACCGTAGATAATAATGTGATGTGATGAGTGCCGTTATTGCAATGACTCTCTGTGTAAAAGGTTGTTAAATAATAGTATCGCTCATTTTTTTCCCCCCGTTCTCCAAACCTTAACATTCGGACGGTAACACCCGACCACCACCACCACTAATAATAATAATAATAATAATAAAAAAAAATACAGCAATAACGTCTGGTCTACCATCAACGTCCATTTAAGCACGCGACACTCTTCATCGCACAAAACAAGGTAAGTTCCGATCTCTAACAACTTTGACATTTTAACGATAATCGCATTTTTCTTTTCCCCCTTTTTTAATGTTTTCTAAACAGCAGAAACTGACATTTATTTTTGCCTTTATTCAACCTTTCTTCTTATAATGATCTGTGATTATGTGCAGATATTTGTTGGGTTAGTTGTTAGATTCAATTTAAATTTCTATCACTCGGCAAATCTTTACTCGAAATTCCATCTGGATGATAAAAATAATAAAGTTATTATTTTTGTTGTTGCTTTTCTCGTCTTGTCAACAATTCTAAGAAAAACCAATAAGAATTATATATATTTATTTCTTAAAGTTAAATATATGGCATTTTTTTGTGCAAATTCTTTCAGGCGGTTGTTCGGCCAATAATAGGTGCACCTTAAAAATATTTGGCATCATCGTTCGTCTATTTTTTTCACTTGTACATTTTCATGAACAAGAGGAAAATATTTTAATATTTATTTTCTTTCACCGGTTCCAGAAATTTTTATATGATTATCGTAATTGTCGACGTTTCTTAATCTCCACAGGGGCCCAAGTAGGGGACGTATTTGGTAACGAAGACTTTGTGTTGCATCTTTTAATTACAAATTTGACAAATCGGCATTATTCAAATCCTTGCTTTCACTTTGATTTGAACACCGACCGCTAATGTTGATGGAGGATAAGCTAGCAACGATTTCGGTTATGATTCAAGCCCTTGAGTTAGTTATTAATATATCCTTCTCCAGACAATTTCTAATTTTTTAATTATATGAAATTGTAAATCTGTTCGTATTTTTTTTTTTTAAACCTAATTCGTAAAAGATTGAATTGAAAAAAGCTGTTGATTAAGAAGAAGTTAGTCATAAATGTGTCTTGTTGAAAATATTTCTATGAATGTGTGATGAAGAGAGATGTTTTAATGTGGGCGTTAGTTATTAAGACTGTTATTGACTTTTGAAAGCATTTACTGTTCAGGTCTTCTTAATTTTTAGGCTCGTCTCTAAGCCTGCAGCTCATTTTTTTACACTTGATGTTGCTTAAAAATGTCTTATTTATAATTCTTGATTCTATGAAATAATTTAGGAGAGTAAAACTAAACATATGGTGATGGTGTGATTAGGAACTGTAAGTAAAAATGCCTTTACAAGGGAAGAAAAAAAAAGAAAGGAAGGAAAGAAAAAATAAAAAAAATAACGCCCAGATGATGATGTTGCAAAGATGACTGACTACTGCATTATTGGGTGGTATGGTTATTTCATTGTTTTGGAGTAAATTTATTATTTTTTTTGTGCTGTGAAATTAAATACAAATTTAGTAGCAACACAATCCACATATCATTGTTTAAGAATATTTTTTTTTATAGTTACTAAAAATTTTACTTTAGCCTCTAACTAGAAATTTAAAAATCAAGACAACAGGTTTTTAATTTTGCAAATCAAATCCAACCCCCCTTTTTTTATTTTTTTAGATTATCTTGAGGGCAGAGAAAAAGAAATGAAATCCCTTTTTACATTCAGTGACGGATTTTGTAAAAAAACTAAAAAAACAAACAACAATCCTTGTTATTTTTTTTGTTTATACGATGTTGTGTTATTTATTATCACTTCTTGACTCAGAGGCTTGACCATTCCACATCGATTTCTATTATGAAGAATTATGAGATGATGAGACCATGCGCTCAAAAAAGTCATAATCTGTTTTTAAGATTTGTCTTTTTAAAACCCAGTTCACTTTTTGTTTGAATGTTAAAATTCCCGCCTCTTCTAAGCATTTCTTAGTAATTTGTCTTTTCATAAAGTTAAAAAAAAATGAAAGACTTTTAGGAAATTATTGGATATTTTGGCTTAAAAAACAAATGATCAGGAAAGTAAGAATACCTTTTTTTTTTTCCTTTAGTTTTGGTTTAGTTCATAAAATCAAAATCTGTCTTTTAGGTTCGAAAATTCTACTTTTTTAAAAATTTAAATTAAATTTTTTTTTTTTTTTTTTTTTACTTAAATTAAAAATATTCTCCTAAAAAATTATACACGTCATTTTATTTTATTTTTGAGTTGTGAGTCCTTTTAACTTAAAAAAGGATTCACAACTTAAAAGTTTTAGTGTTTGTAAATAACAAAATAATGTCTCATTAATTAATTTCTTAGTTGAATATTTTTTTTTTTTTTTTTAAATAAGGAAATTCATTAAATTAAAAATAAATTTTCCTTCCTCACTTTTTTCCCTTTCGTCTGCCGCTTTTGACTTGTACCCCTTCCTTTAAAGAAAAAAAAAAAACAACCGTTGGGGTTGGTGGCGTTATAAAAAAAGCTTTCTTCATTGATGACCACTATTATTATTATTTATTACTACCTGTAAAATGTGGTTATTTTATTTTTGCTGAAATAAACAGAATTCGATGCATTGATTCAACATGTCCCCTTCTTAAAAATCTTTAGGGTAGCTTTCCAATATTCTTCTTCATCAGACAAAAATACAGTTCTGCAGAAATTTCTCACTTGTCATTGCACATTTTAAAAAATATTTATTTTCTTTTTATCTCCAATGTTGCGAATTAAAAAAGAAAAAAGTTACTTACGATTCGTCTCTACTTCAAATCACCTTATAAAAAAGAACATTGAAACAATTCAATGATTTTGTTTGGTAGAGAAACTGTCAGTGTGTTATTGAATAAAAAATTGATAATGATAAAAAAATAACAAAAAACCCCAAGTATTTCCATAAGAAAGTTAAGAAGAATGAGCTTTTTTTATGGCCTGTTGGTCATTTGACCATACACACCCGCTGTCATAAAATACATCTGTGTGTGGAAAAGCCTTTTTTTAATGACAAAAAACTAACACGTTTTTTTTTTTGCCTTGGTATGCTAGGATGGCGCCTTCAGATACTATTAAATTAGTAGTTACTATTATTAATTATAAAAATAAAATAAATAGACGGATATTCAATGAATGGCAGGAAAAAATGATATGAATGAGTTAATGATTTAAATGAGTGTGTTAAGGACGTATATAGTAGTTATTATAGTAACTTAGTATTATTTTATTTTTAGTATTTACGTCCTATTAGCGCGCACACACAATTTGCTATTTTGTACAATGCTTTTCTCAGCTGACATTCATTGAATGTCCGATTAATTAAAATTTGTTAATTACCCCCCCCCCCCCATGACAATTGCTTGTTCTTCGAAAATTTTAAGCGGCAATAAATTCATTATTTGCTTTAAAGACAAGCATTGTAAGTAAAAAGAAAAGAAAAAAGGTTAATTTATTTTTATTTCTCAACCCTCCATCCATATCCTTGGTTCTCGGTTAGTATTTTCGATTTTATTATTTTTGTTGCCCCGTGTCTACTAGATCGTTTTGAATATTTTGTGTATAATTACAAAATGTGTGTGTACGTAAAAAAAAAAAAATGTATGATTTAATAAAAACAAAAAGCCCAAAAAGAAAAGAATCAATTTCTCCTCTCAACCAGTCGGTTTCACTGACCGTGTATGAAGTTGTAACCTTTCTTTGCTATAATTATATGTACCAATCTGATTAATTCCTATCCGCTTTCCGTTATCGCTTTCTTGCACATTCAGGCATGTTATTCAAAAGATATCTTCTTCACTTATCAAATGTCACTTTGATGGTTTGTCCCCCCCCCCCACCCAATTAACAATGGAAATTACTAAAAATCTTTAAAAATCTATGAATAGAAATATGAACATTTTTTCCTCCCGATGTTTTTTTACTGTTTACTTGTTGCTAATGAAATCGTTGTTTAGAGACACGGTCAGAATTTCTATTCAAAATGAAATATAAAAACGTAATAATCCTCATTAATTGATAAAATGTCTAATTTCACTGGCAATCTAGAGATAATTGTTTGAAGAGAAAAAAATTAAATGATTTTGAGAAAATCATTGTCTCTTTTTTCTTAACGTCAGAATAATGATTTAAATTGAACAAATGACACGACAGTTATCAATCATGCATTCATTTTCTTTAACACTTCTCAGTTCTGATTCTTTGACTAGGATTCAAAATACGTCGCAGTTCTTTTTGCTCCACTAAATTTTATTTATTTATTTATTTTTCCTTCAAAGATGCAAGGATTTTGATGTGAAAAACTCGTTAAATTACGAGATGTTGCAACATTTTGATTTTTGAATATCGTACTAATTGACACTAATTAAAAAAAAATGAACTTATTTATTTTTTTCGCAAAAAAGACTTCTTTCATTACCTTAACCATAGTAGTTAAGTTGGGGTTCGTTAACTGGTAATTTTTAAAAGAAACCGAAACACCTGTTTGACGCACCCCGATTACTCCCCACCTCGAGCAAAGTACACATGCATTATTATACAAACCAAAATAATGAAAATGTATGTCAAGGAATCAATAGTGTGATAATTTCATTAGTTAAAAATATATTTTCTTTTTTTCCAAAATATTCCTTACCAAATTATAGGTACGTATTATTATACATCAAATGTTGTGCATTGGGAAATATGGTATGTTTAAAGATTTTTGTAGTTAATGTGCAGGTGATGTCATGGATAGTGGTTCAGAATGAGCAATCTGAGAGCAGGGTTCAAATTACAGTTGGGTTTGTTGTTACATTCACTTACGCATAAATACTCTTGGGAAAAGGTATGAATCATTTCCTTCCCCCAGCTTTGGTTTAAATAGTAGGACTTTTATTTGGATAATCATTGTTAGTCTTGAAAAACTGTTAATGTAATATTCCTTGGCAAAAGAGAATTATAATCTAAAATATATTTCAGCTTTAAATAGCCAAAAAAGGATCGATAAACCATAAAAAACAAACCAACCAATCAATCATACTTTTAGTAACTCTTAAATGTTTAGTTTTTACCTGTTTAAAGTTCAGTATGTTTTTCTTTGACCTTTCTATTTTGTAATGTTCATCTATTGTTTTATTAAAGTGCAAGTATTGACAATACAAAATTATGAGCATCTGTGACAGTCTTTGAAATTACTTAGTTCTCTTTATATGAACCCATTTTTTTTTTTCAATTTTTTTTTTTAAAATCTGTGTAAGTCATGTGATCAATTTAATGGAACAGATTGGTCAATGAAGCATAAGTTTGTGGAACAAGTAGTAGTAGTAGTGTTTGTTTTTTTTCTTTGTAATGCATTGAAATATAGTGTGGCTGGTCACTTGTATCTGAGTATGCCTGTTAGCTTGGGTTTCTAGTTAATCCCTGTAACAGACACCTGCTCAGACCCATTTATTTGTTCAACACCTCATAATCTGGTGTGATCAACTGTTCCATCTACTTAATTTCATTCACAAGGCTTGGGTCAATGTGTGGGGTATGGTTTCTAATGATGTTGCATATTAGAATTTTCTCCCTAGGGTGATATTATCAAGAAGCTACCTCCCTGATAACTTGACCATGATGAGATTTGAACCTTGGACTCCTGGTCAGAATGATAACATTCTAACAATTTGGCCATGCACCAACTACAATATATTATTAGGTTGGTGCAAAAATAATGTTGTTTTTTGACGTTCAACTTCATGTGAGAAAACGACATTATTTTTGCACCAACCTAATAGTAACAATAACAACATTGTTTATCTTTTTTGTTTTTTTTTAATATTCATTTCACCCCAAGTAAGGTAATGAAACCTTTAGGATGCAAGTGTTTACTGAGAATATAATTTATTTCTACTGATCAAATAATAGTCTAGACACATAATCAGACCACTTATTATTTAATTAATTAGCTGTATCTAAAAAAATATATATTTAAGAAGTTATGTAATTGTATTCGTTATATTTTCTGTACAAGTAATCTTTTTTTTTTTTATCTCAACAATTAACTTGATTGTTGCATGTAAGAAAGAACTCCAAAGAAAACTAATAAGAAATAAAATACAAAACAATTTATTACCACTCTGACCTCCCTTACTTACTAATGAGAAATTGTTCTGAACATGAGGCATGCTTGTTGATGGTGTCAAGTAATGCCTCCTGTAACCATAACAAAAGAAAATCTCATTATTTCAAATAAAAGATAAAAGCTTAATGATATATTTCTCAAGCATATTTACTTATCAACATTTTTTTTTTTTTAAATAATAATAAATTGAAAATTTTTTTTTTTATTGCTTTATCTTTCCCAGTCTTGTTGTTTTATCAAATTGTTTACTGTTAAAGATTTTGGTTGAAAAATTGTCTGGATAAACTTGCCTTTATTGGACATCAAGAGAACCACATAAGCCTTGTATTTGGTTAGTGTTAGTTACATGACTATTTTTCTCTGTGCACAAATGCATTAAGTCGGTTTTTTTTTATCTCCTTTGTAAAACTCAAAACAAGATACTTGTCTTAACAAAAATTAAGATCACTTTGTTAGTACAAATAAGACAAGCTACACACAGAATTTGTAAATTAGATAAACAAAAAAAAAATGAACTAAACAATTAAATGCTTACTTCTGGCTGGTTGTGTGAGACAAACTGATTGTAGCAATGGAAAATGAAATTTTTTCTTTTATTTAATAAAGAAAGAAAAATAGCTCTTTATAAAATAAATCTCTTCATTGCAAATCATTTTTCAGTTTTGGTGTATGAAATTCCTAGTTTTTGCAATGAAAGTTAAATGAACCGTTTGTCAAGTCAAATAAGAATTTAAATTGCACGCACATGAGACAATGATACAAAAAAAATTGGATTTTAATTATTTAGCTTTCTAATTAGAAATGTTGTAGCATTTTATATCCAAGTTATATACATTGAATCAACTGCTAGGTCTGCTCCTAGGAAAGTTGGTTCAATGTTTGTGCTAGACAATTTCTCTCCACAATCTATCTTGTATATTTTTAAGTCTACCATTTGTCCTTGCTTTGAATATTGTTGCCACATATGGTCTGGTACTCCTGTTATACATTTAGATATGCTTGATAAAATACAAAGAAGAATCTGCAATGTTTTTGGTTCTGACCTGGTATCTTGGATTCATTCACTTTCCCACCAACTGTAACGTAGCTTCCCTGTGCCTTTTTTCTATAAATAATTTCATGGTAATTGTTCTGATGAACTTTCCTCTTTGGTACTGAGACTTTATGAATTTAAGCACAGTACCAAATTGGCAGCAAGGTCTCATCATTTTACTTACAGTTGTTGAAATTGCTACATGTAACCATAAGTTCTATGCTAACAGTTTCTTCTCTCACACTTCTCACTTGTGGAACCCTCTTCCAGCTCCTTGCTTTCCGGCCAACTTTGCATTTAAATTTTTGAAGATCAATGTCAATCATTATCTTCTTAATTCTTGTTTTTTTTTATTGTCCTCTCTCTTTAATAGTACTGTATTTTCTTTTCTCATGTTTTATAACACTTAGTAACCCCCTTGTGTCCTAGTGGCTTTATTGCCTTGCACGGAGTGAAATGATTAAAAAAACAAAAGTACTTTAAAAAAAATTGAAATCTATGATGACCAAGCAAAAAGCATTATTATCTCCTGACCAATGCAATATAATATATAATATATTTAATAATATATAATAAATAATTATATTTAATAATATATAATAAATAATTATATTTAATAATATATAATAAATAATTATATTTAATAATATATAATAAATAATTATATTTAATAATATATAATAAATAATTATATTTAATAATATATAATAAATAATTATATTTAATAATATATAATAAATAATTATATTTAATAATATATAATAAATAATTATATTTAATAATATATAATAAATAATTATATTTAATAATATATAATAAATAATTATATTTAATAATATATAATAAATAATTATATTTAATAATATATAATAAATAATTATATTTAATAATAAATAAACATTGCACCACTTTCTATTGTTACATTTCTTTTTCCATAAAAAAAATGTCTTTCTTCGAGTAAGGCAAGATCTAAATAATCATGCCAAGTTAAAAAAGCAGTTGGTTATGTCATCTATATAAACCTTGCACATTTTGAAGGAATGTTTCAAGGTGTCATTTGATTTTATTTTGGTATTAAGATGAATTTTAGTTAAATGACACTGACACTTATTGACATCATGTCAAAACAAACTTAGCTTTATTTTTATTTGTGAATTTTATTTTCTAAATAATTGTCAAGTTTAAAATTTCTTGTTTAAGAAAGTGTCATTTAGTTTACATTTGAATATGTCAGAAAATTCTTGTCAGTCAAATATGGAAAGATGGCATTAAGAATTTGAAAATGTTGCTTTGTAATAGTTAGGAAATCATAGTGTTCACTGAAGAATAATTGTATCTTTATAAAAACAATCTATATAATTCTCAAAATGTGTGTGTGTGATTGGATCTTGTTTATGCATTTCTACAGTTTTCATCTGATTTTGATGAATTTTTTTTTGTTTGATAGATAATTCTTCAGTGCCGGTTTTGAGTCCAAATTGGCTGGAAAAAATTACAACCTTGAAGGTGAAAACCTTCAAGGTTGTAATAAAAAAAACTGATTTTTTACACTTTGCGCAAAAATCAAAGGCAAAATTTAATGTCTGTAAAAAAAGTCTACAATCAGTTAATGCAAAAGATTATTAGAATTATAAAAAAATTATAAATAAAAATTATCATATTATTATGACAGCCCATGGAAGTGGTTCCTTTGCAAGATTGAGAATGCAAAAACGGCCCTTTTCAGCCCCCCCTCCCCATTTGGGGGGGTGCCTCAGTTGCACCCAATTGTTGTCACTAATATTGATTTTTGGGTGCGCTGACTTTAAACTTAAACTGCTCCAATTGAACATCAAAAATTTCCAGTAATGAAACACCCGGTTGAAGACACGGGTTATACTGCTAGTAATTGGTAATCTGTGAATTTGTATTCAATATTGTTTGACATGAATGACTGAAAATAATCTGCTGGCTTAGTTTTCTGAAAACTTATGAAATTCATTTCCTAAATCTTTTGTTCAAAGAATTATGGTTAGTGAACGTGAATTTTGATAGCAATGGTTTTGTGAGATAAACCTGTTGACCAAACACCTTTTTGAAAGAACCAATGTATTAGTAAGTTTTCTAATATTCTCTGGTGCCACTGTCGTAGACAATTTACTGAAAGGTGCATACTTTCCCAATCTAATCTTGTGTATTTATGGATGTTTATGTTGGGTTTGTAAAATTTGTCTGCTTCTATATATGGAGATTGGTCACATGATGTTAGGTGGTCTCTCATTGGTTAATAAAACCATGTGGGTTCAGAAAAAGCTGACCACCATCACGGACCTGCTCTGAAGTAACACGGAAGAAATTCTCTCTGCCGCAATGGTACCATTTACTGAGGGTTTTAAAGATGCAAGCTATCTAGCCCTATTTCACTCGCCTGATGGGTAAATCCACCCGACATATTCTCTCTATATAGGAAACAACATTGTGTTTATGTTAACCGTTGTATTTGTATTTAGGTGTAACTAAATATCTTTGACATATTGATAAATATTCTTATTTGTGTCAGGCCCTAAAGTAAAGTGGGACTAGCACAATACATGCATGAACTTTTTCAATTTAAATCTGCCCATAACAAAATACACTCTGTCAAAATGATAAACTTGAAGTGAGGGGAAAAGAGACCTTTCTAGTTCAGTTGGTCTTCAGATGTGAGAAATGTTGTGCTATTTTTGTTTGTCTAATGTTCAGTATTGCAGTTTCTATAAAGTTTTCAAAAGAATTATGTTGAAATCTTATTCTTGGTTTTGTCTTAATTACATTTTTTTTCTGTTAATACAACAAAAGTTTCAGTCAGCCTTTGGACTCTGTATATAAATTAATTTAAAGTATTGTTTCTTTTTAAAAATAAATTCATCCTTATAAATTGAAGAGTGTTTCAACCTGCTTTACCTAAGACTTCTTCAGGTCTAAAACTTAAACACAACATAGGTGGGGAAGACACTATTTACATTATTTGGACTATTCATCTTTGTTGCTGCCATTTTTATCAAAACATTTCAGCCGTTGTATGCTCTGGCCTTCTTAAGGTGGTTGGAATGTTTATTTCGTTCACTGTGGTAGACTGTTCTAGTTCCACGTGCCATGTCTAATGGATGTTTGTTATCTCCTGTTAATTCCCCTCTCCAAGTTCTCCACCGCCTTAACCAGGTATTGAACTCACACTCTCTGGGTCCTGTCACTGGATCTAACTAACGCCTTTATCCACTGTGCCATGTGTCCTTGAGGACATCTGTGTATGAATTTCTGGGTATTATAAACCTAATGTCTTCAGCAACCATTTTTTACCAGTGCTCCTATTGCAATTTTTGCTGTTATCATAACACGTTTTTACCAGAGCTCATATTGCAATTTTCGTTGTTATTATTGCTTTTCTCTGGCACTCCTTATTACTGGTTCCCATATTGTATTCATTTCTATGCTTGGTCAGCTCTGGAGATTTTTGTGGCCTAGCATATGTGCTGATTCCTTAAGTTTATGAATTTTCCAATGACGTTCTTTGTCTATGATTTCAACCTGATCCCACAGCGGGCGGTGATATATAGACAGATAATGATAGGTGGGGAAGATTGACTGGAGAAAACACTCAGTAACTCCATGAGGAGTAACCAAGAGTGGGGTTGTTACACCATATGGCTTTATAGATTTGTTTAATAAAAATTTTTTGAAGTCTTTGAACTTTGTTCTCTTCATTTGAAGTTTTTTTTCCCTGACTAGTCTCATATCTCGAGTTTGAATTATAAAAGATTATAGATTGTTTTGTAATCTGTTTACATCATCTGGCATATTTGAAAAAATATTTACATGCCCAGATGAACATTCTTGAGTTCCACCAGTTCTAACCTATTGTAGCGAACCAGCTCATTCACTCTGTATTCCATTGGTGAGTAGTAAGTCCCCCTCATGCAGCTTCTTCTTGCAAACCAATGCTGTATAGAACCAACCCTCAAGAGGATGTTTCCCCAATCAATTAGTCAGTTCCAGTCTAGGGTTAACTGTTATCTTCCCCACATATCTGTATAAACTGTGCCTCTTACTCAAACTCTCTACCTTGAGTGGCTCCCGTGACTTGTACAGGGTGAACCTCACTGTACACCCCCCAAACCCCTCCCATTAAAACCATGGATTCTGTAAGTGAAAGAAATAATAATAATAATAATAATAATAAAAAAAATATTTGAACTATTGTCTTCATCTTTGTTGTTATCACATTTTGGATGGCACAACTGCTGAAACTTAACAACAAAGGTGAGGGCAATAATTTGCTGAACATAAATAACAATAACTCCCACAAATTCAGACAGAAAAAAAAATACTTTAAATTTAGTCTTGAGTGCGATAAAGTTATTCTGCATTATTTTTTTTTTTTTTTTTAGCAATCTGTACAAAGTTGTTTAGGATTCAATCATTTGTATTGATTGATTTGTTTTTTTATGTCTTATCAACCTTTTGCAAGTTTTAAGCTAGAAACATTTTTAGATTGTAAGAATGCTTTTGACATAATAATGTTTTACTTACTAATACAAAGGGCATTTGCATGTTAAGTGAATTGAAACTCTGCTCTCTGATTTCATTCCAAGCTGTTATCCATTACACCACCTACACATCCAAGCTTACAGCACTCGGTATTCCCATCTATGTACTGACGTTGCTTAACTTCAGTGATCATATGAGAACTGATGTTTCAACATGATATGGCCGTAAGCCATATAAAATTGGGATGTGCTAAGACTGGCTCTCTGGAAATCAATACCTAATTTTAAAAACGTTTTCAAGCTTTTATTACAGGTCATCAAATATGCCACAAGGATTGCTTTATTGTCTATAAAAATAATGACTTCATAATGGACCAGTTCTGTATAATCAACATTTTGTAAACATTTTCATCTATTGTCTTTCCAGTAAAAACAAATAGAAAACTAAGTTTAAAAAAAATTAAATTAAAATAAGCCCCAATCATTTGGAAGAACTAATTAAGACAGGCTGCTATTTTGAAATGATATTATTGTTTAAGATATTTAAAAAAAAAAAATAATGTTTTTTTTTTTCTGTCTTTTAGCTTAGTTGTGTGGGGTTTGATTTTCTAATGTTTAAATAAAAATGTAAGATTTTATTGCTTGTTTTAATGTAATTAATTTCAATTGAAATTTGATCATTATAAATGACTTTTGTTTTTGACTGGGTTAGTTCCATTTAAATTTACTTCATTTATAAAGTTAAATGTAAGACTGAAAACAATTTCCTTTTTACATTTCTGTGCTTATTTTAAAAAACTTCTCAGATTACATTGCATTTTTACAATCTGATGGCAGTAGATGAATTTTATTCCTTAGAATTTATATGAATATTGGACAATAAAATCTTAAATTCATTGTATAATCTTTACTAAATTTCAAAATTAGATCATATAATTAAAACACTAAGTGGTTAACTTTAAAGTATACTGAACAATCAGTGGCTTTGTGGATTTGGCCATTATATACTAATCAAAAATTAATATGGCACTAAAGAAATCAATTCAGATAGGAATTTCAGCCTCTTGCTTTCCAGTCAACTTTGTTGTTCAAAAATTTAAATGCAATGTCAATCATTATCTATCGTCTTAATTTTTCTTCTATTGTCCTCTCTCCTTAATGTTTGACGTCTTCTTTTATTCTTTCACATTCAGTAACCTCTTGTGTTGTAGTGGCTTCATTGCCTTATTTGGAGTGGAATGATTAAAAAGTCAAAAAAGGGGATCATTAGGTTTTGGATAGATCTAGTTGGAATGAAAATAGCTAAAAAAAAAAAACAGCCAACCATTTTTTTTTTTGACAAAACTTGTCAACTGATAAGAATTGGTTATTTGTATCGTTTAAATTCATTTAATTAATTTTTATTTTCTTTAACAGTTTTCATTTTTTTTAACAGTTTTTACCATTTCTGAAACCAAATTTTCAACAGTTTCAGTTTTTCTTTCGTGATTTTTCTTCTTTTTGTATTTTTTTTTTTTTTTTTTAAACTTTTAAAACATTTTCTATTTTTGATAATTCTGCAAAATTGGATCTTTTAGTATCTGACTCAAACTCAAGATACTGTTAAATGTTTTCCACTTCATTTTGTTCTTCTTTAAATCCACACCATTCTAAAGTCTTTTGGTTGGTCAAACAAACTGTAAGATGGTTCAGGTTTGATTCGGCAAAATTTTCTTCCAAAATAAAGATTTCTGGAGCAAGTTATAAACTAGGTTTTGTATTATAAATAGTTAATAAACTTATCTTTGACATGGGATCAGTTTAATGGGGCACCCCCGTGAGGATCAAATTCATTACAGTAGTAATAGGCTTTCGACTTAATTACTCTATAGTAACATACACTGAGCTTCCTATCATATAGGAACAAAATAATTTTGGGCATTAGTATGACTTTATATCTGTAAAATTATTTTATTGCATAAATATAGTTTCTGAATCTAGTACTAGCTTCTGATTAAGCATCTTTCATAATTTATTGTGAAATCATTTTTCTTTTTTAATTGCAATTAAGGTTAACAAGCTATTACTACTTGGTACCTGAATTTGAACCATAGTCTTATTGGCATCAAGATTTATTGATATATGCCACGTATGTTTTATATATATATTATATTTTTTAAAATCACTATACAAAAGCTTTCATGTTTCAATACTATGATTTACACTGCTTCAGGCGATGGTAGGTAACTGGTTATAAAATGATTTCTCGGGGAAATTTAAAAGTAAATTGTTACTTCTTTCTCTAAAGTTAAATTGGCAGGGGTAGGGGATGGGCATAAGATCAGAATTAAAAATAGACTTGTGGGTATGTCTTGATTAACCAATTAAATGTCAGATCTTTGTTAAATAGAAAAATAAGGTCAGGGGGGTGGAGGTGGGCAAGTTATTTTTTTCTTCGTGCTACAATAAACGCATATAAACATGGCATCATTGATGATTGTGGAGGATATGACAGCGACAAATGTATCTTGATCGTAGCCAGACACACAGTTCTATTTGTTTAAGGGAGTTTGTAGGTTAATCAGATGTAAAGTTAACGGAAGAAATTCTTTTTATATATTCAAGAAGCTTCTTAAAGGAGCCTGTAGATAAAATTAAAAATGTGGAACAACTACACATGATGTTAATAATACTAAATAGCTGGTAATACTTCCAATATTTAAGCTAAATTTCTTTTAATCATATCACCCCAGTAAGACACAAGGGGTTAATGAGTGTGAAAGAATAAAAAGAAAAAAATGTTATTAAGGTTTGTGAACGACAGAAGAGTAATGAAGGGGACAGTAGGTAACAGTTGACGTGGCATTGAAATTTTTGAAAATCTTAAGTTATCTGGAAAGCATGGTGCCAGAAGAGTGTTCCAAAAGCAAGAAGTGTCAGAAAAGAAACTGTTAGCATAAAACTTACGTTTACATATAGCCAATTCAACTGTGAATTGATGGGACCGTACCACCAATCTCGTACTACGCCTACTTTCATAAAGTCTAAGTACCATAGTGAAGAGTTCATCCGAACAATTACCATGAAAGTATTTCTAGAAAAGGCACAGGGAAGCTACATTACGGCAGTGAGAAAATGACTGAAGCCAAGATGCCAGGTTGGGACTAATAATATTTCTGATTCTTCTATGAATTTTATCAATAATCTTTAAATATACAGCAGAAGTGCCGGGCCATATATGGCTGCAATATTCAAGGCATGGATAAATAGTAGAGTTTATAAGTATGTAAGATAGATTCAGAAGAGAAAAATACACAGTGAACCAACTTTTTTAGCAGCAGATCTAGCAATGGATTCAATCTTTCCACTTCATGTCTACCGAGAATGTTATCACGAGAAGGCACAATGAGTTAGTCTCATGGAGGCTAGTATCAGCCATACTGAGGGGAGACCAGAAGGGGGTCGTTAAATTAATTAAAAAATGTTTTATTAAACTATCAAAATGGCTTGTCTATTTTTAAATTTATTTAATTTTCTTTTTTTTCCTAGTTGGGGCAAAAATGATTTTAAACCGACAGAACTAGGTTTAGTTAAACAAAACTTGTATAGTAAAGGTAATAAATCCGAGTGGATTCTAGTAATATAAAATATTAAAACTGATCCCCCAAAAGAGCTCAATGTATTTATCATAACAGAGCAAATAATTGGTACACAATAAAATTCAAAATTACCTCATAGCAGCATTGTCTTGTGCCTTTCATCTGGCTGAAACATTGAAATGGATAAATTCTGTAATAATTTTTTGATGTTTTATTTTTTTTATAACTGTCACAGTTAAATTTCTAATTCCAACATGAACTCAGCCTATATCAGGGTTGAATAAGACGGATAAATTTTTATCAGTTGAAATAGGCCTACTCCCCATATGAGGTAATTTTGGAGTTTGCGCACTATATATATATAATATAATATTTTATATATCATATAATATAATATTTTATATATCATATAATATAATATTTTATATATCATATAATATAATATTTTATATATCATATAATATAATATTTTATATATCATATAATATAATATTTTATATATCATATAATATAATATTTTATATATCATATAATATAATATTTTATATATCATATAATATAATATTTTATATATCATATAATATAATATTTTATATATCATATAATATAATATTTTATATATCATATAATATAATATTTTATATATCATATAATATAATATTTTATATATCATATAATATAATATTTTATATATCATATAATATAATATTTTATATATCATATAATATAATATTTTATATATCATATAATATAATATTTTATATATCATATAATATAATATTTTATATATCATATAATATAATATTTTATATATCATATAATATAATATTTTATATATCATATAATATAATATTTTATATATCATATAATATAATATTTTATATATCATATAATATAATATTTTATATATCATATAATATAATATTTTATATATCATATAATATAATATTTTATATATCATATAATATAATATTTTATATATCATATAATATAATATTTTATATATCATATAATATAATATTTTATATATCATATAATATAATATTTTATATATCATATAATATAATATTTTATATATCATATAATATAATATTTTATATATCATATAATATAATATTTTATATATCATATAATATAATATTTTATATATCATATAATATAATATTTTATATATCATATAATATAATATTTTATATATCATATAATATAATATTTTATATATCATATAATATAATATTTTATATATCATATAATATAATATTTTATATATCATATAATATAATATTTTATATATCATATAATATAATATTTTATATATCATATAATATAATATTTTATATATCATATAATATAATATTTTATATATCATATATATATATATATATAATATAAATAAAAAGAATAGAGGAGCATCAACCCTTCGAGGAGCTCCGGGAAATACTCGGAGGAAAATTAAAAACTATATGGCGAGCAGTGTGGCATAGGAGGAGGAAAGAAAGATAAAAAAATGAGCAAATTTCCTCTCCAACCCTTTTGACTTTGCAAGAACATTGCTAGGGGATAAGCTCAATGGGAAATTGGAGGCATCGGAGAAAGAAATTAGCAGCTACCTTCGAAAGACCATGAGTGACCCTGCAAAAGTGCAAGAAATGGGTATAAATACCTGCTTAATTCCTCAGGAGCCACCAGTGGTTCAATTTGACCCGCGCTTGCCCACCTGGAAAGAAATTCAAGAAGTTGTGAGAGCCACCAGATCTGCCTCAGCACCAGGACCAAGCGGGGTACCTTACATTGTGTACAAGCGGTGTAAGGGAATTCTACAAATTTTGTGGAAGTTAAGTCATTTGGAGAAGAGGCTGGATCGTGGAGCAATGGAGATTCGCTGAGGGGGTATGGATCCTGAAGGAAGAAGGTTCAAAGTTGTTGGACCAATTTCGAATCATTTCCTTACTCAACACCGAAAGTAATATCTTTTTTGGTTTATTGTCAAGACGCTTTTCAAATTTCATTCTGGGAACAGCTACATTGACACATCAGTCCAGAAGGGCGGGGTCGCCGGTATGCCAGGTTGCCTTGAGCATACAGGAGTCCCAACACAGCTTCTGAGAGAGGCGAAGGGAACCAAAGGGGACCTGACTGTATTGTGGTTGGATCTTGTTAACACCTACGGGTCCATGTCACACAAACTGGTGGAAGAAGCCCTAAATAGACATCACGTACCTCCATCAGTATGCAACCTCATTATGGACTACTATAATAATTTCCGGCTGAGAGCAGGTTCAAGTACAGCAACATCAGAATGGCAGACCCTGGAAAAAGGTATCATCACAGGTTGCACAATGTCTGCAGTCCTATTTTCATTGGCCATGAACATGCTTGTAAAGGTAGCCGAGGTGGAATGTCGAGGCTCTCTGTCTAGATCTGGAGTCCGCCAAGCACTGATAAGAGCGTGGATGATTTAACTGTGACAACGACATCTGTCACGGGAGGTAGGTGGCTCTTAAGGGTCTCAAGGAAAATATGACTTGGGCCAGAATGAATTTTAAGCCAGCAAAATCCAGGTCATTAGTATTGAAAAAAGGCACGGTCATGGAGAAAGACAGGTTTACAGTCGCAGGAGAAACAATTGCTACTCTGAGCGAAAAGCCTGTTAAGAGCTTGGGCAAGACTCTCAACAGCAGTCTGAAGGACACAGCCGCGATCCAGCAGACTATAAAAGATCTTGAGGAGTGACTGACGAAGATTGACAAATCTGGATTGCCAGGACGTTTTAAGGCATGGCTCTTCCAGCATGCAGTTTTGCCCCGGATATTGTGGCCATTGCTCATCTATGATGTTCCGATTACCACTGTGGAAACATTAGAGAGAGCAATTAGTAATCGTTTGAGAAGGTGGCTGGGTTTGCCGAAATGCTTAAATGGTGCGGCCCTCTATGGGAATTGTGTCTTCCCTTTAGCAGCCTCGTGGAGGAATTCAAAATCACAAAAATGAGAGAATGGATGCAGTATGCAGAATCTAAGGATCCAAAAGTAGCAGCAGCAGGAATCCAGACAAGATCTGGCAGAAAGTGGAGCACTGAAGGAGAGTTGTGAGGGTCAATAGCTAAAGGCAAAGCAGGGCTGGGGTTTTTCCCCTATCCACAAACCAACATTGCCAAAGGCAAAGAAAGACGCCAACTCATCCAAGAAGCCCGTTCGGGTGTAGAAGAAATACGTTACTGTAAAATGGTCAGTCTAAGTCAGCAGGGAGCCTGGAAAAATGGGAGAATGTAGAAAAGAAAAGAATTACATGGTCAGATTGCTGGCGGTTGGATTTTAGTGAGATTTGATTTCAGTATATGGTGTCCTACCAAGCCCAACGAACCTGCATATATGGGGGAAGAGTGATACCCCCAAATGTCAACTATGTGCTAGGAAAGGATCTTTACAACACATCCTCAGTAGTTGCCCAAAAGTTTTGGGTGATGGTTGGCACCGTTGGCGCCACGACCAAGCACTCAAAGCAATTGCGAACGAGGTGACTAAAGCTATAAGGGCTAGTAAGTATCAACCAGGGAAGAAATTGAATCGTATTAACTTCATAAAAGCTGGAGAGAAGATACAGAAACAGAGGAGAGAGAGAACGAGCCTGTTATCCTCTGCAGACGATTGGCAGTTGATAGTGGGCCTAGAGACCCAGCTGAAGTTCCCTAGACACATAGCCGTAACATTGCTAAGACCAGATCTGATATTGCACTCCGACAACACAAAGCAGTGCATTATTTGGGAACTGTTTGTGTCATGGAAGGAATATATTACACTTGCTAATGAGAGAAAGAGGTCCAAATACCAAGAACTGGTCGAACAATGTCTGCAAAAGTCATGGAAGATATACTATGACCCCGTAGAAGTTGGTTGCAGGGGTTTTGCGGGACAGTCGTTGTGCAGAGCCCTAGCAAAAATAGGCATAGTAGGGGCAGTTAGGGCGAGAGCGCTGAAGGACATTACAAACGTGGTTCTCACTGCGTCAAAATGGATTTGGCTTAAGAGATCAGAGCCATGGAAGAAATAGTGAGGACATTCAGGGAAATCTGGGAATCATAATTAGGAGACATTTTATGTTATAAGGGAATATTAAGACTATATTAAGTTAGGGTAGTTGAACTGTTATGGATAGGTGTTGAGAATCCTTGTTATATGTAGGGAGGGATGGATAGGATTTTTTTTTTTTTTTTTTAGCGCTTACTCGCGGTTTTATTTCAATATGTAAGCCTAATTGCAGATTTATTATGAATGGAATGGGGAAGAAAGATATAGTTTCGTAGTAATAATAGTCTGGAAATTTAGGGAATTGATGCTAGTACTAATTGAGTAGATTTATTTTGAGAAATATGTATCGATTGTAAATATGTATATAGGTTACTTAATTGAGTAGATAGCATATTTATCTATTTATTGTTAGTAGGCCATCGAATTATTTTAGTCAGTAAATGACAAAACGTGTAGACTTTTTTTTTTTTTTTTTTTTTTTTTTACCTGATTGTTAGAATAGCGAATTTCTTTTGCGAAAATGCTAGTATAGGATAGTTTTGAGTTGGGTATGAGTGTAGGTTTAGTTAAAGATTAGGTATTGATATGGGATTAGTAGTTAAAAGGTAAAACATGGGCTTAAACAATGGAATAAAGATACCAGCTCGCCTTGGTATGGATTCCGGAAATAGTAAACCAGATGTAGTAATAAGACACCATTATATAGAAGAGGAGTGTGAAAAAGCCCTGTTTTCATTGGCTGACGCTGACTGACTTATGTCAATAAGAACAGCCGAAGTCTGGCCTTGCTAGTTACTGTGACAAATGTTTTTTGCAATGTCGTGGTGCGTAGCACGACGCTTTCAAGGAGGTTGCCTGACTCGTCTAGAATCAGGTCGGGGTTGCTGTTGGAGCCGATATGATGCAAAACCCAGAATCGGCGATGAGAACAGTGCATCACTGAAGACCACCATTGATGCATCTAAAATGTATGATTTAACTATATATATATATATATATATATATATATATATATATATAAATTTTTTTTTTTTTTTTTTAAATTAGAAATGATTTCTTATTATAAATATTACATTTTGTGGGTGCATGTGTTTGAGCAGACATTTTTTTCTTATTGAAATTAATAACTGCCAACCAAGAGATTAAAAGTCTTAATAAATTCCTGTTGGAAGACTCATTTTCTTTATTAAGACTTTGTATCTCTGGGCTGGTAGACATGTAAAATGTCTGCTCAAACATCTGTACTCACAAAAAGTAATGTTTATAGTAAAATAAATATTTTAATTTTTTTTTAGTTTTATTTTTCTTTTGTTTAAATTTTTACACAGATATATAAAAATTATCAAATGGCTTCTATGATTTGAATGTCCAATCTTGAGGTAAGCAGGCAAGTGACTTATCCACTATGCCAACTCTTCTGTTCTACTTGAACAGTACAGTAAATCCAATTTGCAAATACTTAACGATGTTCAATGCATTATACTGATGTAAGTAGAAAATGATGATTCCTATGTAAACAATGATACACATATAATCCAATCCCAAAACACTAAACTTCACTTTTACATACAGTAGAATCCCTGACAACCAGACTAAGAAGGCCTTCCGAATATGAGGAAATGGTTACAAAGTCCAGATATGAGGGGTTATATTTAGATTAAAATAAAAGAACTGAAATCAGGTTTACCATTTATTTTCAATGTTTTATAGTAAACAAAATAAGCTAATGGTGAGTGAAATATAATGGAATTGATTTTAAGGAAAAAGAAATAAATTATGTAATGTTAATGAAAATTCATTAAATTAAGCATGACACGTATGCTAAACAAATAATGAAACGAGGATTTTTTAATCGCTGTTGCATGATGATTCTTTCTCTTCTACTGTCATTCTCAACTTTTTCCGTATTTCGTTTTGCTTTTGTTCTTGAAATTTTTAAAATGAAAGACACTTTTTAACTCCATGTGCGTTATTGCAATCATAACTGAATACTGGCTTTCTTTCTATAAAACTAACAACCTTTTCAATAGCTTTTTCAGTGTCAGTCCAAGTTTCATCACAATCCTGCATTTTGTCACTATCTTGTTGCAAATGTGTCTCGTTATCATCCTTTCCTTTTATTCCCATCATCTTTTGCATCACTACTAGCCATGTAAGCATAAGCAGTTATCCAAAGTAAATTTCCTGAAAAACAGAAATTTCAAATCAGTTACATATCACCCAAATAGTTCAAATATACTCCTCAAAATCATGTCTGGATATGAGGGATTCCAGATATGAAGCACTCCGGAATTGATGGATTCTGGATATGAAGTATTCTACTGTACTTATGTTCAATGCACTATCCTGATGTAAGAAGAAATGATGGTCCCCATGTAAACAATATAATCTAATCCAAAAACAGTAAACTTCACTTTTACATATTACATACTTCAAAAAACTACCTTAAACATTTAAACAATCTTGCTAAGTTCATGGGAGTACTTTGAAAGATATGTTTCCAATATATTTTTAATATGGAACCTACAACAAATACAGGAAACACTATGACACTGTTGGCTAGATGAAGTTTTCAGGAACAAAACATTTTCTTCCTTCCACAGCTACCACCATTGGCAACACATTTTTACCAGCTATAAGGTTTTTGTAAGTTGACAGCTGTGCAAGGTTATCTAGAATGTGACTTGTCACATCATTGTTGTCACTGCTCACATCCATTTCTTGCTTTCTGGAAATGTTCAGTAAGCATCAATATATTATTATTTCAGAAGTGATCACTAATTATTGATGTCATTCATTGTAAATAATTAGAGCCAAACTTACTTTTTTTTTTTTTTTTTTTTTTTTTTTAGTCATTGTTGGCTAAATTTTTAACATGGCATCATATTTGTAAGATTGTACAAGAAACAACAAGTTGCTATATGTCTAAATCATAAATGTTAGCAATAATTCATATCGGTAAACATATTGTAATTAGTCTTCACTAGTTTTAACCGTGAAAGTTTCATGTTTTTCCCTATTTGAAATTTCTGATGAATCTTAATTCTTCAGTTAATGAATGAATAAGCTGATGGCGAGTTCTACGACAATAAAATACCCATAGAAATTCCCCTATTACATCGTTAAATATTTGAGCTTAACAACTTTAACAAAATATTTCAATAACAATCATAAATATGAATGCTGGTTGTTGTTTTAAGAAGTAAGGGGGTACAAATGAAAAGATTTGAAATTGACAACTTTTTCCACTGGACACTTCTATCTTCCCTTCTTTTTTCATTTTCTAACTGAAACCAAGTATATTGATGTCTTTTGTCTTCTCACTCTATCGAATTGGAATATTCCATTTATTTATCAGGTATTAGCAGGAGAACTTAAATCTTTTTTTTATTTTTTTTAACTGAAACCAAGTAGTGTCTCTGATAGATCTTTTCACACTATCAAAATGGAATAGAGATATTGGCAGGGGGAATAGACAGACAATCACAATTATTATATGATGATGCTGTATTTAGTATCTATCATTTGCATATCATCATCATCACTAGCTTTTGTCAAGAAGGAAAATTTTTAAAAGAAAAATTTCAAGCAACAATAAATTGAAATGTGTAATTATTTGATAAAAATACATAAAATATCTTTCTGATATGAGGTGGTATTGGAAAGTTCCCAAACTCTGTACTAGGGTTGTATGATTCAATGGAAATGCACATGACGGTAACCATTGTTGGTGTTGAGTATATGGAATTAATTTGATGATAGTATTTGTACTATCTAGTCATGTTCAATTACTATGAGATTTTGTTTAACGGCATATTAACTCCTTATCAGTCATTTAATGCCGAAATATAATTTTTGTGAGAGCTTTCAAATAATAAAAATGTTATTCTGCTTCCACAGTTGAATACATGGTAGATGATACTCATCTTCTGCACATATACATGTTTGTATGGACATAATTACTGTAGACAGTAATATGTGTGAGTTGTAGTTTTGTTGAAGTTATGCTACAGTTCAAAAGTTTGAAGCCAAACCAGAATTAGTATGGGATGAACTTGACAGAAGAATGAAAAATAAATGAAAAAAAAAACTCTGAGTCATTGAAAAAAAGAGTGGAATCAATTATCAAACTTTTACTTTGAGAAACTTTTGCAACAAATGCCAAAAATTTGTGCTGCAGTAATTGAAGCTAAAGGAGGATATTTTGACGGGAGCAAAATTTAATCATGAAATACTTTTTTTTTTCTTTTTGCTATAATAAAATTTCTAATAAAAAATATTCCTCACTTTTTTTTTTAACAGTGTATAATAATTTTCTCTAATTTAAAGTACAAAGCAACTATTTTTGGGGCCAATTTAAAAAATTAATAGGTGTGGCCTCAAGCTTTTGAACTGTAATGTATATTTTGGAATATTGTCAGATATTATATGGATTGATGTCATGAAAGAGTTCTTTCATGTTTTTTTTGTTTTTGTTTAGCAGCATATCAACGTCTGGGTTATTTAATGCTGAAATCTAAATATTTTCTACGTAATTTTATACTTTTGACTCTATATTTTCTACGTAATTTTATACTTTTGACTCTATATTTTCTATGTAATTTTATACTTTCAACTCAATATTTTCTACATAATTTTATAATTTCAGAGTAAAGCTTTTTTTAATTTTTTTTTTAAGATATCTATATAGTTTGTAGATCATAAAATGTATTGTTAGTAATTTTACTATAAAAATATATTTTTAGTTTTGCATGAATTGTCATTTTGCTATAAAAATGTGTTGGTTATTTTATTATAAGAATGTACTGTTAATTTTTGTTGGGGGGAGCACTATTTGTCCATAGCTGGGACCCTAACAGGTGCTACCACCTTGGGTCAGGGTGGACCTGGAAATAACAGCAATTAAGAGCTGGTCCCATGCTCCTCGAAACCTCCCATCTACTGATCAGAGGCTATGCTGCTGGACGTAGTTTATCATCACTCAGGATGCATTGAGTTTTTTTTAAATGTATTGCAATAGCTTTGTGATCTTTATGATAGACAAATTCAAGTCATGTATCTGTATCAAATATGTTGTGAAGGTTAGTAAATCTATGAAGTCCCATGAAATGTTTTTATTCTTTAGGTTGAGTGGCATATGTGTTTCAAGCCCATTGGTTCATGATGGCCATTAATTTAAGTAATTTCTTTCTCAGGCCTAGTGTGAGGACCTATAGCACTTCATATACTGATTGTGTAAAAGATGATTTATTTGAAGAGCTTGCTTGGTGAACAGGAGATTTTCTTGTCAACATAAGGGTTGAGATTGAAGCCATGATTTTCAATACAGGCCAGCTATCCTTGTAAGATTGTTGCAACATAATCTTTATATTCCCATTATATATCTCTCCTCTTGTCCTTATGCCAAACTAGCCTTAGTAAATAGCCATTCCTTCTCAAAGAAAAAATAAGATTTTCATTGTTTTCAAATCTGATTACCTAAGTCGCTATTGAAGTCTTTAATGTCTTTTTATACCGAAGAAAAATATCATTTGGTTTTAAAGGATTTGTTAATGAATAAGGAAAAGCTTTTAGAATGAAAAAAAGCTCTTAAATAAGCTAAGTACATTGGCTCATTATAAACTCTACTAAAACCTGCAACTCTTGAGCTAATGTATTTTCCTTTTGTTTATCATTGTATTTTAACAGATTGATGAAAAGAACTCCCTTTCTCCACTGAATCTAATTAAAATCATACAGTCTTGTCGCAACAGCTGGCTATTTTCATGCTTTTGTTTTATCACACACGAGAAGGAATCAATTGTTTACTGTTTTACTAAAGATAACAAGGTTATCTTTACAAAGTGGAGATAGGTTATTTGATATCTATTGATTTTTATCCAATAATAACAAAAGAGATTCTGCTATGGATTAAATGTATCAGGGTGTTTTTTTTTTTATCTTTGTGATGAATAAAATGTTACTATTTCCGAACACTAGAAATAGTGAATTAGTTTTATTTCTCTAGTTTACTTGTACTATCAGGTTTTAAAAAAAACAAACTCAAATTTAAGTAATTTTGCAACTGTTGAATTATTTTATTTTATTTTTTTTTTTGTCAGAGTAATTGGATTTTTTTTAATCTATACAATTAAATCAATTGTTATGTGGAAGGAAAGTCATAAATTATTCAAATAAAAAAGGAAATCTCGCACAAGCAATGCTTGCTTATTGGCATTAAGTAATATTTACTACCATAACAATGGAATATTTCATTAGTAGTGAGAACAGGTTGTGTGACACATATATTCAAGCACTATTTTCTATTCTCGAATAGATTAGAAATGCATTGAACTTGTCCTAACATTTGGACAGTATCAGCTGACTAAATCGATTTTTGTTTTGTTTTGGACTGAAATGTTCAACAGTTTATGCCATTTAGAATTGCTTCAGTAATTTTTCAATCAATAATCTATGAAATTAAATTTACGCATGGGCTGGAAGAGACTTCAAACAGAGTTGTTGATTCCTTTTAAGAAGGAAAGAAAATAATTTTAAAATTGGCTACTTAAGATGAATTATCAACAATATATTGTTTTTTTTTTTGTTTTTTTTTCTTTCACCTCCCCTCTAACCAAAACTAATCTTTGATTGCATAACCAAAACCATAGTACTTTGTTGTAATCACTTCTATTACTGTGTAAAGTTCTGTGTTTTATATTGTCTATAATTTTAATGTATCCAGCTTTATTTGGATGCTCAAATATCTTTGTATACTTGCTGTTGCTAATCTACTGTTTCGACCAATCTGTTCTTCAGGTGCTATCTATGAGAAAAAGGAAATCTTTTAACTCCAGAAAACAGTAGACGGCTATCTATATGGATAATACATTTCTCTTTTTTTGTTCACAATTTAAGGATCTTTTTCATAGTAGTAGTCCTGGATATGACAGTAAACTACATCCACTAGCAAGGCCTCTGATTGAGAGATTGGAGGTTGTGAGAAACGTGGAAGCACCTCTTAATCTGTTGTTTCCCCTGACCCAAGGTGGTAGCACTTTTTAGGGTCCCAGCTATGGGAAAACAGTGTTTTTACTTTTGTTTGGTGATTCTTGAAGTACAAAAATACATTATGGTAAAAATACCAGCAATATAGTTATAAAAAAAAAAAAGCCAAAGAAAAAAGACCAATAGTAATACATTTTTGAAGCAAAATGACAATACAGCACCAAAGTATTAATATACATCTTTACGATAAAATTACTGGCAATAGATTTATCTCCAAACTATATATTTAAACATACATTTGCTCTTAAGTATAAAATAATATATAAATATATCTAGACGAAGCCATAAAATTGCATATAAAATATTTGGATTCTGGCATTAAATAACCCATAGAGATGTTGATATGCCGCTAAAAAAAGACCATCATATAAGGTAATGTGTTACATTTTTTTTTTTTTTTTTTGGGGTCATATGTTCAAATCATGTTCATAAGTTAAAGAACCATTGGCCTAAAGTAATTTGCTCTTATTAAGGCTGTGATAGATTTTGAAAATGCCTTGAGACACATTTCTAGATCAAAAAATGTGTACTCTATTCTGAGTACAGTGTAACCCGGATATAAGAGAGACCCGGATATAAGATATATATTTTTCTGGTCCCAAATTAGAGCCCGTGTTAATGTATATATAATAGACCAAACCCGGATATAAGATACTTCTTCTCCGGTCCCGACAACTCTCTTATATCCGGGTTACACTGTACATTACAATGAAATCAGTTAGCCAATGAAGACTTTTTTTTTTCTTTTTCTTAGCCGATTTGAATAAACTTTTCTTCAAATTGGTATGCTATATAAAAGAAATGAAAATGCATGCATGAAAAAAAGAAATACCAATTTTGTATGAATCATGACGTGTTTCTTATTTGAAGATTTCAAGGCTTGTTTTCCTTCCAAAATTCCTTCCAAGAAATGAAATTTGATGCGAATCAAAATGGCGCAATTGTCCTGAAAATCGGGCTCTCTTAATTTATGCTTGAAGTATATATTTTTATGACTGTGTGAAAAGTTAAGCTGTCAAACCAGAATGTTGACTTGGGATGGGTGACTTCATGTTCATTCTTTTTTAACATAAGACTCCACCTATTTATCTTGTTCATTGGTTGACATGTTGACTGCCAACATTTGAAACAATTCATCCTTGCACAAATCTGTACGTCGCATACTATTCTGTAAACAGGTGTATATATGCTAACACTGTTGCTTTTAACACTGTCTGGAGTAGACAGGTAAGTTGTCTAATCGGACAAGTTCCCTATTGTTGTCCATCTTCTGGCCATACACATCCCAACTGAATATCTTGTCCTGTTTAAAAATGCAAGGAAAAACTTTCTACACTAAGTAATTTTTGAGTTTTTATTGCCTTATTTTGTTGTTTTTAAATGATTAAGGGCATATTTCTATATAAGAACTTCCAGTAAAGTTTCAGCTGATTTGACATTTGGGTATTTTATCTTTTTTAAAGGAGGAGAATATTTAGTATTTCCACATTTTCTTAATTTTTTTAATTTTTAAAAATTTTACTTTAGAAGTGGCTTCAGATTTAATTAATGGGTTTCATTGTAACCGATTTTTGAAAAATTATTTCTCATAAATTTATTCCTAAAAGATTCCTGTGCACAAAAAAATATTGATGAATAAATAAAAATTTGATAATTGCTTATTTATATATATATATAAAAATGTGATAATTGCTTGTGTGTGTGATAATTGCTTTTTTTTTTTAGGCATGCATGCTTATTTTTATCATAATCCTTTTATATTCACAAATATTTTTCCATGTATTACAATCAAATGGGGCAAGAAATTTGATTGTAATACTCGGAAAAATATTTGTGAATATGCAAGAATATGGCAAAAATAAGCAGACATAATGTTTGTAATTTATTTAATCAGACCTGCCTAAATACACACATGCACACACACACACACACACACACACATATATATATATATATATATATATATATATATATATAATGTGTGTGTGTTTATGATAGATTTATTTTTCTGATTATTGCTATCTGCTGGGTTAGGAAATATAAAATTATTCAAATTAACCACTGTTTTGATATGATAAAGATTTTTTTTTTTTTTTCACATTTTTATAATACTCATTGGAAATCTTGGAAATTAAAAAAATACATCACATTATTGTAATGTTACATTATTTGTTTGGGTATTTCCTTGAAAAATACTGAATGATAAATTATATCTCCTAAAAATCTCTATAAGCTTCAAATGCATGGACTTTGCAAAATATATCAATAGAAGTGAACTAAGTTTGTTAATTAAAATTCTATAAATCCTCAACTAATTAAAATGGGAAGTTCTTTGTAATTAACTTTTAAATTTATATATTTATGAAATATAAATATTCTCTTCATGATTTTCTTTTTTTTGTCTCTTTAGCGTCTAAGCGATCATGGCTCTTTACAATTTTTTAATATCTGTAAACTGTATTGCCATAATTAATATAGTGGAGTGGTTTCCTGTGACTTTCTATTCAGACCTTAATTTAACACCTTTCTCCTAGATTGGTTGTCCACCTGATCTAGAAAGTCCAGTTTGCTATGCTATTTAACATATAGCTTGTAGGGATGATAAAGAAATGGGTTTCTATGAGCATTAGTTGGAATTTAAAATTGGCTTACCAATTTCATTTTTGTGCAAAACAGATATTTAACTATGCTTGTCTAGATTGGCACCAGGCCACAATAGTAGTCTTCAAGTGAAAATAGGACTTACTGACAATGACAAGTGTCCAAAGTAGGTAATTAATTAGCACATGGCCACAATAATGGGGCATTCAATTAACATGAAACTTATAAATAATGGCTTGTGAGACAAGTTTATTAATCTTTGCTCCACCCAAGGTGAATATCCAATAACACATGTCACCAGTTGATTGGATCCTCCTATACTGAGATATTTCTACAAGTGTTTTAGAGAATCAGCTGATGTGGAGCTGGTTGTTAGAATAAGAGCAACAAAATTATAATGTTGCTTGACTTTAGTTGAAGGGAATTCTAGAAAATGGGTGGAGATGCTATTAGTTGAGTAATAAGTGTAATTCTTGGTTTTGGAGATAGCATGATTCTGTTAAAGATACTAAACAGTTCTTTGGTTGAATTCTGATCATTATTATTATTATTATTATGGGTGCAATAAAATTCAGTTTATATTTTTTTATATATTATTTAAATTATTATTTGAAAATTTAAACCGGAACTACTTAAATATACTTGTCCACTCCTTTAAAAAAAAAAAAAAAAAAATTCCCAGGGAATAATTTTCATAGATAAGTATTCTAGACTTTTTTAAAATTTCAATCTAGAAGTGGGGATCCGATTTGTAATATCAAAACAGTGTTAAATTGATCCCCAACTTTTTACATAGTTATCTGCACTTGTTTTTTTAATTTATTTATTATACAAATATCATGATTGGAAAATGTATTTACATGCTTGATATCAACATATTAATAATTTTGTTAATTTATGTAAACTTTTTTTTTTTTTTAATCAATTCACCCCAAGCAAGGCGATAATGCCACTAAGATGCAAGAAGACAGGGGACCTATCTATTTCTATTAAGGAAAAAAAAGAAACAATTAGTAAATAAAGTTTCAGAATTTAGGTGAAGATGCCAGCAATATAGGTGAAGTAAACTTTAGAAGAAACAGGAAACCTAGTCCTAAACTGGAAATTAGGGATAAACCTCTACTCCTGTTCAAAAGACTGGATAGGATTGTGAACCAGACAAATCTATCTACTCTCATTGAAATTGGTTTAGTTTTATTTTGTTACATTAGTCATTTTGTTTTAAGATGGAAGAGGCCAAGAATAATAGTCACTGCAGATTGTCTAAGGCAACAAAACCCAGCTGGAAGGTGGCACAGACTACAGCAGAGTGTTTCCTCAGGGTTGCTCACCAGAAGTGATTTCAGGGACATGTATGCATGCCATGGCACTGCAAGAACCCCAATATTGTTCAACTGGTGGTCAGAGCAGTCTCTCTAAGTGCTACCCAAGAGGTAGGATGCATATAAGAAAATCAAGATAGAAGGAAAAATAAAATAAGATAAAATGAAGAATAAAATAAGATAAAATGAAGAACAATGAGAGGACATTATGGTTCCAGGTGTGATATTAACTTCAAATCTAAGTATTTTGGTATGGAGCTTAGGAATCTGTCAGTGCATTACTAATTGTTAAGTTTTAACTTATAAGTTACGATAACTCCAATTAACTAAAAATCGAGCATTATATTAATTTACTCTTCTCACAGCAGATTTTACTGTCATTTATTTTAAGGTAGGTATGCAAAAGAAACTCTTTAACAGATTTGTCAGTCATTAAAAATGTGGGACTACTTAAAAATATATATATATCTGTTTGTTCTTTAATAACAAATCTTTGTGTTAAAAAGAAAATTCTGTTTTTGTATGCAGATATCAATGAGATAAGCACATTTTTAAACTTGACATTTGTAAACAGTCAAGTTAAAAAGTCAGTGATCAATTTGACACTATATCAATATTATGAACAGAATTTCTTTCTAAAATAACAGATCAGTATTTTCCAATTCTCACAGGTGCTGTGGCTTACTGATGATCTAAAGAATGCTAATCTACAAAATTATTTTCAAAAGAATTTGTCCCTATCTTTTTTATTTTTGGTGAGGCAGAAAAGTACTAGGAAGAGGGGGAAAAAAGTCAGTTATATCCTGACCCTCAAAAGAAGAGCTATTGAGCAAAATCTCATGGGGAAAATTAGGTCAGGGGGAGGTGTTGTAATGGAATGTCCCACTCTCCCTATTGCGGACTGACTATATCAGTAGATATATATATATATATATATATATATATATATATGTGTGTGCACAGGATATGCCTGGTGGACTTGCTTTGGAAATTACGAGCCTGCTAACTCCCTGTCTTTCATTAGTGTATTCTCTTTTACAATAAACCTCTCTTTCTTTCATCTACGCCTGTGTTGCTGTTCCTTTCACTCTACTACCACCTTTGTCTGTTTGTAACTTTCTTAAGTATACAACAATTTTTTTTTTTTTTTTTTTTTTTTTATGAGTGGACCACTCTATTTTAGTAGTGCCTGTAAATTGGTCATTTCAGATATTTAGCTCTTTTTATAAGATGGAGGAGCTGTTCATACATAACTTCTAACTATTGTCTTTGAATTTCCAATTAACTGAATTTCTAAACGTTTAATTTTTGCTATTTTTATTTGAGTCCTAGAACAACAATGACAGAAATTCTTGTCATCTACAGTTGATGGGTTAAAACTCTGTCAGGGTTATTAAAAAAACAAACAGAAAACCCTGCACTTTCTATAGATAATTATTTATTGGTCATTTTAGTTCATTATTGAATTAAATAAAAGGTTGTCTTGGCTCCATCTGACGCTAGTGATTGGCATTGATTCAATATGTACTGTAGTGTATATTTGTCTCCATATCTAGGTTAACAATAGCTTGAATATGGTTTAATGTTTAAAAAAAATTGTAAGAACTATATTATTGATACAGTGCCAGAGGTCATCATTTTGACTCCAATTTTTGGTATTTTATCTTTTGTCTTGTCGCATGTCATTACTACTTAGAAAAGTATTGGTCTATCTGAGAAGATGACTTTTTCGTTCACTTGTTAATATGGTTAGCAAGAAATAATGCCAAGTAGCAAACTATTTGAAAATCTAAATTAAAACAAAAAATACTTGTGCCTTGTTTTCATACTATTTGACTAATACCAGGGATGCTATTTAGTCCTTAGGGAGTCAGCACCTGTTGATTGTGAAAAACAGATGATGATATGCAATGTTCTGGATGATGGATGAAGTTTTTAAACACAATTCTTCATGATTTTCTCTCATTGATTCATATCTGCTCAATGCATATCCAAATATAAACAAATGACATCATACATTATGAAATGGACAAAGTCTGACAATTATTTAAGATATGTTTTTTTTTTTAATGTTTAAGTAATGCTCTGTTTATAATAAACAGTATTAACAACATTTACCGGCCTGTATAATTAAATAATTGTCGGACTTTGTCCATTTCATAATTTATGACGTCATTTATTTACATTTGGATATGCCTTGAACAGATATGAATGAGAGAAAATCATGGTTAATTGTGTTTAAAAACAGTAAAATTGACCTTGCTAACCAAATGCTCCTCTGTGGCCCAATTGATTAAGGCACGTCATGCTATATGACTGTTCCGTATAGGATACAGGTTCAATTCCTGTCGGAGGACACATATTTTCTATGAAAATTTCTCGGACATTCAGGCCGGTAAATGTTGTTAATACTGTTTATTATAAACAGAGCATTTACTTAAATATTTATATCTGTAAAAAGAACGTATAAACATAAAAAAAATGTCTTAAATAAAATGTTATCTAAACTTCCCCAGTGTTTGTCTTGTTGCTTGCACTGTTATTTAATGAGTTTTGATCTATCAGACAGACCCATTATCTTAGGTTTCCTTTTCTTTTTATATATAATATTGTTAATGTGTGCTAAAATTTAGGGTATCCCTGATTGCCTTAATACTTGATGAGAAAATCTTTCTCCCTAGGCTGGAAGGCATCATGGCCACATGACACCTTCACACAGTTATGTATTTATTGTGAGTGTGTGTAAAAGTTCAGATATAACTAAAAATATATATCTGTAAAAAGATTATATGAATAAAGCTAAAGGGAAAAAAAAACCTTTCTTTAGCAGGTAAAGAGTATATCTTTTAGGAAAGGAGATATTTGGAAAAAAAAAATCTAAGGCACAGATTTACATTTTGGTAAGACTATAGTCACACTCTCAAGAGTTTCCATCTAATGAAGTTAATTTCTCTTAATAAGAGTGACATTCTTTAGATCAAAGTTGAACTTATTTTATTTAGGACAAATGTATTTGATTATTTAAAAATCTGAAAAACTAACATCTTCAGTTTATAAATACTTGTTGCAAAATAAAATCCTTAAATTTACCTTGAAATACATGAGCTAAAAATTTTTTTCCTTTTGTCTTTATTCCTGTAACATACTGATTAAGGGAATTTTCATTTTTATTCTGTCACAAACATCAGAATTGTTTGTGGTGTTAGTAAAACCACATGACTTTTTAGTATTGCAAATTTTCATAAGTGTTTTGGATGACCTAATACTCAAATTTCATAAATTTATAACTATTTGACTAGATTTGTCATCTTTTATGGAATTTGAGTTAATACTTCTTGGAAAAAATTACAATGACTTCATTACATTGGAGAAAAACAAGATTTTTTTTAAAATTCTGAGAACAATTATTGACTTTGAAGCTTTTTCACTCCTGCTGCCAAGTAAAATGTCAAACAAGAATTTCTTGGTATATAAGTCATTCCACAGATATCCTGAAACAATGGTGAGCACACATTCGGTTGGGGAGTAAGTCAACTTTTAAAAGAATCAAAGATGTATACTAAGAAAATAGTGTAAAGATAGGGGTAGGGGATTTATTAGAGTTTACTTTTCGGTGATTAAGTTGGACTGTCAAAAACACAGAACTGAAATGACCTCTGGCTACAAAGTAAAGTAAATTTACAAAGTTAAAATCTTGGGGAAAAAAAAAGTTTTTGTAAATTTTTGTCTAGTATGAAAGTGTACAGAATGATTTTAAATGCACAGAGATTGATCCTAATCTCTAAATAGTTTTTAGATGATTGTATTAAGAGAATCTAGTTTTATGAATTAAACTTTTCCAAGTTCTGGGTCATTTAGATAAGACTTCACTCTTTGTTTGTTGACCCCCAGCCTTGTGAGTGAAATCAGGTAAGCAAAAATGTTTGGAAGCCATTAAAGGTTGTGCTGACATGAAGCCGCACGTTATCGGGAAATATGGTTTGACCGTACTGACTATATTTTCAATAGAAGATATGTTCCCCTATCGTTTGATTCACACTCCTCCCTAATCTAGAAGTTGAAGTTTATCCTTTGTTTCCTGTTTAAGATTGGGTTTCCAGTTCCTTCTAAAATCTTCTTGTTCTCTTTTACTCTGTGTTTTAGTGACATTATTAACTTACTTGGGTGAATTGATTTTTAAAAATTTATTTATTTTTTTTTAAATAAATATATATTCAAACTGTTGATCGAGTCAGATTATGTCTCACTCACACTGTAAAGTCTGCTTAGCATGTTTGCAGTATAATCTGTATCACACTGGAGATGAAAATTGTCGCCATAGAATTCTCTCCCTTTGCTGCTCTAGGCGCATTCTATTGCCTTGAGAGGGTTGCTATAAATAAACACTTGTCAACTGTTATTTCCGATATTTTAAGCTCAAATCACGTAATACTGCTTTGGAATGAGTCTAAACTTCCATTTTCCGATGCCATTTTGAATTCTATACTCTACATGAGGTATATCGATTAAAAACTCATTAATTCTTTTGTGATTTTTTTTTTTTTTGTTTTTGTTTTTTGTGAACAAAAATGACTGCATAAACATCCAATGAAGCCTTTATTCAGGAGTTTTTCTTTGATTCAGACTCTGATGAAGGCTTTACTCGAGTGGATATTGACTGTGAAGTGGTTGAAGTTGATAACCACATTAGTGATGTGGAGGAGAGTGGTGATGATGACCACTAGATACTGAACGGATACTATCATCCATGGCAGACTAATTTTATGGAAGCTACTGGCCCCTTGGATGTACCTGATAGCCTTTTTGAAGGTGAATTATTTCATCTATTTATAAACAATGAAATAATAACTTTATTTTGTCAACGAGACAAATATGGTAGTTAGGTGAAAGAAAGACGTAAAAAATGCTGGTGTCTTCTTGTATGTAAACACAAGGAAACACATCACTACTCATCCATTATTTTATTAGTATACAAAAAATAAAATCTATTCACAATACAAAGAAAGTTATAATAATTTTTAAACAGTAGGTGTTCATGTTTTTGAGTCTTTAAAAAATGCAGAGGCTAGGGGAACATTTCTAGAAAGAAATTAGTGTGGTAAAGGTTAAAAACGAAACATTGCTCTATAAGGAGGTGTAATTTTCGTTTTTTGAAGAAGTGAATTTCTCTGGTATTTCATCCATTGAAGTTCTCAACTTGGAAATCTTTTGTGAAAAATAACCTTAAATTTTAATTTTAAGCCCACCAAGTTGATGAGTGTTTTCTTTTCTTTAAGATGGGACTATTTTGATATGCGTAGCAACACAGAACTCTGAGTGCAACAAGTTTCAAAACATAAACATAAAATTCTCTGATTTTAAAAATGTGGAAAAAGAAGTGCCCGTCACTGAAACGTGACCTCATTTAAAGAAACCTGGAATAAAACAAGTTATCACACAAGAAGAGATAGAATCTTATTTTTATAAAGAGAAAACATTAAATTTTCTTTACATACTAATTTTATCAAAATATCTTTAAAAATACACTCAATTCTCTTTTTGCCTGAGGGATATGTTCCAGAGACTACTGTGCAAAAAAAAAAAAAAAAAAAAAAAAAAATATATATATATATATGTACACACACATTTGAAAATTAAAGATGGGTTCCATCTAAATATATTTAATAAAAAATGTTAATTTTCATATACAAATAAATTGAATTTTTTATTTATACATACACACACGTGTGTGTGTGTGTGTGTTTATATATATATATATATATATATATATATATATATATATATATAAACATGATCATTCAGTGTCACTACTAGACAGTAAATGTGCCTGCTTTATGTTGTTTTTCTGTGGTGCAAAATCTCTCTTATCACTGGAAATATTTAATGGCAGTATATCTTCATGTGTATCTTGAATGAAATTAACATCTTGTGTTTCACTGGTTTTGAATATGAATTTGGTTATCAGACACTGATTTTGTTTTTGTTAGTTTTTTATGATTCTTCATAATGTGCCATAATCATTTTCAAATCGCGTTGAAACTGTACACTTTGTTCAACATTGTTATAATTTGTAAGAAAATGATTTCCAAGTTTATTGGCTATTTAGAAGCCATATAGAATTGTACTTGCAGATAGAGGAACCACTTCATCATCACTACAACAAATTAATATGGAATCACATACATTCTCTTAAATACTCTCAATAATTTGTTCTTCATTAGGAGCTTAGTCAATTGTTAATTCTGCAATATCTTCAATTGTTAATTCTTCAAAACCTTCTCTATCAATCTGATGTGACAAAATGATGATATCAGAATGTAATTCATTCGTATTTATATTAGGTACAAGATTTTTAGGCTTTACACATTCTGGTCAAAGGGATCTCCAGCATGCATTTAGGGTAGATGGCTTTAATTTGGATAAAGCCAGGCCAGCACAATTAATTATAGTAAATCTTTTCCATGATTGAAAGAGTACCATCTTTCTAGCTCAGCTATGATATATTCAAATGTTCACTGGATATTATATGATCTGAATGTTGAAATTATTTTCTGATCAAGCGGGTGAATCAGCAATGTTGTATTAGGTGGTAAGAATAGGAATTTTACATTCAGGTGTGTTCTAAATCTTAATGACCAGGTGCATTGTCTATAAGTAAAAGGACCTCAAGAACTCAAGACCTTTATCTTCTATATATCTTCTTTGTTTGTTAAAACTGTTATTAATTAATCAATCAGTTTGTCCAGGTGCAATGAAAGGTGTAGACTTAAGTAAATTACCAGTTCATTGGAAAGCCAATAAAAAATTGTGGATGACAAGCAGAAATATTTACTGATGGGTTTAACAAACTGCTTAATGTCTGAAGTAAGACTCATTTGCTACATAACAAGAAAGTTACACGGTCTTAAAACCACTGGCACTTTTTTTCTGATTTTGCTTTGTTTTGTTTGGCTTTTTTTTTTCCCAAAAGAGACCCGTTTCATTTGCATTGAAAACTTGGCCTGAAATGTAACTGCTGTCTTCAGTTATTTTGGTCTGTTTTGGAAGAAATTCTTCAACAGCAGTCTTATCTGCCAATGAAATTTCACCTCTCATTTTTATATTATGCAGTGCATGTCTTTCGAGGAATTTTGTAAGCCATCCTGTACTTGCAGCAAATTCATTCTTCCTTTTATCACTAGACAGATATAATGCACTTGATGACTCCAGATCATTAATCTACTTGTAAAATCGTAATGCCAACTCTCTTATGGTTTTCCATCTACTGGTATCCTTTTTTGATTGTTTTCTTCTATCCATATTATTAAAGCTTTCTTCATTTCTTTCTTGAATTATGTCTCTTGTATATGATGACGACTTGGCAGATAATTTTGTTCCAGACGCTACAGATCTTCTAAAAGCAGCATCATTCCTTTTCATCATTCTTATCGTAGCTTCGTTCAGGCAGAAAGTTCTATCCAAGGATGCTGCACTTTCGCTCTTACAAAGACTGTCGAAAATATTGATCTTGGTCTCCAAAGAAATTGAAACTCTTATTTTTTCGAGATGTATCAACCAACATTTTGGGGCAGGTTATCACTATCATGATTGCAAATAAAAAAAAATATAGCAGAAGATGAAACATGTGACATGTCTTTCATATTAGACCTGATGCTAACGACTGCCACCATGCGCCGTCTGATGAAGTGTTTATATGCAGCCAGAGGTATATACAGTGCATAGGTCTCGGAGAGTGGGGAGGGGTCACTATAGACTGACTTCTATTTTACTTCACTACGGTGGAGTAATGGATAGTGACTCCGAGTGAGGAATCGGGGAGCTGAGTTTGAGTTCTAGTCGAATCCATTACATTCACTTAGGTGCTAATACCCTTGGGGAAAGGTATGAATCCTCTTCTTCTTCCTCCAGCTATCAGTAAATAGCAGGGCAGACCAGGTTTTATAGACTTGGATGGCAACTGGTCTATTTCAGAAAGAAATGGCAACCAACTGCAGGAAAAAAATCTACCTTGTTAGTCATGTATCAAAAGATACATGACTGACAAGATACACGCCTAAGTACGTATCATGCATGGCACATAACTGACTGAATCATGTTACATAGTTTCGGCATTTTGTAAATTCTGATTGATTGATGGTACTTAATCATTTACTTGTCACTTGCAATAAATTCAGTGGTCACACAAGGACAGATATTTAAAGTAAAAAAAAAAAAAAAAAAATAGTGCAAAAAAAATAATCTGTTCTTTTTGTTGGACTGTGTTATTTCAAAACTGTGCAAAAATACTACATGCAAAAGAGAATTGAGTGCACTTTAGATATTGCCAATTGAACTTGAAGAAAATTTCACTATTGACTGATTTCCATAGGTTTGGGATATCTAGTATGTGTCCTTTTCCATTGTTAGGTTCATGGTATTCTCAGCATCCTTCTGTAGAATCATGTTGCATTTTGTGTTGTCAGTGGACCACAACTTTACTGCATAGATTGTATTAACAAAAAGACAGTTTCTTTTTCTGACTTGTTTTCTTAGAGGAGAAGGACAGATATAGCAGCTTGGATTGTAAGAGGTAACCTGAGGAAGGGCTTTAAGGGATTGCATGCCACGTGTTGGCTTAGTGTCCCTTTGCATGTGATCTTAGCCTGTCTCTGGAACTTGGGTGTAGAAAGCATATTGACGCTTCAAAATTACTGTGGCCCTATGATGATTTTGCACAGTTTGGGACTTGTACCCCAAATCCAGATATATGCAATTCATCACTGTCAGAATACCACAACCACGGGATATTCTGACCATCCTGAGCCTGGCCTTCATATTCTGTAACAGCATTTCTAACTATTGCACCTACAACATTTAGTCCTGTACCAAACTTATTCTACAAGGAATGATTATTTTATTTCTACAAACTTATTCTAAAACATTGTCAGCATTAAATGACCCATTGAGGTTGATCTGCTGTAAAATAAAACAAACATCCTCAAAGGGAACTTGTACATAATTTAATTTTGTTTCTTTGTTGCTCAATACCAGAATCAACCTTATATGTACCTACAACATTTAGTCCTGTACCAAACTTATTCTACAAGGAATGATTATTTTATTTCTACACACTTATTCTAAAACATTGTCTGCATTAAATTAACCATTGAGGTTGATGTGCTGTAGGACAAAACCAACATTTCTGTTGCTTGAAGTTTCTTCTTCATCTGTGGGGAGATTGTCCAGCATTCACTGCCATATAGGAGGACTGATCTACAATTAGTATTAGAGGACTGATCTACAGTCTAGTACAAAGCCAAATTAGCAAGGAAAAGCATTTATGAAGATTGTACTGTGGTGAGGGCCAGTTTGCCTGCTTTAAAAATTGATTTTTAAAGTCTTGTCTTGACAACTAAAAGTCGTGGGGAAATTTAGGCTGCAAGAGAGGTCACAATAATATGTTAACATTTAAAGTGAGGGCAAAGATAAAGTATAGAATTCATACTTAAGTATAGCACATTGAATTGATATGTAAAGTCTTTATCTTTAGTCATTTTAATTCCAGTGGTTTTCTGAGTTGTGATTAGTATCTGTCTATATTTCTGAGATGAGGCATTATGTACACTATTTACATTATTTGGACTATTGTCCAAATCTTTGTTGCCATATTTATTACAACGTTTTGGCCGTTGTACGCTCCGGCCGTCATCAGGTGGTTGGAATGTCGAACTGAACCCTTTATTTTGCTCACTGGGGTAGACTGTTCTAGTTCCATGTGCCATATTTAATGGATGTCAGTTATCAAGTACACATGGCACAGTAGATAAAGGCGTTGGTTAGATCCAGTGACAGGACCCTAAGAGTGTGAGTTCAATACCCAGTTAAGGCAGTGGAGAACTTGGAGAGGGGAAATAACAGGAGTTAACTGATGACTGACATCCATTAGACATGGCATGTGGAACTAGAACAGTCTACCCCAGTGGGCGAAATAAAGGGTTCAGTTCGACATTCCAACGACCTGAAGAAGGCCGGAGCGTACAACGGCCGAAACGTAATAAGTATGGCGACAAAGATGAGGACACTAGTCCGAATAATGTAAATAGTGAGTTGTAATTACATGAACATATTAATGTCTTTGCTTGGCTGGATACCATTTATGAAAAAAGGGCAGTAATACCACTAAGACATAAGGGGTTATTGGAAGAAAAGGAGACGACTTGAGTGAGGAGACGAGGCAATAAAAGGACAGGATTCAAGAAAACAGAATATAACGATTGACATTGCATTTAAATTTTGGAAATTGTAGGTAGCAGGGAAGTAAGTGACCAGAAGTGAGTTCCACAGGTGAGAAGTGCAAGAAAAGAAAATAGACTAGAACTCACGGTTACATCTAGCTATTTCAACAGTAGAACAATGAGGCCTAGTTGCTAACCTATTAGTACACTTAAATTCATACAGTTGGGGCACCAAGGATAAAAGCTCATCAGAACAGTTGCTTTGGAAATTTTTATGGGAAAAGATAGGGAAGACAAGTCACGGTGATCGTGGGAAAGTGACTAAAGTTAAAATGCTAGGTCAGGACTGATAACATTACAAAATCCTTCTTTGGATTTTTTCAAGAATCTTGAGATATATAACATACACCAGGATAGATATGTTAGAAATATTCAATGCATGGATGAATGGTAAATTTATAAATGTGCAAGATGGATTCTGACAATAAAAATTGTCTGACATGACACAGTGAACCAACTTTCTTAGCATCCGTTGTAGCAATTGATTCAATGTAATTACTCCACTTCATGTCACTGGAAAATGTGAAACCAAGAAGGCGCCATCCTTACTTGGAGGCATAACCTTTTTAACAAGTAATTGTTAATCTTTTTGACATTCCAAGAATGTTTATGAAATTTATGTACTCATCAGGACAATGTTGACCTTTTTGGCAATTTAATCTTTTGCACCAAGCTGCTTAAGCAAATTGGACACTATAAAAATCGTGTCTTGAATGTGGACCAAATGTGATTGGTTAACCTGGCTTTTCTCTTATAAAATCTCCACAAAATATTATTTTAGGGTAATATAATAATTTGTTCTTTGTATTTTCACATAACTTCGATAAGACATTAATATCCAAAATCTTGTTTAAACAGTTAAACCTCTTCTTTCGCTGATTGATTATTTAACAAATTTTGATTAATAAATTCTTCAGCTCCTATCATGTGAATAGTCTGTGACCGAAAAGGAATTTATTTTACTAGAAAGACTTCTGAAAATTTCAGAGTTTTTCTTTTTGAATTTTCTAATGGATTTTAATTCTTAAGTTAATGATTGAATTGGTGAGTTCTATGACAATTTAATATGCGTAGAAATTCCCCTATCACATCATTAAATATTTGAGCTTAACAACTTTCACAAAATATTGCAATAACAAACATAAATATGAAGGCTATTTTAAGAAGTGGATACAAATGAAAAGCGTCCTGGGCAAGACGATAAACTACATCCAACAGCAAGACCTCCGAGCAGGTTTTGAGGAGTGTGGAACCACCTCTTAATTGTTGGTGTTCCCAGGTCCATGCTGACATGGGGTGGTAGCACCTGTTAGGGCCCCAGCTATGGACAAATAGTTAACCCCCCAAACTGGGGCCAAAACATTATGAAAGTGTAAAAATAGGTTTTAATACCAGCAATACAATTTTTATAAAAAAAATCATTACTAGCAATGAATTTTTGAAGGAAAAAATTATTACCAGCAATAAAAATTGTCGGTATTAAATAACCCATTGAAATATGCTGTAAAACAACCGAAACCAAACAAATAAAAAGATCTGAAAATGACAACTTTTCCATTTCAGTGAAACAGCCATTAAACAATTTTATCTTTCTTTTCCCATTTTTTCTTTCTTTCATTTTGTCACTGAAACCAAGTCATCTTTTTCTCTCTTTCCACATAATCAAAACTGAATAGTCTATTATTTATGAGATATTGGCAAGGTGTAATGGTTGTGCAAACTAACTAAAGAACTCGCAACGTGGGGGGGGGGCAAGCACAAATGATTTTTTTATTTTTCATATTCTTATATTTTTTATTTATTTATTTTAAACAAATCAAAATTTCAATATTTGAAGCTTATCTTTATTCAGTTACTTTAATAATATTCCAGGAACAATTTTTTTTTTTTTTTTTTTTTTTTTTTTGATAAAATTTAAAAAAAAATTTCTTATCAGTTCTGCCAAGTACATTACAGTTGTGTCATTCTGACCTTCAAAATATTTTCATTGAATCAAGAAAAGCAGTACTTTCTTTTGAATTTTATTAATATATTTATATATGTATTTAAAATAAATATTTCTCTTTTTCTTAAAAGAGAAAGTGAAATATAAGTTGAGCCGTTCTTGATAGCAGCTCATATCACATGCATCTGCCCTGGTATAGAAATGAATCATTGGAGAAATGTTTGGCATGAGTAAGATTCTGAATAGTTATCTTTCTTGTTGGCATATTGTCATGCCAAGAAATGTTTTTGGCCATCTGTAAATGACTTGGGATAAAGAACTCTCTTGGCGCCAAATCATAACAACTCACTATGTCTATCATCACCAGAACTGACCACCTTAAGAAAGGGTTGAAGCATCTGATATTGTTTTAGGAAAATATAATGCCAAGCATTCTGCTAACAGGCATCCATAAAGAATTTCGTTTGCCCTTTTTGTTAAAAATTTCCTAGCCTGATCTGGGTTTGCGTGATAAAAAAAAATATCACTTTATTCTTTTTTTTCTCCTCTTCTTCCTTTTTAAAAATGAAGAATTTGTCTTAATCTTTATTGTAAGACAAGATTGAAATTATGACGTACAGACAGAAATACCTCCCATATAATGGTAGGACATTAGCAAGATGAAGGCACCATTGTCTTACCCTTGTGTGGGAGGTATTTCTGCTGCACCCTGTATTAAAACTGAAGAAAAACAGGTTTTTAAAAGATACTAAATAGGATAAGTTTTGATTGTAGTATTTGCTAATCTGTAGTATGATATATTTATGAAGATTTTCTTTTAGAAATAGATCATTGGTATCCTATTAAAAAAAAAAAAAAAAAAAAACTCCAAAAAATAAAAAAAACTATTTAAATCCCACTATAAAATGTTTTCATTTGTTAAGTTTAGCTGTTGGATCATATAGAGATATGGAGACGTGTAGACGGACTACACACACACACACACACGCACGTAAAGGCGTATGGCGACAGAGAGAGACGTAAAGGCGTATGGAGACAGAGAGAGACGCATGGAGAAAGAGAGAGACATAGAGATCTAAAATGCAAAACATTGAATTTGAAAATAAATCTAAACAATTTAAAAAAATACTTGAGTTGTATTCTTTTTGCAAAGTTAAAAGTAGCATTAAATAAAAAAAATAGTACATTTTTAATTTGCCATAGTTGAAAAGTAGATATCATTTCATGATGAAAGGTTAATCCAAGTGACAATCATTGAATAGGCCCAATAGCTTCTTATCTGATAAGCCATTTTGGACTTTGGAATTGTGTTTGTATCATATATAATCACCTATGTCAAAAATTAGATGCTCTATCCCTGTTTCAATTTTCCATTGTCTCTTTTTTTTTTTTTTTTTATATATTGCTCTAGTTTTTGGTTAGTGACCTTTTTTCTTTTTCTGTGGGGATGGGGTGGAAATGAAGCAATATAAATGCAAGTGCAGATAAGACCAAGTACCCAGGTGAGGGCTGGTTGAATAAACTAGCAGGTGATAAAAGATAAACAACATGAGATGTACAACTGGAAGTCACCTTGGTACTCATATCTAACAGAAATTTGCAAATGGAAGCTAACATTTGTGGTTCTGAAGGTGAAAAGGAGGGAGGGTTGCTAACATGAGACAGTTTTTTTTTTTTGGTGTTTAGATTGGATGGATGAAAAAGAACCGGCTCAACAACTGAATACTGAACATTTACTTGTGAAATATGTTCAAAGTCTTATTAAATTTTTGATTATCTGCTTTTATATATATTTTTTTTTTCATTGTTCTCTTTATATGAGAACAAAACTGCATGCCACTGATGCCTTTCATGTTGGTGACATAGTGGATTGGTTAAACTTGTAACGCTGTCATTTAATGGGTGTAAGTTCAATCCCTAGATCAAGTAGTGAAACAGTATATATTGGTTCAGCAAGAATAAACAAAAACTGGCATCACCAGGACAAAATAACACAATCAGCAGGCACATCACATTTCGGCCAATCGATGGTCATCTGGAGATGGCCAGATGGTATTTGGCTAAAACATTCCTCATGGAAAGAGGTTCAATTATCTCAACAATGTGGGGTACATAAAATAGTGTAGAACGTAATTTCCTTCTGCTCCCGACCCCACGTCTTGATAGAATTAACGAGAGCCCTTCTTTAATCTCTTTTACTTTCCAATTCTAATGATTGTAAAGGTGTACCTTCAATGTCATGTCAATCCATTGCCACATTTCTAGGAATTTAGCCAATTAACTGGCACTTGAAGTGCAGACAGTTTCCCAATCAATGAAAATACACTTTTGTTTAATTGACTTGATTCTGTTTGCAGTTAATTAGCACTTAATAACCTAAACAGAAAGTGGCAAAAGGGTAAATTGATTAAGGTAATTAAAAATAATACATTTTTTTTTAATTAATAAGAGTGTACTTCAATATTTTAAGATGGATATTTCCTAATGAAATTACTTTACTAAAAGCCCAGAATATACATGATCTTGTTATATATAGAATTGCCAACCGCCATAATTTTGCTTATGTAGTAGCAAAGTTTCTGTGTTCAAAGCTTTTAAACTGAAATTACTTTTCAAAATATATATTTCAAAGATGTAATATGAAGTATGGTAAAAAAAAAGTATGAAGACTGTTGCTATTGTAACAGAGCTAAAGTATGCAGATTGAAGCCACTTGGTACAGTCTAGTCAATTCACCACACCACAGGTTTCATCAGTGACCATGATTTATGCTTGTTTTTTTGGCTAAGTACAATGTTCCCCATGTCTGACAGCCACCATTTTCCTCATATCTTGCCCCCCTTATGACTTTCCCTCTTTCCAAAAATCAAATCCTACTTGAAGAGAACAAGATTTCAAGAAGTTGAAGAAATCCAAGAAAAAACAATAAGGCAACTGCTCACTATCCCCAAAAAAGGAGTTCCATGAATGCTTCCATCAATAGAAAAATCGCTGGATAAAGTGTGTGGCTTCAGAAGGGGACTACTTCAAAGGAGATTAAATGCCGGGTTGATATGTGTTGTAGTTTTCTTTTTATAGCACCAGTCCCGATACTTCTTGATCAGATTTCATACATCGGGAACAATCAAGATGTAATACCTGTTCTAATTTAATTTTAAAATCATTTAAGAATGAAAATCCAACACCAGGGCATAAATCTTGGAAGGGCAGATTAGCGCTCGTTACTATGTGACTAGGCTACAGGACATATGATTAGCCAGGATTAGTGTACAGAAGAAAGATTATCTGCCCATGTTCCAGCAGCATTAATCAGAAAGCGTAGGCCACAGCAATTTTATCAACACTGCTTTTTTTCCTAGAAGTGAAAGAATGGAAGAGGAATGACTGGAATTTAATTCTTCTGATAACAGACAATATAATGAATCTATTTACAATGAAAATATGATTTATTGCTGAAATCCATTGACCAGAGCATTATTTGCTGTTTCAAGGACATATATACCCACCTGGTATTTGACTATAATTCAGGTAGCAATTGATGCGGACTTTAATCTTAAAATATTATTTAATCCAGGAAAACCATTTATTATTGTAGAGTCCTTAACACAGGGGTGGACAATCTTTTTGAGAGTGTGTACCAAAACTGGACAAATCTCTGAGACAAAATTTTTCCACGTGCCAACAAAAACTTATTTGATATCTCTTAATTATGGGAAGAACTTTAAATGGTAAAATATCACCCCAGAGCAGTGGAGACCCAGTATTGTAAAAAATTCTGTAAATCATGTAAAACTGACTGAATGAAAAAAAAAAATTATGACAGGTTTTTATGAAAAAGATTTTTTGTGATATTTTTTATTAGCCAGTAAGTATAAATGCAATTGCCATACATACTCAGACAATTTATAGACGCTATTAACAACAACACCAAAAGTTAACACTGTCATTTCTTTCGGTTAATCAATCATCATTGTTTTTTCCCCAGTTTATATTTTTATGACTAAAACACAGTAAAAGGTTATTAAAAATAATCTTTTGCTGAATTTAAATCCTTTATAAATGAACCTTTGCCACTTTCAAAAGAAAACCTCAAATAAAATTAGACAAAAACGTGTTGACACTTTTTATATATTATCAGTGGGGCTTCTGCAACTGCATCACTGATGACAAAGATTTTATATCTGGTTTATATTTAGTAAACTTGAGATATGTATTCACTACTAATCTCATCCATCAGGCTACTCCTGTTATAAAACTTAACAAAGTTAATCACTGAGAACAAAGATTCACAAGCATATGTAGATGAAAACATGGATAGTAAAGCTGTTGCAAGGTTTTTTTAAACAGACAAAATTTTCTGGAATGGTATTCCAGATCCTTAATACTACTTCAAAACATTTAAATATTCATAAAAATCTGTACCCCCAGCCCCAAAAAAACCCACCTCAGTTTACAAACCCGCATGATATCAAACAATTCTTGGTAAGACACTTGTTGGTCATTCAAAAAGAGTTTTATTTGATTTAAGCATTCAACATCGCTTCAGAACCAAACCTCTGCTAACAGACATCATTGTGCATTTTCAGTCCTTTATATACAGATTCTACCTCATTCAGTAAAATTTGAAATTGTCTTTTATTTAAATCCCAAGCAGAAATGTAATTAACAACCTTGGTAACTGTTTGCATCACTTCCTGAAGTTCGTTTAGGCCAACTTCTGCACACAAAGCCTCCTCATGTATGATGTAATGAAAACCTATCAGTGGATGACCAACATTTCTTGCAAATAGATTCCTTCTCACCAGTCATGCTGGGGGCACCATCTTTTGTGACAGATACTATTGAAATGTGAATTTGTCATGTAGACATTTCACAACTGCTTTACATATTTCAGTCCCGGTAGTACATTCAGGTAGTGTTACAAGGGCAACCATCTCTTCACACACTTTATCACCCCTACACAATCGAGAAAATATGGCTGGTCTAGCTGATGATGTAATGTCCATACTTTCATCAACACAAATAGAAAAAACTTACATGAAGACAAATCTTTTGTCAATTATTCAGCTGTATTCCTTTCCGGCTCAAGTATCCTATCCTTAACTGTTTTCCTATTCACAGACAATCTTCAATACGCTGAATAATCTTTTTCTTTTCTGAAGAAAGTGTCAAAAAGGAAAGGTGCACATTGTAGCCAAGCTTCTTTAATATACTCCCAATCACTGAGTGGCTTTCCATGTTGGGCAATAACTTTTGAAACCTCAAAACTAGCAGCAACTAAATTGGAACTGAGCCTACCTGAAATAAAATTAATAAAAGTATCAGCTTGTTTTTAGTCTTGCTCAGTTCATGAGAAATTAATTCTCTTTGTTCCTCTTCAGTTTTATTGCCTAAGTTCTTTTGAACACTTTTAAAATGTCTCTTTACGGAAGAAGTCCTACAAACGATTATTTTGGAACAGAAAATGCTTAAGGCTTTATCGTCTTTCTTAATCATGACAAGTTTTTGTGTCCAATCTTCTTTAAATTCTCTAATATCCTCTTTATTTAAATGACATCATTTCTTAGCTGATGATCAGGACATTCTGCACAATGTGTAAAGGGCAGAAAATAAAAATACATGAGATAATGATAGAGGAGAAAGAATAAAAGTAAGTCAAAAAAGGAATCTAATGAATAAGTTTTGTGTGCCTGAAACAAGACATTGGCGTGCAATGTTTGGCATGAGTGCCAAAAGTTGCCCACCCCTGCCTTAACATCTATTGATACCACAATAGATGAATTGAGACCGGAAAGTATTCACTGGACAAACATGTGGTGTAGGGGTCATTAATATTTTTGAAGGCTGCCCTGAAATAGATTTAAAAAAGAAAAAAAAAATTTATTTAAAAAAATTTTTTTGAAACATTGTTTTTCTATTTGTTTTTACTAGAAGACAATCAACTAAAATATTTATGAAATGGTGATTATGTGGAATTTGTCTGTTACGAAGTCAATATTTTTACTGACAATAAAGCAATCCTTGTGGCATATTTGATGACCTGTAATAAAATCTTGAAAACGTTTTTAAAATTAGGTATTGATTTCCAGAGAGCAAGTTTTTGTACATCCCAATTATATATGGTTCACTATTATCCCTGATTTCACCATTTACAGGGGCTTATGGCCATATCACATTGAAACAACGTTCCTTGTATAATTACTGAAGTTAAGCAATGTTGAGCCTGGTCAGTACCTTGATGGATAACCACTTGGGAATACCAGGTTTTGTAAGCTTAGGTTGTGTAATGGTTAAAGGCTTAGAATTGGACAGCTGAGTTTCAATTCCACTTGTGATTGTTATATTCACTTACATGCAAATAGCCTGGAGAATAGTATAAATTCACCTCTTCTCCCCCTAGTTATGGGTTAATTAGTAGAACTTGTTACAATAAATAATTATCTCCAAAGAATTCTTACAATCTAAAAATATCTTCTGGCTTTAAATAACCTGCAAAAAGGTTAAGGCATAAAATACAAATTAATCACCATTTACAGATGGTCTTGGTGGTTATTTGTTAATAAGTCAAACTGTATTCACCAATAAAACATTATATATTTAAAAAAAAAATTCCACTTGAAGTATAAACCTGTTTTTTATTTTTATTTTATTTTAAACACTCCAATTAGTGAATTTATTCATATTATCTGTGTTTGTATTGTTTTCTCCCTAAAACAGTTTATCTATTAATAAAAGAGCTAAAAAGTTATTTTTTCAACTTTGAATGTAATAGCAACAAAGGCATGCCCCCAGCTACTGACATTCTTGTTTCATTGTACATTACCTTATATACTTGAGTATAGTGCAAGTTTTTATGGTCAGTTTTCTATGCAAAAAATAGGGGGTCACATTATGCAGAGGTAAATTCTTTCTGGTTGGGTTAAAATTAATGCAAAAAAAAAAAATACAGGCATTGCACTATATATTATGCCAGCTTCAGCTTATTTTTTGAAATAGGCTATTTTGCTGGTCCTGGGGAAAAAAAAAAAGACACCTAGGCTATTTTGCTGGTCCTGGGGAAAAAAAAAAGACACCTAGGCTATTTTGCTGGTCCTGGGGAAAAAAAAAAGACACCTAGGCTATTTTGCTGGTCCTGGGGAAAAAAAAAAGACACCTAGGCTATTTTGCTGGTCCTGGGGAAAAAAAAAAAGACACCTAGGCTATTTTGCTGGTCCTGGGGAAAAAAAAAAAGACACCTAGGCTATTTTGCTGGTCCTGGGGAAAAAAAAAAAGACACCTAGGCTATTTTGCTGGTCCTGGGGGAAAAAAAAAGACACCTAGGCTATTTTGCTGGTCCTGGGGAAAAAAAAAAGACACCTAGGCTATTTTGCTGGTCCTGGGGAAAAAAAAAAGACACCTAGGCTATTTTGCTGGTCCTGGGGGGAAAAAAAAAAAGAAGACACCTAGGCTATTTTGCTGGTCCTGGGAAGAAAAAAAAGACACCTAGGCTATTTTGCTGGTCCTGGGAAGAAAAAAAAAAGACACCTAGGCTATTTTGCTGGTCCTGGGGAAAAAAAAAGACAATATATATATATATATATATATATATATATATATATATAGTCTTAAAGTGTGCTATATTTATGGGATAAAGTGCTCAATATCAGATAGAGATATATAATATGTGTGTGTGTATAAATTTTTGTATAGCCATGGAATCCACTGTTGGAGATAGTTTCACTTCATTTGCTGAACTAGAAGAAAACTGAAAAGTTACCAATATACACCTGAACAACATGGATTCTGTTGTCTTCAATGGGTGCACCTGAAGTGTATTGGCAACAGAACCATGCCCAAGAGAAAGTTTGGGATTTGTATAGACTGTTATGCCTGAAGTGCTTAAAATATTCAGAGACTTCTATATTTCTTTTAATAATTCATAATGATTTTAATAATTCAATGATTTTAACTTGTTTTTGAACAACGGATGGTGGAAAAGATTTTAAATTATCTTAATTGATGGTGAAAATAAATAAATTTCTGTTAAATCTGTGTGTTTTTATTTTTAATATTACCTGCCTTCATAATAATGAAAATATTTACTGGCAAAATAGCTTGGGGTTATATTTTACAAAGATTGGTAAAATAAATTTAAAAGCATGTTTGTCTGTTTTATCAGAACTGGCAAAATAGTCTATTTTTTTTCTTCTCCTTTTTGATTGAATTTGGTAAATAAAATGTCTTATTGAAAAGTTTTGAAGGTGACTGGAAATTGTAAAAATTATCTTTTGTTGTTTTTTTTTTTGTTTTTTTTTTCCTTTCTTTCTTCAAACGAGAAATAGAGGATAAACTTTTTTCATTTGTTTTCTATACCAAAAATATGTAATTTTTAGAAAAGACTTTTCAGTACTGACTGTTGTAGACCTAACAGATATAGGTGTAAGCATCTTTTTAATAGAGATCTTATGCACATTCTGACCTTTTTTTTAAATTTTTTTTTAAGAGTTTCATTATTTTTCTGTGCTAATAGGAATATATACTTGAAAAACATGGTGGATAAAATAAGTAAAGGATTATTGTACAAAACCAATACAATAAGAATAAAGGTAACAGTTATGCACAAGGTCGTCGCAAGCCAATCCAGTAGTGAGTGCTACTATTGGAAGGTGGGTAGTTTCTCGTGTAAGTCTGAGTTGTACTCAACAGATCCCAGCCAATAATATTTACCAACCTCTCCACAAGGTAGGATGTGGCACAAGGCCAAATTTAATGTGGGGTAATTTTTGGCTGAGCCTACAGTCTCGGATTGTCCCTCATTAAATTCAAGACCATAGGCTCAGCCAAAAATTACCCGTAAACACTGCATAAATGGGATCGGGTCTGTCTACCTCCCTGGACAAGACTCTGCCCTTCGGCATAGCCTCGTCTGGGTTCCTCTCTGCCCAAAGGCAGAGAGTTCGACAACAGCTAAGAGCTGAGTAACAGATCCCAGCTAGTCTCTGTAGTCCGTTGACTTGTAGTCACTCATGGGGGTGACAGGTTATTCCAATACATTGCAGCAGCAGCAAAAAAAAAAATAGTCACTGTAAAATACCATCCCTTTTTATTTTTGTTTTATTCATTTACTCATTAAATAAGGTTACTTACTGTTTTCATCCCTGCTTCAATATGTCTTTTTAAGTGTTCTCCAGGTCATCTCACTTTATTATTAGTCCAATATATTTCAGTTGTTTCTTTCCAATTGTATGTATTGGTTTCTTTATAGTTCTGTTGTAACCTAGGGAAGGTTACCGAATAGAATAATCATACAAAGGTTGGTAATTAACGGTAATACTTGGGACAAAACAACGCATATCTGATTCGCCAGCGTAGCGGTGCATAGAAGAAGTAGTCGAGTGAATTCCACAATGAATCTCCAACTGCAGGATATTTACTAACCGTCCCATGCGGTCAGGTATGGCACAAGGCCGAATTTAATGTCGGGTATCTGAGGCTTGGCCAAAAATTCCCTGTAGACCCTGTATAAAATAGGGTCGGGTAGCTGTTTCCTGAGACGAGACCCTGCCCTTCGACATAGCCTCATCTAGGGATCCTTTCTGCCAGGAGGCAGAGAGTTTGACCAGCACAGCTGGAGACTAATCTCTAACTGCAGACAAACATACAGTGTTTACTACTGTATTTATGTGAATGGGGAAATACCCATTATCGTCCATAGGTATGCTACAACAAGTTCCTATTTTATTTACATGATTTCAGGCTGTTGTCCTCATCTTTATTGCCATATTCACAGTGTTTCAGCCATTGTATGTACCGGCCTTCTTCAGGTGATTGGAATTTAGAACTGGACCCTTTATTTCGTCCACAGGGTAGATTGTTCTAGTTCTACATGTCATGCCTCTTCTTGATGTCTCAGTTATCTCCTTTTAACTCAAACTCACCAAGTTTTTGTTCACCACTGCAGTAACCAGGTATTGAACTCACAACTCTTTGGGTCAAGTCACTGGATCCCAAGGACACATTGGATAAAAGCATTGGTTGGATCCAGTGACTTGACCCTGTGGGACAAAACTTCTAAGGATTATGGCAACATTCACCAACTTAAATAAGGAAACTGTCCAGAAAAGTTGCAGGAGATTCTGAAGTCATCTGAAAGCCGTGGTTGAAGCCAATTTTATTAAATAAATTTATTCTTTAGTATTTCAAGATATTTTTGTGTAATTTTGGTAAATATATCTGTTAAAATGAGATTGTAGTGTTATTTTTATTTTTGTGTAATTTAGATGACAATTTATCCATTGCACTACACACACACACACACACACACACACACACACACTCTCTCTCTCTTTTAGAAAAAATAGTGGTTTTCCTGTGGCCGTCTCCACATTTTGAAATTCAGTTTTCCTTCCCTTAGACTGGTTGCTATTCATAGCTGGAGGAAGAGATGGATTTATTCCTTTCCCAAGGGAATTTGTGTGAAAGTGAATACAACATACTAGTCCAGAATTTGAACATGGCTTGCCAATTTCACTTTCAGCACTTAAAAATGCTGCACCATCTGCATGTCCCAATCAACAAACTTTTTGTTGAAATAAAAACATTTAAGAAATTAACTCAAAGTATTATAAACAAAATATTGTGAATGCTAAAATTTCATTTAAGTTAGAGAATTTGTCACTGACAGTGCATATTGAAAGCAAGAGGGCTTGGAAAATTTAATGCTTACCCCGGACATATTAAAAGCAAGGTGGACAGAGGAAAGCTGTCAGTAACCTACCTAATGAGCTTGTGCAAATATGTTGGCCGAATAGGGATTAGGAGAGACAGCAAAAAGATAAATTTTGCTAAGAGCTACAAAGGACAGGACATTGTGAAAAAGCTATGATCTCCAATGTCCTAAAGGGACATGGCACATGAAGAAGAAGAAGCTTATGTAAATAGCTGGCAGAACAGGCACTAGAAGGGATGGCACAAAAACAAGCCTTAGTAAGTGCTACAAAGAACAGGGCATTGTGGAGAACTGTAATTGACCATGTCTTGAAGAGACATGGTGTTTAGAAAATTTATTACTAATCTGTTGATAGGTTATGACATTATTTTGAAATGGAGGGAAATGAAAAGGTTTTATTGGTTGATTATAGAAGTAATATTGATGTGATCTTTAAGAAAGCCTCTTATTTTGCCTTATTTTCTTGTCTCTATATTTAATGATGAATGCCTTAGGTTTTGTTGTGCAATTAAAGCCTCTTTATTGTTGTGGCAACAAACTGCAAATGCGATCCCTTGTCAGCTTCAGAGGATTGTTTCAATAGTTACATGTCTCCTGCTGGCTAGTTCAGCTTCACACACGGTATTGATTACCAATAGATGACAATAGCACAGAGACGTTCTTGAGAGATGCAGATGGCTTTGGGCTGATCATGCAAGTACAATGTTTACTCTTTATTAGAGGTGCAGCTTTTGAAAATTGATTTATTAGACTGCTTAGTAGTATCCCAGTTTTATTAATAGGAATGGAAAATGACATCATATGTTGAGAGCTTTCACAATATTTATCTGCATGCCCACTTGACAGGATATGGTACAACACAAAGTTTAAAGTGAGAGTCCCAACTATGTTTTTATCATTCACACACACACACACACACACATGTATATAATGATAAAAATATAGTTTTAAAGTATGCTGCATTTATGGATTAAAGTGCTCAATATCAGATATAGAGCATATATAACAGTATTTACATTAGTCGGACTATTGTCCTCGTCTTTGTCGCCATATTTGTCACAACGTTTCGGCCGTTGTACGCTCCGGCCTTCTTCAGGTGGTTGGAATTTCGAACCGAACCCTTTATTTCGATCACTGGGGTAGACTGTTCTAGTCCGACTAATGTAAATACTGTACATAATACCTCATCTCAGAAATATAGACAGACTCCAGAGCATATATAAATATAAAAGTCGACATTGAGGTCAACACTCAGCAGTAACAGTCAGTTTCATACTTGAACCTAATCTTTAGGCCATGTGTGTTGTCTCAGTGTCCATTTCTATATTTTATGTCTACATACACTCTATCCCAGATATTGACCTTTTATCCATAAATATCAGTCACTTATGTGCCATGCGTGATACACGCTTAGGCAATCATGTATCTTTTGATACATGACTGATGAGGCATATTTTTTTCCTGCAGTAGGTTGCCATTTCTTTCTGCGGTAGACCAGTTGCCATCCAAGGCTATAGAACCTGGTCTGTCTTGCTATTTACCCATAGCTGGGGGGAGAAGATTCATACCTTTTTTCAAGGGTATTAGCATGTAAGTGAATGTAATGGATCTGACTGGAATTCGAACTCTGCTCCCAATCTTTCTCTATCCGAGCCACTATCCATTACTGCACTGTGCCTCCCGTACCCATAAATATACCATACTTTAAAAATATATATATATGACTTAAAACGGCACCATAACCAATAAAATGTACCAAAGACGACTTTCTATAAGAGACTTAATTTCAGATATGCTTGTAAATCAACGATTATTGATTTTCTTGATGAATTCTGAACATCTTTGGGAAATTTTTAATTTTATGAGTGAAATATGTTGTAAAAAAAAATCAAATGTTCTTTGATATAAATTTGAGTAAAAGTTACTGATATTAATTCTGATAAGTTTGAAGTTCATTATATTGTTGATTATTTTTATACTTGATACTGGATACAGAATAAAATGTCTTTTTCTCTGCTTATTTTTTTTATCATATCTTTGTAAAGATCGCAATAGCCAAAGGCTTACAATTTTATGTATTCATGAATTTTAGGCAGTATTTTTTTTAAAGAAATAAGTCTTTGTAAAATTGTTCACTCCTAAATCAATCTATTTGACTTTGATGCATTATTGAAACCATCCCAACATTGTTTAGTCTTTTTATCTTACATTTACAAACCAGTTTCCATACACTAGTAAATTTTCCCTTACCTAAAGAGAAATGGGTTGGATACTTTGCTTTAATCAACTCTTCTTTTTTTTCTTTTTCTTTTTTTTATTATTATTATATATAAACTTTCCATGCCTATAAGACCATCCTATATTGACTTTGTGTATTTTTGTGTTACTAGATACATTAAGATTAACACCATTTGTTTGGATAACATTTCCTTTAAGTCCTTGAATAATGGTAATCTATATTATAAAAGAAGAGATGATTGTCTGTCTGTCTGTTACACTGTCTGCATATGTGTATGTCTGTGTTGTGTGCGAGTGACTTACATGTGCTTGTGCCATTTGATGTATACACAAAAACACACACAATTTGACCAAATTTGAAATAAAACATTTGGATAATACATTCCCCTTTCAGTCTGAACAACCCCATAGCCTGGGCTGAGCAATAAAATGATAAAGTTGAAGGCAATAAAAAGTAGTGTAAAATTTTCTTTAAGAGTTTTGTAGAAATATTTTCATTCTCTCGTTGAATATACATACAAACCTGCACAAACAATTTGAATGAAATTGAAATGGGCCTCTTCACTGCAAGGTTAAGTTGTTGTTGTTCTTCTCAGCCTGTGAAGGTCCTTTGTTGGATGAAGGCCTTTTCCAAATTTGTGGAGAGGAATGGACCATTACCCTACCGTGCTGGTCCAATGCATGTTTGTAGGGGTGGATGTGACATGCTTTGATGATTACCTAAGGGCACTTATGCAAGGGAATGTAATGAACCTGACTGGAATTTGAACTTATCTTTCCGATTTCTCATTCTGAACCATTATCCAGTGAACAACCTGTGACGAAAGACATGACTTACCTTGCAGTTCAAAATGAGTGCGAATGTGTCTTGCTTGCAGGGTAATGCCGAAAAGAAATATGGCCGTTATCGAAGACACAATTTATGCACGCCGATCTCGTCCGAAACTAGACTATATCTGCACACATGCAAATTTCAGCAGTGTCAGACGGGCATAAAAGCGAGGTGCCAGCAGCACGAATCGGGAGCGAGTCATTTGGCGGACTTCATGCAACAGAGTTGGATGTACGAATTGACTGACAGACAAAGAGGCAGTTGAAGTAGGCGTGTCTGATTTAGGTGTCCGTTTCACGACTGCCCGGTTTAATGGCTGAGAAAGGGAGTCTCGCAATCGATTTCTTTGAGGCGACCAACAGCGAAGGAAGAACAGCTGGTCTGTCGGCAAACGGCGCACTGCACTCTCTGACCCCCCCCCCCCCTCTCGTCACTTTTCCTTTTTGTCTACTACAAGCTATTTCGGCAGTTATGGCGAAGGTTCGCATAAGCAGCGATATTATAAAACTGTTTTCTGGCCAGCGCAATGTGGTAGCATGGCTAAAAAAGGTTAGGCTGGTGGCAAGACTTCAGCAGGCGGACGATGTGGCTAGCCTGCTACCATTATACCTGGAGGGGGATGCACTAGACCTCTACATGGAAATGGAGGAGGAAAATCAGGGAGACATCGATCAAATCGAAGCCAGGCTGAAGCAGGCATTCACGGATGACGCGTTTTCAGCATATAAAAAGCTGACCATGATCAGGTGAACTGGCGAGCGTGTAGACGTTTACGCAAACAGACAGATTGTTTGATTGGCCGGATTCGAGGGAGCCAAGATGGAAAGGCTCACCAAGCTAGCGTTCGTCATGGGGTTCCCTGATGTGATCTCCCTCGAACTCCGACAGGCACCAAACGTTGAAGTGCTGATTCAATGCTCAGTTGTTAAGATTCATTTAGGTCATGTTAGTTGTTGTCATAGCAGGATATGACAACACAACCATGATATTCAAACATGCTATTGTTCATCAATCAGTCACCTGTACTGTTAGAACAAACATTATACTTAACAAGAGCAGTCCTCTCCAGAGAGCTAAAGCTTAATCAAGAACTTTCATCCCTGACAAGTTGACCAAACCCGATTCTCGTGGTTAGAACATTAGCTCTCTAACAGGCCTATTATAATTCTGTAGATAGGTTGCATTTCCCATTGCTATTTCATTTTGCAGTTTAAAATATGTGGTAAAAGATTCTTTTCAGCATTTTCTGCTTTGTCATATGTCAACAAAGGGTGACAGTTGAAACCAGCCTGGTATTTTCTGGCTCTGTGTCGTCAGCTCTAAAGTCAATTATCTGAAAGGAGATTACATTTTGAGGAAGTCTATTTGTCACAATGTTATCTAACATTAAGTAATTTATGGGTCATACTAGTGTCCCTTTGCAAACAGCCTTTGTCATTTCAGTGTTAACCATTTCATTCAGTGCAAGCTCAATGGAGCATTTTATCCCCCCCCCCTCATTTCCCTTTTTCTCTCTTTCACTTTAATAGGTAGAAATACATGGAAATGGAAGCCAATGGCGGCGGCTTCCATTTTCATGTATTTCTTACAGAAGAGAAAATCATATTTTGTCCATTAATTTTTTCTATTTTTTTTTTTTTTCATTATCCTTTTTATTAATACTATTATGAATTAAGATGGGATTACATCTAAATATATTTTTTATTTATTTACCCCAGGCAGATGGCATGTTAATGTTGCCTAAGAACTTTTCCTGTCATTCATCAAATTGGATTAGCTCTGAGGATTGAACCTTAGGGTCTACAGTTTATTGAAATTACTTGTAAGTCTTTAATTAGCAAGTTGGACTTAAATGGTATTAAGAGAAACCAGATTTTCAGAAGTTCATGGATGTAGACAGGAAAAAAGGTTCTGTTCTTTTATTAAATTTGTCAGAAAGTAAAAAGAAAAAAAACCCAAAAAACTCTTAAATAATAAATGAATTATTTTTTTTTTTTTTTTTTTTTTTAATTGCTTTTTGGTTGTGAATTTAATGATCGGTTTATGACAGTAAGCAAGTATCAGACTTGATAAAAAGATAAATTCTTGGCAAGACTTTTAACTAATGTCTCGGAACTTTGCTTAACTTTATCTGCTTCTATTATCATTATGAATTTGAATTTCACTGATAAAACTTGTCTTGATTTTCAATCTGTGCTGTTTGTGCCCAGCTCACTTAAATTTGCAGTAAAAAGCAGCCGAAATATTAAGCTTGGTAAAAAGTCAAAATTAAAAATTAATGATGGTTGATATGGCTACATCTAAAAATAAAGATCGTTGCTAGTGACAACAACAGTTGTTTATGTACTGTTTAAGCAAATGAGATTTATATGGGGTGTGACAAAAGAAGGCTCAGTTGAGGCTCTATTTATTTACAACAATGTATAGTATTGATCATTGATCAGATGCGCATTTTAATTTTAATATTTATTATGGCAGTTGGTCTCTCCTCTGACCTAGCTTTAACATCTCAGTGTGGCAGACAGGGTAGGGTGGGAACTGGTTGGTCACATTCAATGTCTCAAAAACCGAACTAGTGATGTTTCAGTATCTGTCTATATTTCTGAGATGAGGTATTATGTACATTATTTACATTATTCGGACTATTGTCCTCATCTTTGTCACCATATTTTATTACGTTTATTACTGTCTATATTTCTGAGATGAGATATTATGTATACTATTTACATTATTTGGACTATTGTCCTCATCTTTGTTGCCATATTTATTACAACATTTCGGCCGTTGTACACTCCGGCCTTCTTCAGGTGGTTGGAATGTCGAACTGAATCCTTTATTTCGCTCACTGGACTAGACTGTTCTAGATCCACGTGCCATGTTTAATGGATGTCAGTTATCTGTTATCTCCTGTTAATTTCCTTCTGAAAGTTCTCCACTGCCTTTGAGTGTGACTTCAATACCCAGCTAAGGCAGTGGAGAACTTTCAGAGGGAAATTAACAGGAGATAACTGATAACTGACATCCATTAAACATGGCACGTGGATCTAGACCAGTCTACCCCAGTGAGCGAAATAAAGGATTCAGTTCGACATTCCAACCACCTGAAGAAGGTCGGAGTGTACAACGGCCGAAACGTAATAAATATGGCGACAATGTAAATAATGTAGTGATGTTTCATCATCACCAACTGGATTTTCACCTATTGTGATCAACAGGTGTTCTCTCAGGGAGGCTTGTACCTTTAGTGCCTATTGAAACTTAAACTTGACCCAGACCTCAAGTGGAACTCATAGAATCCATTGCTATATTGGAAAAATGGTTGGGTCTCTGTGTACCTGGCTCTTCCTGCTGTCCTCTACCTTTACAAGAGACAGATCAGGCTGAAAATGGAATACTGCTGCCAGAGCTACCCAGCCTTCACTTTCCAGTCTCAATAGAGACCAAAAGTGTCTCCACATCCTTGTGGTTGATGAAATATTTTCCTCCCTACAATCCTTTTCTCTCTCAGGTGAAATATTGCAAGCCTCTCAATGTGTTGTCACTATTTCCATGGAACGCGTTCTCTCTATTTCCATGGAACGTGTTCAGATGGCCTACATTCTTTGGTTCTACCAGTTCTAACCTTCACAGCTAAGACCCACCATACCCAGTACATTGTAGCGAACCACCTCCATTCCTTTTGTATTCCACTGGTGAGATTTAAGTTCCACTTGAGCAGCTTCCTCCCACAAACGCGTGTGTGTGTGTGTGTGTGTGTGTGTGTGGAACTGACTCCCAAGAGGATGCTCCCTTGATCGCTACAATCTTAACCTGCTCAAGTCTAGGGTTAATTGTTATCTTCCCTACATATCCCTCTGTAACCTTCTACTTTGAGTGGCTCTTGGGACGTATACAGGGTGGACAACATATTTATAAAAAAAAAAAATTTATAAAAAAAAAAAAAGTAAATATTTATAATTGCAAAATATTTTATTATCAGAATTATTTATTTTAACAGTTCTGCACAAAATCCTCTTTGTGTAGTGCATATGTTATTTGTTTTAAACTTCAATTCAATGTTGGTTTTTTTTTTTTTTTGGGTTTTTTTTTACTCTCTATCTGCCCCTATTTATAGGAATGTTTCTTGGGGAATGTAACTTTGTTTGCATGTTAAATGGTTGGAAGAAAAGTGTCCTGGTTGATTTCCAGAGATTTTGCTTTATCACAAACTCTGGATTATCTTCATATATTTGATAAATTCTAGCGAAAGAATTCATGTTCAGAAAAAAAAAGAAATGGAAATTTGAAGACATGGAATTACAAATCTTATTTATTTATATATATATATATATATATATATATATATATATATATATATATATATAATCCTGATTTATTTCAAGAATTATTCCATGAGAATTGAGTGGAAGGAAGGGAAATGAGCATTTGAATTGGATACTGGAAATATGTCCTATAGTTTGGGAAGTGATTATTTCTGGGGAAATTGGATGTTGAAGTAGTTTCCAGGAAACAATATTGGCATCAGCTTTTGAAATTAGATAACATTTTCTTCTTTAATTATAGTTTCAAATGTTCATTTAAATTTTATTCATCAATATTTTTAATACATTATCTTATTTTTTCTAATGAGAAAATTAAAAAAATCTTGATAGAGCAACATTAGAAATATATAATTATGTTGTTACAGTTCAGTTCAAAATGTTCACTGGCAACTTTTTTAACTGATGATTGAATAAGCTCAAGGTTATTCATTTCCTGTTTAATACCTTATAGAGGAAACTTCCTACCAAACAGAATTGACAAAGTTTGAAAAAAAAACAAAAAACAAAAAAAAGTTAGGAGGAAGAAGAACTTCAGAAGAATGCATGCCCATTCATTGACTTAGATTGACCTACACATGATGGAATACTTTCTAGGAAATCTGGGTGTGGAAAGCATATTGATGCTTCAAAATGATTATGGTCCTCTGTTGACTTTGCATCATTTTGGTCTTACATCTAAAATTTAGACAAAGGCAATCCATCATTGTCAGAATGTCCTGTCCATGATGTGGTATTCTTGCCAATTGCTCATCATCCTTGCCTAACCTCCACAAGGCTAGAGGACGCAACAGCCAAGACGAGGACAATAGTCTGCATGTAAATAAAGATCTATTTCATTCTAAAATTCTAAGTTAATTATTTTGCACTGACCATATTTTAAATTCTCGAATGAGAATCTGTTCCATATGAATTCCTATTGTTTAAAAATTGGTTTAATTCAGTTTTGGGGTTTGTGGACCTCATGATTGGGAACCTGTCTATAGGATCTGTGGCCCCCTTGTTGGGAAATCCCAGCACCCTTGTCCTGCATTTTCATTTTAGTGAGTTTGCAAACCTATTTGAGCAAACGGTTGGTGTTGTAATTGAGCAAATATTACTGAAAGTAGCGAGACAGGAAGTTGTTGAGAGACATGATCACTCGTATCCTTTTAACATTTGAGAAAAAATATCTATCTTGTTTTGCAATTTAATGAAAAACAGGATTTTAAGACATAATAAATCTTATAGTTTTTTCCCTGCTAAATATTGACTGGAAGTAAAAAAAAAAAAAAGACAATTTAGTCCCTTGTAGGTCAATTCTTATGGTCAGTTCCTGAGATTCATTTGATGTTATTTTACTAAAGGTCAGCTACTAAGAAAGTTGGTTCACTATGTCATGTGAGACAATTTTTCTCTCCAGAATCTATCTTGCATATCTATAAGTCTACCATTTACCCATGCTTTGAATATTGGTCTGGTGCCCCTGCTATTTACCTTGAGCTTCTTTGATTCAAAGAAGAATCGGCAATATTATTGGTTCAGACCAATTTCTGCTGCCTTGGCTTCAGTCTCTTTCCCACCACTGTAAGGTTGCCTCTCTGTATTTTTCCTAGGCTTTCCTGGTAATTGTTTGGATTAGCTCTTCGCTATGGTACCTAAACTTGTAACCATTAATTGTATGCTAACAGTTTCTTTTATCACACTTCTTGCATGTGGAACTCCCTTCCAGTTCCATGCTTTCCAGCCACGTTTAACCTGCAAAAATTTAAATACAATGTCAATTGCTATCTACTGTCCTCCTGATTACTCGCTCCTCTTCTTACTTATTATTGTTCTGCTCCTAATTCTTCCACACCCTATAACCCCTTGTGTCTTAGTGGCTTTACTGCCTTGCATGGGATGATACCAATTTAAAAAAAAAACAAAACAAACCCAACAACAATGTTAATGACTGGTACTATCTTGATTAGACATGTCCAGAAGTGAAATCAGTGACTTCTAATTTCTTTGAAAAAATATCTTCAGGATTTACAAAATAGCTGAAACTTTTTCAGAGCTTGTGACTTGTCAAATCACTTATGATCTGTTTATTTGAGAGACCAACTTTAAGTAGTTAATCTCAATAACAAATAGACAATAGGAATCTGCTCTGTTGCACTTTGACCTTAATCAGAAAATCTTCAAAACCAATCAAGAGCTGCACTAATCAAGTTTCTTATTTTGCTTACCGTCAAAAGTTATATTAATATGATATAGATAATTGCTTGCAAGTTGAGTGTTTTGGTTGGTCACTCACCTGATTGACAAAAATATGCCGCAGTGATGTTTGGCTAATGTGACCCATAGATATTAACATACCAAAATTTGTGTACTATGTAACAAATGAAGAGTTAAAAAAAAAAAAAATTCCCCTTTTATACTGCAATATGATTTTACCAAAGTGATAAAATAGTCACATGATTTATTCCGTATTTGTAGAGTGGGGCATGGAAATGATACTAATAATATTTAACCTGTTCACCAATGACATGGCATTAAATATTTATTGAAATATTACAAAAGGATGCAAACTTTGTAAAAAGGATGGATTTATTCACACATATATCATATGTATGTGCATGCATGTATGTATGTGGCTGAGTTGTTACAATGTTTGCTTTCCAACTATGAAGTTCAGTATATGTATGTATGTATGTGTGTATGTATGTATCTGGTATCTATGGAAGCAATTATACGATTCCGATGGACAGGCCATGTTATTTGTATGGCAGATGACAGAATGCCAAAACAAATAATGTCTGGAGAATTGGAAATGGGGGGTGGGGGGAGACTGCAGCACAAACCAGAACTTTGTTGGAAAGATTGCCTTAAAGAGTCACTATACAAGGGCAATATTGGTCTGGGTAACTGGGAGACTCTAGCTAAAGACCGGGTTTCTTGGAGAGCTGGTATTGCTGATGGTGTCAAGATCTATGAGGCATCACAAAAATATGCAAAACTGAAGAGAGGGGTTCAGAAGGGATCCCTGAATTGCCATGAAGTGCCAACCTGAGCAGATGCCCAATGCAATCAGATATGTCTGTCCAGGTCAGGTCTGATCAGTCACCAGAATCACACCAATACCAACAGTCTATTGGATTTTGTAATGGCATGCTTTGAATGCCCGGCCTGCACTAGAGTGTGCAAGTCTAGGTCGGGCCTGACGAGGCATCTAAAAAGACGCATTGGAAGTGATGATGTTCAGTCAGCTTGAACTAGCCAGGTATGATTTGACATACCATATATGTAATAAGAAATGCAGATTGATGGCTGGCTTTATGAGCTACTGTTGTTCATACAACAAATGAATGCAGTTTTGTGGGGGGGGAGTTTAATTGATGAACTAGACATGTCAGTGATGGTCATACTCGCTTTGTGAGTCGACATCCACTATATGCTATGTGTGTGTGTATGTATGTATGTATGTATGTGTGTATATATGTGGGTGAGTGAGTGAGTGGGTGGTTAGCATGTTTGCTTTCCAATTTGAAGCCCAGGTTCTCAAATCTCACCACGGTTATTTTGTCACTTCTTGATGTTGGTGATCTGGGGAGGTGATTACAGCATGTGGCACCTTTGAAAAAGTACCTTAAAGCCATAGCATGTGTGTTGACCCTGTGAGTGAAATTTGGTAGATGGATCTGTTTGGAAGCCGTTGATGGCTGTGCTAGCATAATGTGTCTGAGCAGGCGTCTGCAACAGAATTTAGCAAGCCATTCTAGTAGACAGGCATACTTGGGTATAAGTTTTTTTTTTCTTTTCATATTTATTTTCCAGTTTGTAAATTTTTTATGCTAGGTGCTCTGAAATACTATTAAGTTTTAATGATTTTTGCATTTCAGGAGTCAGTCCAAGTAATTTACCACAATTTTAATATTGATCATAAACTCTTTCACTTTCCTATGTTATTCTAACAAGGGACCTTAGCACACAACTTACTAGACTGATGTTAAGGAGAAAAATAAAGTAGAAATACTAAATCTTCAAAACATTACGGAGAACACTATACACTTATGACAAACTGAACAATGTCATTTGGGATGTATTAACAAAAGATGAAGATCTTGTTTACATTTTGACTAATGTCCTCATCGTTGTTATCACCTTTTGGCTGTTGTGCCCTCTGACCTCCTTCAGGTATCTACTGATCCAGGTAACCTTCAAGGAATGATTTGAACTGAGCCCTTTATTAAATCTATGACATGGATTGTTCTCATTCTGTTGTCGATGCCTAATGATATTTAATCTTTCCATTTAGTTTTGCTCGGTTATTACTTACCCTATTTCCATGGCCCCCAGTCATTGAACTCTGTTACGATGTTACCAAATTCACAAACCGATACTTTAATCCAATAGTCTATTTTCCCATTCAAAATAAGATACAAGAAAAAAAAACATCACCATTTCGGATAATTTGGCTTTGCTTCATGTTGAAACACCAATTCCTGTGCAATCACCAAAGTTAAGCAACATTGAGCCTAGTCAGTATTAGATATGTGACTGCTTGGGAATATGAGTGCTGTAACCTTGGATGTGCAGGTGTAATGGATTATGGATTGGAAATATTAATTAGTCAGTTCCAATTCCAGTTGAGTTCATTATATTCACTTACTCTTCGGAAAGCTATGAATCTACCTCTTTTCCCCCCCTCAGTTATCGGTAAGACTTGTATCACTAAATTATTATCTCAAAAAAAATAAAATCCCACAATCTAAAAATATTTTTTGGCTCTAAATAACCTACAAAGGGTTGATAAACTGTAGAAAATGAATCAATCTCTTGATAATTTTGATAAATGTTGAGAATTTTTTTTTTTTTTCCTCATTGTGTAAATATTTTTTCTGTTCCCTAAAAATACTTTATATGGAAATGCACAAAAAAGTTCCTTATTATTATAATGTAATATTAACTGAATACTATTAATTGAATACATGTAAAGTTTCTGCTGTATTTGTTGTCTATTAAAACAAATGTTGAGTATTGTTTAAAATATATATTCATGATTATCATAAATTGTTAACCCTGATTTTCTGATATTTGGAATTTTTTTGGTTTGTTTTTCTCTCACTCATATAGTGAGAGGGAGAGAGAAAATGAATGAATTAATGAATTTATTTTGATTACTTTCAGTGTTATTATAGTGGATGTTTGCATTTGAAATAGATAGCCCATTTTTAAATTATGCACACGAATACTAAAATATAAGCTTAAGCCTAAAATATAGAATAAACTGAGGACCCAGTGCCAAAATTGGCACTGCTCAAATATCGTGTATTATAATAATAATAATATTAAAATGATAATCAAAATCTGCTACTCTGTTTCATGTTGTAACACAATCATAAAGTACTTTATATTAATATTATTATTGTTGTATATAAACACTAGAGTTCAAATGGTTGAGGTGACCCTTGGTATTTTTTAAATTGGTCCAAAATATATATGGTTTAAAAAAGAAAAAAAAGTGAGACATTGTTTTTTTATTAGAAATTTTATAACAAAAAGAAAAAATCATTTTATGATTAAATTTTGCTCTCGTCAAAATATTCTCCTTTATCCTTGATTACTGCAGCACAAATTTTTGGCATTCATTGCAAGAGTTTCTCAAAGTATAAGTTTGATAATTGATTCCATTCTTTTCTCAATGACTCTAAGAGCTCTTATTTTATTTTTATTTTTTATCACTCTTCTGTCAAGTTCATCACATGCTAATTTTGGGGGTGGCATTAAACTTTTGAACTGTAGTGTATATATTAATATATGAAATAAATTTATTTCTTGCTTATCTCTTTCAGAAATGGAGGATTATCTCAAATACATTGGTGCAGGTGTAGTTACAATTGGTGCTGTCTCTACAGCACTCCTCCTAAAAGCTTCACCGCAAGCCATTGAGCCTCTGGTCGATCTCAACAAACAGTCAATTGTTATTCCAGTAAGTATGCCTCGTTTTGAAGCCCAAATCTAAACTTAAAAAAAAAAAAAACAAAAAAAAAACAAAGCATGTTCAGACTAACATACAATGGGATCAGTTTTCCCATTAGGCAACGTGTTTGGGGGTAAATTCAGTCAGTCAGTTAAGTGCCATATGTGATACACGCTTGGGTGATTTTGTCTCTTTTGATACATAGCTGACTAAGCAGAAGATGTTCCCACAGTAGACTGATTGCCAGCCAAGGCTATAGGACCCATTTTGTCCTGCTATTCAACTCATAGCTATGGAGAGAAGAGATGGACACACACCTTTTCCAAGGGTATTTGTGTGTAAGTGAATGTAATGAACCAGACTGGAATTTGAACTTGGTTCGCCAATTTTTCATTCCGAGCCAATATCCATCACACCATAATGCACATTTGTAAATTGCTTTAAGAAAGAAAAAAAAATACTATTTAAATATGGGTGTGTATTAGTATGTGTAGGGTGTGAATGTGTGTGTGTTAGTATGTGTAGGGTGTGAATGTGTGTGTGTTAGTATGTGTAGGGTGTGAATGTGTGTGTGTTAGTATGTGTAGGGTGTGAATGTGTGTGTGTTAGTATGTGTAGGGTGTGAATGTGTGTGTGTTAGTATGTGTAGGGTGTGAATGTGTGTGTGTTAGTATGTGTAGGGTGTGAATGTGTGTGTGTTAGTATGTGTAGGGTGTGAATGTGTGTGTGTTAGTATGTGTAGGGTGTGAATGTGTGTGTGTGTATGTTAGTATGTGTAGGGTGTGAATGTGTGTGTGTGTATGTTAGTATGTGTAGGGTGTGAATGTGCGTGTGTGTATGTTAGTATGTGTAGGGTGTGAATGTGTGTGTGTGTATGTTAGTATGTGTAGGGTGTGAATGTGTGTGTGTGTATGTTAGTATGTGTAGGGTGTGAATGTGTGTGTGTGTATGTTAGTATTTGTAGGGTGTGAATGTGTGTGTGTGTATGTTAGTATGTGTAGGGTGTGAATGTGTGTGTGTGTTAGTATTTGTAGGGTGTGAATGTGTGTGTGCAAGGGTGCCCACTTCCCTCCTTATATTTTGTTAATAAAAATTGATGGAAATTTTTGTAAACATGAAATAAGTGTTTGAAATTTTCAATTTGAAACAATTTTTATTTTTGTCTGAATTTCTGGGATGAGGAGTTATTATTTACACTTTTTATATTCAGACTATTGTCCTCATCTTTGTTGTTGTTATCACAACGTTTCGGCCGTTGTGCGCTCCAGCCTTCCTCAGGTGTATATTGATCTTTATAACCTACAGGGAAATCTAAACTGAACCCTTTATTTAATCTACAGGGGTAGAGTTTAGGTTACCCAGATCGATATACACCTGAGGAAAACACGAGGACACAATGGCCAAAATGTTGTGATAACAACAACAAAGATGAGGACAATAGTCTGAATATAAAAAGTGTAAATAATTTTTTTTAAATTTTTATTTGTGAAATATTATCCCTGATACATAGCTGACTGGATGGTGGGTGTTTATGGAAACATTAGTTTTATTCATTTGGACTTTTTAACCTTTTTTTTTTTTTTTTTTTTTTAAAGACATTTCCTGAAAGAAATTAATTTAATTAGTGGAAATTTGCTGCCATCATCATTATCTCTTGTTGAATGCAATAAATCATCTGAAATATGCTATTCATTGTTTATGGCCTTAATTTTATTTATTGTGTAAGTTAATGGAACAACCAAGTCTCGATATAAGGATGCTGGTAGTGGCATAGTTCCAACCAGTTTATGATTAATTTATATTAACTTAGATCTTTTATTTAATAATCAATGGGGAAAAGTTCTTGGTTGGATACACTTAACAAACGTGTGTGTGTGTGTTGCAGTTTTGGTAAGTGTTTAACCACTTACCTTTTATAAAGGTAGCTTTCTCGCTCGCCTTTTTATAAAGGTAGCTTTCTCGCTCGCCTTTTTATAAAGGTAGCTTTCTCGCTCGCCTTTTTATAAAGGTAGCTTTCTCGCTCGCCTTTTTATAAAGGTAGCTTTCTCGCTCGCCTTTTTATAAAGGTAGCTTTCTCGCTCGCCTTTTTATAAAGGTAGCTTTCTCAGCAAACTTTATTGTTGCACTTGAGAGATTGTTCTTGTGACAAAGATTTTTCAGCTGTATTTAACTTTTGTACCCTTTAAAAAACATATCAAAAGGATGTTTCTTTTCCTTGACACCGCAGTTATTTTAACTACCTTCACTCCCTTGGCAATCTTTGTTTTAAACAGCAATGTATAGAATTTTAATAAAACCCAAACACATGAAAGTGAATTCATATTTTCTTTCTTCTTTGAGAATTTGCAACAACAATATTAAACACTATTAGATTGAAGAACAATTTTTTTCTTTTTTTTTTTTTTTTTTTACAATATTCTAAAAATGTAAACCAATACAATGCTTACCATTTATCAATTTATAAAGAAATATTTGTTTTATAATTCATTGATATTTTCATAAAATTATGAATAAAAAACTTGTTTTCATAATTATTTATAAAATGTTAAATAATAAATATTACATTATAGATGTACATACTTTGATAATTTTGTAATTTAGAAAAAATATTTTTTTCTTATTTATTCTTAATGGTAAATGATAAATCTTTATAAAAGGTAAATAATATATATTGCATTGTATGTCTTTAACATATTTTTATAATCTTATAAATAAACATTGCTGAGCGAGTGACTGTAATACAAAATAATAGCAGTGTAAAAGGTAAAACCATCCTTTGGGCACACCATTTTTTTGCAGGCATGAAAGTTAAATTTTTTTAAATTTATCTTCTATGAAAGTCTGGTCAAATCTAGTGTCAGGAGTGAGATGGCAAGGATTAACATCCTCCTTCCAAACAATTAGGATCTTAGTTCCACTTTCACTACTGCATTGTTGTCTGGGCTGTGTTGGCCAATTGGGGTGTTAAAAATAGAAAATTGTCATTTACTGGAAATAAATGACTATAAAGACCTCATCATCATCGTGTGTTGACCGCAGTCAAGATCATGGAGTCCACAACACTACGCTAGACCTCCTGGTCCTTCATTGGTGTTCCAAGTCCTGCCTACAAATGCCTGCATCCTTTGAGATGATGTCAGGGAATGATAGTTTTTTGTCCCTGGTCAGATGCAGGCTTCCAGAGTAGGAGAGAGTAGACAGCCTCATTCTTGGCACGGTGGCAGTGGCCAGCAAATTGTGCTCGACGAGCTTGTATGAGAGAAGAAACATGGGGAAGACTGCTGTAAATTCAGCCTCACTATAAAGACACTTTTTCGGGTGTGCTGACATTTTAGCTTTAATCAAATACTCTGCTGTACAGATTAAGGTAATTGAAAATAGTACTAAGTGCTAGTTAGTTTATGACAAATGTGAGGGACCAACATTTCATAATGACTTCAAAACTTGTGTTCCACAAAGTTTCCAAACAACCCTTCTCTGGTTTTGAATTCAGTTTTCTCTTCTAGTCTCGTTGCCAACCAAGGTTACTGGGCGCGGTCTGTCTTGCCGGGCAAGGTTACTGGGCGCTGTCTGTCTTGCCATTCATCCATAACTGGATTTATACCTTTCCCAAGATTATTTGAGCCTAAGTGAATGTCACAAACTAGACCGGAATTTGAACTTGACTCTCCAGTTTCTCATTCCAAACCGCTATCCATTACACCGTCTGCACACCCACACTATATGCGCTAGTTCTCTGTATTCGGTTTCTTCTTAACAGTGTGGTTGGTTCTGCACCAGACATTAATGAAATTCTATGTGTGGCTAGTTTGTCTGTTTGGTTCTAAGAACTGAGCTGCTGGACCCTCATGCATAAAATTACAGGAAGGTCTATTTTTATACATATACACATACACACACAAATATTTTTAGTGGATACCTATGTTTGAAATAGATGCCCTGTTTTTATTTTAAAGTGTGTATTGAAAACTTTAAAAAAATACAGTCTGCTGGAGAGCACATTTTAAGTTCTCTTGAAACCCAGACTGTAATATTAATACATACTGTTTAAAATAAAAATGGAACATCTATTTTTATATATAACTACAACAAAAACATTACTTTAGTCCAATGTTTCTCATCCTTTGTTACTTCAGAGCACACTCGTAAAATAACTAAAATCCTGGGGTGCACTTGAAATTTTAATAAGAATAAATTAGTTATGAATTATGGAAATAGGGAAGTAATAAAGAAGTCCCCTGAAATAAACATTTATTTTTAAGACTTGGTGTTTCTGACATAAAAAAAAAAAAAAAAAATTTTAAATATAAAAATGATTCATAAATTACTCATGAAGCGCACCTAGCTACCTTTCAGGACGCATTAGTGTGCCCAGGCGCACCAGTGGAGAAATGCTGCTTTAGTTTAATGTCCTAAAGGATAAAATGAGCCGTACAAAAAAAAAAAAAATATTACTTTGGAGTAGTGGCATTTGGGAAGAATTATATTCACCAACATCAAGGGATAATAATTATCTTAATGAAAAATAAACGGATATATATATATACCATATTTACTGGCCTATTGGATGCACCCAGATTTTGGCGTGGAATATTTAAGAAAAACAAATGCACACATCACAACTAAAAAACAATAAAAAATGTGACCTTCTCACTAACCCTGAAGAAACACTTAACAGTATTAGTACAAAGTATACTACTGGTACTTTCTTTTTTTTTTTTAATAGAAGTGAGGTAAGGTTTAATTACCAGGACAATTTTAGTACATTTCATTATGCATTTACTGAAAATTGTTTTAGTTGTTTTTCAACATCTTCACATACAGTAAATTCATAATAGCTACAAAGAAATCTATAATGGTATCAGTGAGCACTGGTAGATGTGGTAATAGGCAAAAAAACAGAAATATGGTACTTGTTGGTAAATGAAGTCCCATACCATAGCAAATTCCAATACCTGTATATTGACAGAAACACACACAAAGCAAGCTGCAATATATCTGAATACAAATATTTCTGTAAAATTTGGTATTTCTATAAAACAAGCAGCAAAATATTGTACAATTTCTTAAATTTTATAATTTTTTTTTCTGGGGTGAATGTTTCACGGATATTTTTATTGATATCATGTTTGTTCATTTCCAGGATTCCTAGTTTTAGATTCCTCTATGCGTGCACTGATTCCTGGTGAACCCCACTTTCTTCATGGTCTTCATGTCCCTCTCATACATGATAGTGTTGTATTGGACACAGGGTAATTTTTTGGGGGGTGAGGGGGGGGGATTGGAAGAAAATCTGTGTCCAATAGACCAGCAAATATGGTACTTTTATTAATTTATGTAAATTTTGGTCCTTTGATTAAAAATGTATATATCCTTTTATTCTTTATTTTAAAAAAAATCTTTCTGTAACAAAAAAAAAAGTCTGTTTTTGTATGCAGAACCCCCAAGTCCAGTTAATGCTGTGAAAAAGTCTGTGATCAATTTTACACTGTATTTATATTGTGGACAGGACCCACCTCTTAAAAGGATAAATCAATATTTTCCATTTCTGACAAAGGTTGTGACCTGAGGAAGGTTTAACAAATGCTAAACTACAAAAATTATTTCTAAAAGAAATTTTCCCTATTTTTTTATTTTTTTAGTTGACCTATCTACTTAAGTAGTACCAAATATATTAACTTGATAGCTTTCAATTTATAAAAAATGTCATTTGGGATGTATTAACAAAAGATGAAGATCTTGTTTACATTTTCACTAATGTCCTCATCGTTGTTATCACCTTTTGGCTGTTGTGCCCTCTGACCTCCTTCAGGTATCTACTGATCCAGGTAACCTTCAAGGAATGATTTGAACTGAGCCCTTTATTAAATCTATGACATGGATTGTTCTCATTCTGTTGTCGATGCCTAATGATATTTAATCTGTTTCTATTTAGTATTACTCGGTTATTACTCCCCCTATTTCCATGGCCCCCAGTCATTGAACTCTGTTACGATGTTACCAAATTCACAAACCGATACTTTAATCCAATAGTCTATTTTCCCATTCAAAATAAGATACAAGAAAAAAAAACATCACCATTTCGGATAATTTGGCTTTGCTTCATGCTGAAACGCCAATTCCTGTGCAATCACCAAAGTTAAGCAACATTGAGCCTAGTCAGTATTAGATATGTGACTGCTTGGGAATACGAGTGCTGTAACCTTGGATGTGCAGGTGTAATGGATTATGGATTGGAAATATTAATTAGTCAGTTCCAGTTCCAGTTGGGTTCATTATATTCACTTACTCTTCGGAAAGCTATGAATCTACCTCTTTCCCCCCCCTCAGTTATCGGTAAGACTTGTATCACTAAATTATTATCATCTAAAAAAAATGACTTTGTTTCTCACTATCTATTTGTGTATAATGCAAATTAAGCAAAATTAAATGATTTTCATTAGAATAATGAGTTTAAATGTCCTCTATTTAATTTCTTTTTAGATTTATAAGGTATAAATTACTTTCAACTTATTTAGATTTTGATACTAAATGACATGGTTCTATAGTCTACATTTTTTACATTATTTACATTGTTCGGACTGTTGTCCTCATCTTTATTGTCATATTCACAACATTTTGGCCGTTGCATACTCTGGCCTTCTTCAGGTGATAGACCCTTTATTTTGTTCACCGAGGTAGATTGTTCTAGTTCCACATGCCATGCCTTTTCTGGATATCACAGTTTCAATTATTTCCCTTTAGTAACTTAAAATTTCAAAGTCTTTGTTCACCTCTGCTGTGGCCAGGTATTGAACTCACAACTCTTTGGCTTCAATCAATGCTTTTATCCACTGGGCCAGGAAAATAACTGAAACTGAGATATCCAGAAAAGGCATGGCATGTGGAATTAGAACAATCTCCTCTGGTGGATGAAAAATACAGGGTTTGATTTGAAATTCCAACATATATCACCTGAAGAAGGCCAGAGTGTACAATAGCTGAAATGTTGTGAATATGACAATGAAGATGAGGACAACAGTCTGAACAATGTAAATAGTTACAATACCTCATCTTAGAAATATAGACATATAATTTTCATATTAGAAATCTTTGACTTCTTTTAATAAGTCATGTCTGTCTGACTTGTATTTATTTACAGATCCCATATAATGAGATACTTTGGTCTTTTAAAGATTACAGAGAACACATATTAAAGAACGACTGTTAACAGAAACAAATACCGAGAAATCCTTTACATTTCAATAGAAACCATGTGTAGTCCAATGTATACTGAAAATCCTAGCAAGCTAAGTGAAATGTACTGTTTGATCATATTACTGTATTTGCTGGTGTCAAGGGCGCATTTTGTTTTTTCTGAAATAAGTCTCAAAAAAACTTGCATAATATCAGGAATTCTAGCATAGATAACATTCCATTGGGGTTAGCATAGTCCTATGAAAAGTGTAACCTTCATCCTCAAGGACACCTGGCAAATTTTCAAGATTTATTTCTGGGGAAAAAAAACAAAAAACTATTGATGCGGACAAATATGGTATATAGTTAAGAATTGAAGACACATTTCAATTTAATTTATTTTCATTCAATGTCTTAATGCTCAGATAATCTTTTATTTAATGCTTGTTTAATATTTGTAAAAATTCTTAAAAGGAGTTAGTCAGTTAGTTTGGTGCCCTACATATTTGGCCTTAAATAACCTAACAAGGGTTGGCATATAAAATTATCCAACCTGTATCCAGGCTAATAATCACTTCAGTAATTTTTTTTTTAATTTCACATAAAAATAAAAAAAATACAACACTTCTAACAGCAAGAAGAATGGGTTGCATGCCCTTGTAACTAGAAAGGGAGAATTTTGAGAGAATCAATGTTAACTTTCCACACCACCAGAAACAAAAGGTTTGCAAGGAAACTCTTATAGTGGAAAGAGCTATAACACTTAGAGAGCTTGATAAGTTGAATTTTGTGAAAACAATTCATTTAATCTTTAAGAATGATTCTATGCTTATTTGACTTTGAAATTAATGGTTCCTATACAATCACTGAAGTTGAGCAATATTGAGCCTGGTCAATACCAAGATGGGTGAACACTCGGGAATAACAGGTGCTGTAAGCTTGAATGTGCGGGTGGTGTAATGGATAATTGCTTGAAATTGTTAATTGGAAAGCAGTTCCAATTCCAGTTGTGTTTATTATATTCACTTATACACAAATACCCTTGACAAAGGCATGAATCCACCACTTTTCCACCAACTATATGTTAATTAGTAAGACTTGTGCCAGTAAATTATTATTTAAAAAAAAAAAATTCTTCTTACAATTTAAAAATATTTTCTGGCTTTAAATAACCTGCAAAAGGTTGATAAGCCATAAAAAAGGAATCATTTAATCTATGCTTATTTATCTCCTCTTTCATTTTTTTTATTCAGATAATTTTTTCTATATTTCTGATTTATATAAGTTTTGACTTTGTCTATATCTCTGAGATGAGGTATTATGATTACTTAACCTTATTTACATTATTCAGACTGTTATCCTCATCTTCATTGCCATATTCACAATGTTTTGGCTGTTGTACACTCTGGCCTTCTTCAATTGATTGGAATTTTGAACTTTATTTCATCCACTGGGGGGGGGGGTAGATAGTTCTAGTTCCACGTGCCATGCCTCTTCCAGATGTCTCGGTTATTTCCCTTTAACTCAAGTCTCCAAGTTTTGGTTCACCACTGTTGTATCCTGGTGTATCCTTGAGGACACCTGGCCCAGTAGATAAAGGTGTTGGTTAGATCCAGTGGCTAGACCTAAAAGTTCAATAACAGGCTACAGCAGTGGTGAACCAAAACTTGGAGAATTGAGTTAAAGGGAAATAACTGTGACATCCAGAAGAGGCTTGGCACATCGAACTAGAACAATCTACACTGGTGGATGAAATAAAGGGTTCAGTTTCAAATTCCAATCCCCTGAAGGCTGGAGTGTACAATGGGTGAAACATTGTTGCCCTCATCTTCGTTGCCATAGTCACAGTCTGAATAATGTAAATAATATAAGTTTTGACTTTTTAAAGATTTTATTTTTAGAAATAAGACTAGGATATCATTTTGTAAACTTAGACATAATTGAATTAATGTCTTTGTTCATAGTTTTGCTGTAAATTGAGCTGGTAACTTGATTTTTAACTAAACATAATCCAGTCTTACCAACATGCTAAGAATTTTCGGACCTATATAGATTTACAGCTTAATAAAGACACACCCAATAATTCTTAGGTTTTGCTTTTAGTTGAAAGTAAATGTTTAAAATTAATCTATACTCAAGTTCTTTTTCTGTATCTTGCAAAAAAACATTCTAAACTTCAATTTAAATATTTTTAATGTGAAATATCTTGAATATATAAAGATGGAATATATGAAAACCAGTTGATGTTGAAAATTTATTTTCTTGTTGATATTTTGCTCCTTTTATGAGAGCATTATCAAATATAACTATTTTTTTTTCCATTTTTGTTTGTTTTTTTCCCCATGATGCCTTGTTTAATTTTGTACTATCAGAAATAATATAAATAAAATTATTTACGGCTGTTTATCTAAAGATTCTGACCCTCTTCAATCCTAACAAATTTCTTGGGTCAGTTTCAGAAAAGAAAAAAATTGACACATTTCATGATCAATTAGATAATTTTATATTTGGTTACTCATTTGATATCACCTTCAAAATAATAAAAAAAAATTAAATATGTCTCTAAAAGAGAATGTAGAAATGTCACCACTTTCTGAAGTTCTGAGGTCAACTATTTTCAGAGTGTGTTTCTATTGTCTTAGTTTTTGTTTTTCATATAACCCTTCAGCTGATATATTATTTGGTCTTTCTCACTCTGCTGCATGTTAAATTTTATGGTTTTGGAAAATTACTTTTATTTTTTTAAAATAGAAACACCAGTCTCACAGAATCCCAGGACCGAGTGTTATGGTCTTATGTTAATATTATTCAGATTAGGACAGCTGACACAAGTAGAAGAGCTCTGCCTACAAGGAATTGTCCCATCAAAAAGCATTAACATTTCTTGAAACGGAATGAATGAAATATCAAAGTTATACAAGCAGTACAGCAACTGGCAACCTGAATGTGATAAGAAAATGATATAACAATTTTATTATCACATTTAATGAAATAATTTTTTTTTTTACATTTGCTAATTATGGCCTAATATGAAAGGCTTGATACTACTGGCGCATTTGCCCAGAAAATATCCAATTATTTAACATTTAACAGAAAGATTACCTACATAGGGGAATATTGCCTTAGTCCATTTCAAAGTCGTTCTGTTATCTTGCACACATTCCAGTATGCCTTCCACTTTAAAAAAAAAAAAAACCCCAAAAAACACTAAATACACTTTAATGTCATTAAGGGTTGCTATCAGCTGCTGTGTCACATTCTCCTGTTCACTGCATTTCAGTGGTGATTTTTAGCTTTGAGGGGTTGGAAGTTTGGAATATTTACAGACTAGGCTGATAAGTTTTGCAAATAAAAAAAATAAAATGTAAAATAATTTATAAGCTCAGTTATTGTGTATGTGATGGTCACACAGTATACATGCTCACTCACTGGTATCTTGTTTGGTTAGTTTTTAAACTTTTTGTTATGCCTTAGTCTGTTTGGACTATAGACATATTGTTTGCAATATGACAACATACATGACTGCAAAATTTTAGTTTTTGTCTACAACACACACCTAAATTTTAAAACTAGAAAAAAAAAATTTTATATTAAAAAGAATTGGATGACAGATTTAATTCTTGAACTAATGAAAGAGGCAGGAGATAATGACAAGAATGACACAGAATATAGGATGTTAAGTAATGATTAGAAAGGAATGCAAGCAAGCAAATAGTGAATGACTCAATGAGGTGTGCAGGGACAAAAACACTACAGAACATAAATATAGCAAGCATATATAAAAAGAGAAAAGAAATAACAGGACAGAATAATACTCTTTGAGGATGCATATAAGCTAAAATGGGGCTGCTTATAATATATAAAAAAAAAATATACTACAAAGATGGAACAAACAAATCGGAAATCTCTACCATGTTAACAGGAGAGAAACCTACACTATATAAAACCTGGAAGAATTGAAAAGAAAACTGAACGAAGTCTTAGAGAAGTAGTAAAGGAAATCAAGATATAAGGGTTAACTATTAACTGTAAGAAGATCAAATACATGGTTTTTTGCAAAAGCAACAGCCAAAATGTGTGCGCCACATTGGCAATGGCAAGATCAAACAGCTATAGAAATTCACCCATCTTGTTAATGTAGCAGTAACATATGACAAAAATTTGACAATACAGGTGTGCAACCTAGTAAAACCAACTGTGCTTTGTACGCCCTTACCTGTTTGCACTTCTTCCCAAAAGTTGGTTTTGATTGGTCAATGTATGACTATCTTAGAGGATGTGACAGATGAACTAACGGAAGTCACAGAATTTTATATATAGTTAGATAGACAAAAATAATTCCAAAATTACTCTTTTGTTAATTATGAGTTCACCTGGCTAACTTTCAGAGTGCACCAATTGAGAAACACTGGACTAGCACAAAGTTGAGATTTTGCTGCTCAAATTCCTAAGCTATTGTTGAGATTTTTTTAATTCATAGAATTATCTGCATTCATTAGTTTTCTTCCTTGATTGAAAGAACACAGTTATTTCCTTGAATGGCTCTAAATAATTCTAGTCTACATGCGATTTAATTCGTCTTGAGACTGAGATTTAATTCGTCTTGAGACTGAGATTTAATTCGTCTTGAGACTGAGATTTAATTCGTCTTGAGACTGAGATTTAATTCGTCTTGAGACTGAGATTTAATTCGTCTTGAGACTGAGATTTAATTCGTCTTGAGACTGAGATTTAATTCGTCTTGAGACTGAGATTTAATTCGTCTTGAGACTGAGATTTAATTCGTCTTGAGACTGAGATTTAATTCGTCTTGAGACTGAGATTTAATTCGTCTTGAGACTGAGATTTAATTCGTCTTGAGACTGAGATTTAATTCGTCTTGAGACTGAGATTTAATTCGTCTTGAGACTGAGATTTAATTCGTCTTGAGACTGAGATTTAATTCGTCTTGAGACTGAGATTTAATTCGTCTTGAGACTGAGATTTAATTCGTCTTGAGACTGAGATTTAATTCGTCTTGAGACTGAGATTTAATTCGTCTTGAGACTGAGATTGAAAGAATGTTTATTGTGGAATTTTCATGCCAAAAGGCCAGTCAGAAAATGTCATTTTACAGGCACGCACACTGTATACCTCTAGGGATTTTTTTTTTCATTGAGGAAGCTCTAAAATGTGAAGGTGAATTTTAAAGAATATATGAAATAACAGAAGAGCTTCCATTTGAGAAGAGTCTTGTATCATCCTACATTATTACTAACCAATAAGTAGGCCATTTTTAAACTTTCTCTTTAAACTGAAATCCAATACTGTAGGCATTGCACTAATTCTTCCTTTTTGTTCATTCTTCTATTTGTACATCATTACATTTATTTACACTATCTACATTGTTTTGACTGTTGTCCTCATATTTATTGACATATTCATGATATTTCAACCATTGTATGCTCTGACATTCTTCAGGTAATATATGTAGGAATTTTTAAAAAGAACTCTTTTAGTCTATGGGCATAAAGTGTTCTAATTCCACATGCCATGTCTTTTTTTTGATATCTCAGTTTCAGCTAATTCCCTTTTGTAACTCAACTCGCCAATTTTTTGTTCTCCCTGCTTTGGCCATGTATTGAACTCTTTGGGTCAAATCACTATTTGGATTACTTAAACCAATGCTTTTATCCACTGAAGAAGGCCAGAACATACAACGGCCAGAATGCCATGAATATGGCAATAAAGATGACGATAACAGTGTGAATGATGTAAATAGTGTAAATACCTCATCTCGGAAATATAGACAGCTAATTAGATTTTCACTGTATCTCAGCTGTTCAATAGTAAACAGGCTATAACAATATTCAAACTATTCCACATAAGTTGTTGTGGCTTTATAGTGCCTTCTGACCACCGTATAAGTGTGGGTTCTTGTCAATTGCAGTAAAATTCTCTATAATAAATATTAATTTGTAATCTAGCAGTGATTTGCAACCTTTTTTGTTTGGTTTGTTTTGTTTTACGGAATATCAACCTCAATGGCTTATTTAATGCCAACAAGATTTTTATTGCTGGTAATAATTTTTTTCCCCAAAAATTCATTGCTGGTAATAATTTTTTTTACAAAAATGTATTGCTGGTATTAAAACCTATTTTTACACTTTCATAGTGCTTTGACACCAGTTTGGAGGTTAACTATTTGCCCGTAGCTGGGACCCTGACAGATGCTACCACCCCAGGTCAGGGTAGACTTGCAAACACCAGCAATTAAGAGGTGGTTCCACACTCCTCAAAATCTCCTGATCAGAGGCTTTTCTGTTGGGTGTAGTTTATCATCTTAGTCAAGATGCCCTTTTTTTGTCCAATGCACCCTTTTCACCAATGTCAGAATGTCACCCACCCCCTGCCCGACTCAAAAGGTGCAATCTAAATAATATGCATAAATCATTGAAAAATATTTTCTATATTAGTACATATACATTTACAGGGATTATTTTTTTATAAAGGAGTTTTTTTTTTTTATATAGATATGATGGGCTCAAAATTCTGTAAATAAAAAAGTAGGAAAAAAAACCCCCAAAAAAACACACCCCAACCCTGATTATGAACCCCCAGATGGTATATTGTCATCAGTCAGGTTTTTTTTTTTTAATAAATCAGAATAAAAATAAAGGTTGTTTATAAAACAAAATCAAATATCTAAGTATTCGATTAAAAACTATTTCAAGTGAATAAATTCTTTAGGTCTGAATGAAGATGATCTTTTATCAGACTCTATAGACTGGTACTACAAAATCCCAAACAAAGGCCTTTAATACAATATTAAAAAAAATAAACACCTTTCTGGAAGATTTCCACCAACACCAAAAGGTAGGTTGATTGATTTGTTTTTTACAGCTTATCAACCCTTTGCAGGTTCAAATAAACCAGAAAATATTTTTAGAATTTAAGAATTTTTTGTGAAAAGGAATTTTACTGATATAAGTTCCACTAATTAACTCATAGCTGGGGGAGAAGAGGTGGATTCATATCTTTCTCAAGGACATTTGCATATAAGTGAATATAACAAACCTGACAGGAATTGGGACTTTGCTCTATGATTTCCAATTGTGCCATTATCCATTATACTACCCACACATCCAAGCTTCCAGCACCTGGTATATTCTCAAGTAGTCACCCATGTAGGTACTGACCAGACTGTAAATGTACTGCCTAAATGATAAACATGAAATAAAATTCTTGTCTGCGAATATCCACACACACCTACTATATATATATATATATATATATATATATATATATATATATATATAATTTTATATGTGCAGTACTTATTGGTTGGAAGGTGCTCAATATTGGTGATAGACCTAACATGTTCAGTTGTATGGATATAAGTTTGTGACACTGAGTTTCATGCTTTTGCAGTCATCAGACAAACTGATTTATTTTCTAAAAATTGAATCTATTTATACTTTTTTGTGTTTGATTATGTTTGGTGGTGGGAGGGGGGAAATTCTGTGCTCGTTTGGTATGACACTCTCATACGTACACACACACACACGGGTGTACGCATTTTAGTTCTCACAAACATGCCCATATAAACAATCTAGGCGCAGATACACATGTATGTGTGAGAGTGTCATCCCAAACGGACACGGAGGAGAATTTCCCCCTCCCACCACCATAAATTCAATTTTTAAAAAATAAACCAGTTTGTCTGACGGTTGCAAAAGCGTGAAACCCATGGTCACAAACTCCTATCCATACAACTAATATATATATGTGTGTAATTTGGCAGCAAGAATTCTCTCAAACATGTTTTGTTAAACATGAACAAATTCTGTCATCCATTTTTTTATTTTTTTTTTTATTAAATCTTTAAAATTTCCAAATAGGTTGTTTTGGGTTATTGGTAAATTTGCCAAAATTGATATTAACTTTTATTTTGTATCTATTTACTTTTTTATTTTGGAAAGTACTTGGGAGGGGGAGAAAATATAAAAGTTAATATAAATTTCAGCAAATTTACCGATAATACAAAACAACTTATTCGGAAATTTCAAAGATTTAATTAAAAAAATGGTAGACAGAACTTGTCCATGTTTAGCTAATATATACAGAGGTGGATAAATCAAATAACCAGATATTAATACCTGTATATGCATGTGTTAGCACGCATATACAGGTAAGCAAATAAATATTTACTTAATTTACTTTAAGGTGTAAACATAACAGTGCTGAATGTGGTTAGACAAAGCTAAGAAATATATATTAATAGATATACATATACCTACGTTTGGAGTGCGACTTAAGTTTCGTTGTTCTACCAACTCATCAGGCACCAAATATTACTAATGATTTAAAAAAAAAATAGTTGTTAAAACAATGAAACTTAAGTCACACTTCAAACGTAGGTATATATATATATATATATATATATATATATATATATATATATATATATATATAATAATCCTATAAATATAAGTAATTATACTTGTCTGGAAAAACCTTAGGTGTTTTGGCTTGTAAATGAACAAACCAATACCCAAGGAAAAATAAGGAATAACAAAAGAAAGAACTAAGAACATGTACTTCAGGTGAAAACAATTGTCCAGAATCCAAACTCAGAGTCCAAAGAAAAAAAAACTTCCAACATGGGTAAAACAAAAGTAACTAAGCAAAGGCTATTTATATTCTGTTCTAATGTTACCTCTTTGGCCAGCGTACCCTGACGATCCGCATAGGTGAAACCTAGGTAGGTTTGCCTGGCTCTTTAGGTTCGTAGTTTATATATATATATATATATATATATATATATATATATATATATATATATAGGTTGCAACCTTTCTTTCAAACATGTTTTGTTGAATGTGACAGACAAGGACAATTTGCTGAAATGTTTTTTTTCCCAACCATCTTATATTTTTTTTATGTTTGGAAGAAGTGTCCAAAAGCACTTGGGACAATGGACAATACAAACACTTTTGCACTCCCTTACCCCCCACCAAATGGAAAAATGAAAGAATGGAGAGAAAACTGAATAAAAACAATTCATCAAATTTTTCTTATGTTATTATCCAACGAAACATTATGCAGCTACAAATGTTATCTTTTGGTAATAACCATGGAATCTCCCCAATTACAAATCTTACTGATCTGGATATATCGGATGCATCAGGTGTTTGAGAACATGCCATTAGCAGACCCTAGATGGAAGACTACCCAACATCATATTACATGGCATGCACTAAATTTTAATATTCTCCTTTCTCTTTTAGACATACCATGAGCATTAACACAACCGTTTCCAGTCTGATTCTGGGACATGAAGAGAATGACATACTTATTGCAGGAGGTGCCAGCCACAATGACTTGGAGAAAATGATCATGGTCTTCCTGCTCAAAGTCGAGGAATGAACTGGCGATGTCATTCATGGCCAAGATAGAGAAAAATAAATGGTCATATCAAAAGACAGTTAATTTAATCCAGCACATCATCAACCATGACTGCAACAAGTTGATGAGAGCCATTGTCAAGGTGATTAAGGTGGCACTTAGTTATCAGTCATGTAATGTTTGGTGACATTGGGTGCAAGTTCTGAAGAGAGAATAATGAGACCATAGTTATTTCTATTGAAACACTTGCTGAAGATCAAGCAGCCTGAAGAATTCAGTATGCTTTGGTCCAATTCATTCAGGACCTGAAGGTGAACAGGAGCAAGATCATATACCTCTGTACAGATGCCATGGAGGTACCCATGGAGAAGCATACAAAGTTTTTGATAGTCCTGGAGATTTTAGAGCAATGAGAGCCGTGTGAACTTACTTCTCACCACTGCCTATATCAAGGGAGTAACCCAGGAGCAGTCATGCATATTCCACCATTACTCTGCTCTCTCTCCTACATGGTCCATCTGATCCAGGAGTGGTTGGTTAAGATTTTCATGGTCATATCACCTCCAAAATGTGACCTTCTTGTTCCCTTCATTTGAATCCCTTGAAGGCCAAGGACTTGTTGAATGAAAGCTGCCACCATGGATATGATAGTCACCTGATTCGATCACATGGTCACTTTCAAGACTATATTGAGGCCACAAATTGTTTTATTGAATGAAATTTTTCTATTTTTCTTAAGTTGACTATATGTACAAATAATTTGGAAAATATACTGATCTTTTTTTCTATTCAGTATCTATATTTTTTTATATATCCAGACAAAAATTTTTTATCCATTTTTACAGTTTAACTTCAACCTGGTAGCCACCTCTCACGTAAAACAATTCAAACACACTCAGGTTATAATACATAAGCGCCCAGACATATTTAGATATATATACACACACAAAAAACGGTGACGAGACACGACCCTTGATAGATTTTATAACATATTAACCTTATGACATTAAATTGGGAAATTGAGGTTATATGAAGGATGAAGTGTTAATTTGAAACTAAGAGGAATGAAAAGGGATTTTTTTCTTTTTTTTTTTTTTTAAAGATTTATATAGAGATAAGGTTAAGTTAAAAAAAAAAAAAAATACAATTTCCTACTTAAAAATACTCTTCCAAAGATAAATTATATTTAAAAGTGAAATATGTAACTAATAAATTTAAAAATTTATAATTAAAAAAAATTGTTATATTAAAGAATAAAAGTTATAAAAAATATTTAAAGAACTAAAAAATACAAAGTTATATTTAAAAAAAAACCCTTAAAATATATAGATAAAGAAATGTAAGTGATAAAAGGAAAGAGAGTTCATAGAACAGGCGATAATTATAAGATATAATTAATATGGTGTAAAAATATAGAAATTAGATTTAGTTATATATTCCACATTTGAAGAGTTAGAGAAATAGTTGCTAAGGTAAAATCTATATTATGGAAATTTGAATTAATTTTTATGCCAACATTATTTGCTCTGTAATAATAAATACATAGAGCTCTTTTTGTGGATCAGTTTTAATATTTTATATTACTAGGATCCACTTGGATCAACAGATTTATTACCTCTACTATATTTATTTTCTGGTAAGCTGCTGGATCATGTAAATTAAAATGGAAAAAATATTTTGGCAGCATGTTTTCATTAAGACATGTCTCATTGAATAATTTAGACAAGTTTTGTCTACTTATTTTTCAGTAGGTTCCTCTCATATTCACGAACAAGCTTCTTAATACCCTTATTAAAGGAAGAGAGAAAATTACCGTGTTGACACATATTCACTTATTCTGTACTATCGACAATGTCAACATCAGGGTATTTTTTTCTAAGACAAATATTGTTTTCACTATTTACATTATTCGTTCTATTGTCCTCATCTTTGTTGCCATATTTATTACAACGATTCAGCCGTTGTACGCTCTGGCCTTCTTCAGGTGGTTGGAATGTTGAACTGAACCCCTTATTTTGCTCCCTGAGGTAAACTGTTCTAGTTCCACATGCCATGTTTAATGGATGTCAGTTATTTCCTGTTAATTCCCCTCTGAAAGTTCTCAACTGCCTTAACTGGGTATTGAACTCACACTCTTTGGGTCCTGTCACTGGATCTAACTAATGCCTTTATCCACTATGCCATGTGCCAGGGTTCAGTTCGACATTCCAACTACCTGAAGAAGGCCGGAGTGTACAACGGCCGAAACGTTGTAATAAATATGCTGACAAAGATGAAGACAATAGTCTGAATAATGTAAATAGTGTACATAATACTTCATCTCGGAAATATAGACAAATACAAAAATTGTTTTGTTCATCATTTTTCAAAGATAAAATTGTTGTGTTCATCTGAAAATTAAATTTTTACTTGTGAAGTAAAAAATGCTAAAGTTATGTACTGTATGATTTATTGTACAGTCCATAACCGTTACTGTTTTTTACATCACAGGTAAAAAAAAAAATTAATTTTCAGATAAATACAACAATTTTGTCTTAAATCTTCCTTTAATAAGGATACTAAGAAGCTTGTTCATGAATATCAGAGGATCCTATTGAAAATAAGTAGATGAAACTTATCTAAATTATTCTATAATACATATCTTTATATACATTTTTTCTTTCATTGGCAATCACGATAAACCTGCCATTTTTCAGCTGCACATTATCAAACAACAGAAACCAAGTAGGGCAATCGCCAAAAATCCAGTTACCATAAATAAAATAACATCGTTTGCTGAATTATTTTAAATTATTATTAAGAAATGTTTGTAAGACAGGGATTTGGCTTGTTGCAATAATTCCACAAAAGCATGTCTAATATTTGGCCATCATTTTGAAATTTCCATGTTTTTTTTTACATAAATATTGAATCAAATTTTAAGAATTACAATTAGACTTCTCAGGAAGTTTTCTGTTTAACATTGTTCATTTCAAGTCATACATACACATTCTGATAGCTTGTTAGTCATTAAAATCCCTTATTTAATATTAATTAATGCACTAATATTAAGCAGTAATACTTCCTCACGTTTTGGTGAAGCAGTTCATTATGTTCCTAATAATTTGAGCATTTAAAAATTGGTTTCACAATTACTGGATGCCGATGATGAGACCGACTTTCATGAGGAATAACAGTGAGAAACATTTTTCTGACCTCTTTTGATAAATATTTAAAGAACTAAATTGTAGTTATGATAACAAAGGTCTGCATTAGTATTGCACTATCTACTTACATTATAACCTGACTATACAGTGGCACGTATAGTAAATGCCAGTTGTTTGTGTTTAGTAGATATGAGTGCACATACATGCATACATATATATATATATATATATATATATATATATATATATATATATATATATATATATACATACACACACACACACACACACACACAGGGTGTCCATAAAGTTTGTGTGCACTTTTAAAACTTTATAACTTTATTTGTATTTGCGATACAAATAATCCATAAAAAATATTAAAGTTTAATGTACCTAATTTTAAGTATAGCTAAAATAACTAATGTGATTTCAGGCATTACTGTAAATCAGTTGGCAAATGTTTTCTGTGAACTGCAAAATCGTATTACCCTTTGTATTGCTAATGATGGAGGACATGTGGAAACTTAAATAAAATTTTAATAAAACCTTAAAAAATATAGATTCACTTCTTTCTAATCCTTTTTACAAATTATTTCTATTGCAAATACAAATAAAGCTATAAATTTTTTTAAAAGTGCACATGAACTTTATGGAGACCCTGTATAATGTAAGATCAAATTGTTAAGCAAGTAATAAGACTTTACATTCTTTAGGTCAGAATCTGCATAATGGAAACAGCAGGAGCAATTTTTAGTTTCAGACATGTCAAATATTATAATTACTTTCAGTAAATGTAGACAAAATAAGTAGCAGTAATTAGTAATGAAAAACCGTGTAGGACCTTCAGCTTACTAACTGTTGATTAGTTTTAGCACAAGCTTTCTTAATATATAACAGTAGCCATAGATCTAGAGAAAATAATTAGAATCCTTTTTGTTTATATAATTAATTACTAGAATTTTTTTGCAAGGTATTGAAATCCTTTCAGTATTTAGTATTGTTGAAGTTATCGCTAACATTTTTTGTCGAGCCTTACAAACTCTACATTTCATTTAATTTCACAAACCAACCAATGAAATGTGAAGAAGTCAATTTAATTTTGAAAAAATACTTTGGCAAAAACCTTACTTCACAGTTTTTATGCACCCTAGTAAAAAAAAACTGTACTTTGTGCTCCCTTATCCTTCTCCTCAAAATTTGTTTTTGATTGGTCAGTGTACGGCTATTTTAGAGGGTGAGACAGACAAACTGAAGTCACGGAATTTTATATATAGATTAGATCTCACCCTTGTTTTGTTTCCATTAATGAGATTGCCATGGACTGAACATTTGAATCAGAAAGACTTGAAATTTCTAGGAAACGGGAGGAGGAAAGAAGGCTTAGAGAATTTGATGCTCACAGGACATATTGAAGGCAAGAGAGACAGGGAAACAGTGAGTAACCTATGTGATGAGCTTTTGTAAATAGATGGCAGAACAGAGTGGGAGGGATAGTGAAAAGATAAATCTTACTAAGAGCTAGAAAGGAGAGGAAGTAGTGAAGAGCCATGATCACTCATGTCCTGAAGGTACACGGTACATAAATGATGATATTGGTTAATTAGTAACACTAGTATTGGCAGAGTAGACATACTGCTTTATAATTAAAAAAAAAAAAAACCTTTAATATATAAGATTTTGTAATTTTAGTTTTCTAAAAAGTAGGGTTTTCCTCAAGAGACCTATAATAAATTAATGACTTCATTGTCCAAATTCAAGGGTCACCTTATACATAAATATATGCAATAACAATTGCATTATTGTAAACTGTTATGGTCTGAACAACAAAGCCTTGTTTCATCATTCGTCCTGGGTATGATGATAAACTACGTCCAACAGCAAGGAGGTTTTGAGGAGTGTGGAACCACCTCTTAATTGCTGGCGTTCCCAGGTCCACCCTGACCTGGGATGGTAGCACCCGTTAGGGTCCCAGCTATGGGCAAATAGTTAACACCCAAACTTGTGTAAAAATACCAGAAATACTTTGTAATAAAAAAAAATATTACCAGCAATAATTTTTGAAGGAAAAATTATTATCAGCAATACTTAAAAATTTTAAAAAAAATACCAGCAATACAAACAGCTATACATTCTTTGAAAAAAAATATGACCAGCTATAGATTTTTTCAAGGAAAAATATTCCCAGAAATAGATTTTTGAAGAAAAACATATTACCAGCAATAAAAATGTTGTCGGCATTAAATAACCCATCGAGGTTGATATGCCGTAAAACAAACCAAACCTTGTTTCATCCCATCAACAATGTTCCTCTGATCTGAGTATGATAAAACAAAACAAAAAACCAATGAAAAAGTGAATGTTGCAGAAAATTTTATTTTTCAGATCATTTATTTGCTTAAATTATTTGAAACACTGTCAGTTATGTAAAAAGGAAAAAAGTCTCATAAAAAAAATGCTTTATTCTGTGTATTGATTTATTGATTATTATTTAATGTTATATTTTTACTTTATTACATTAGTATATTAGACTCAAACAAAAAATTGTTTAACATATTTATTTTACATGAAAAAAATACCAAAATGTTGTTCAATGTTTAGAAAAGGGTTGACCCTACCTCTTTTTATATCTTATTTTATTTTTTTTTATTTACTCTCTCAAACTTTTAAATTTGGGCATTGTATTAGACTTTTTATTGTATTTGCCTCACACTCTGTCCACTTTATACAGAATAATAAGGGAATTCTTTCCCTTTTTTTTTTTTTTTTTTTTTTTTAGTAAAAGATGACAGCAGATTAATAGAAATATCAGCCAATATCCAGTGATTGACAGTTTTAAAGGAGATTATATTTTCTTTCAAGTGAATTTGTAGTAATGAGTCTCATTTACCTGACAATTAAAACCACTGATTTTTTTGTCTGCCTGTCTGTTACTCTCATTGAGTTCCATCTCAAAGGTTCCATAGCACAGAAATTTGGGTAAACCTGTACTAGGCTATGTCTCCCTAGGAACACTAATTTTAATAAACCAATATATAATAATTTCTCATCAAAGAAATTAAGACAAAAATACAATGGATTTGTTTATATCTATCTCTATAATTCTCAATGTGTGTGTGTGATCAGATGTTGTTTATGCTTTTCCACAGTTTACATCTGATTTCAATGAAATTTTTTTGTTTGATAGATAATTCTTCAGTGCCAGATTTGAGTCCAAATTGGTTGGAAAAAATTACAATCTTGAAGGTGAAAAATTGAAAAAAATTATTTTTTTACCCTTTGTGTAAAAACCAAAGGCAAAATTTAATATCTGTAAAAAACTGTACAATCAATTTAGAGAGTTGAAATCTAACACAAAAGATTATTAGAATTTATAAAAATTATCGTATATTACTATTATGATGGTCTATGGAAAAGGTTCCTTCCTTGCTAGATTGAGAATGCAAAAACGGCCCTTTTCAGGGCCACCCCTATTCAAATTGTTAACCTCCCATTTGGGGGTGTGCCTCGGTTGCACCCAATTGTTGTTACTAATATTGACTTTCAGGTGGGCTGACTTTAAACTTAAACTGCTACAATTGGTATTGGCAAAATTTCCCAGTAATGAAACACCTGGTCGAAGACGGATTATACTGCTAGTTTGGTATAAAAATGGTTGGTTTGAGATGCAGCTAATAAGCAATCTTTGTTTTGGAGGGATTTGCATATAATGGATAGTTGTAGTTTGACTTGTATATATATATAAAATCAGTAACATCGATATATAAATGTTTGTAACATTTTTACTAATGTTTTGTCTATGGGAAAATGTTTAAACTTAGAAAAATAGCCATTTATGAGGTTTAAATGACATTTTAAAATAATTTAAATACTTGGCAATGGAGAAATCTAAAAACAATGTAAACCTAGCTTATAGGTTAAAGTTCATCTGCTATACCTATCATGTGCGGTCAAAAAATATATCAGTTTATGTTCAGCAGCCAATCAAATTTATTTAATACTAGCCGATGTATCAAGCCTTTCCAAGGTTTATAAATATGTAAAATAAATGCGATCACAAGAATTTGGTATGCTTTCAAAAGATGCCGATGATCTTCACTTGGTTTGGGAATCTTGATTCACTTAGAATTGTTGCCGCCAAACAATTCAGAATATAGTGTGAATTTTTGTATTTGTTATCATTGAAGAGCATAATCCCTTTAAATGATCCATCCATGCCTCTACCATTTGGATTGTTCATTATCTTCTTAGAATCCAACTATAATGTGTCAAAATATAAACACATTTTTATCATTCTGTCTACTGGAGTTGATTGGTGAAAACATCTTCATACTTTGGATCTCGATTTGTTTTTTCTGAAAAAAGAAAAAAAATAATTAAATTTGGATCTGTCAAAATATTTATGAAAAACAAGGAATTACAATGAAATAAGTGAAGACTCAGTAAAATGTAAAGAATATAAAATTGCCTACTCACATATAGCTTATGGATATAATAATCTTTTCCTTTCTTTAATGCCATGAGATTTTAAAATATTTCTGAACGTTCTCTAATTCAGATTGGAATACATAACATTAATTTTTTTCTGTGTCTATAAATACAAATTCCTAAATAAATGTTCTACATTTGCCTTGATAAAGTTCCTCAATGAATGAAACAGATGATATCATTCCTTTTATTAATGTGTGTGAGATACTGTTTCAAATTTCCTATATTTAGTAAGCCATAGTCTTCAATATTAGAGAGCATTTGTAGATATATACGGTGTGGATGTAGAAAGCATCATTGTTTGGTGACTGTCAGTTTCATACTTGCCTTTGGTAAGTTTCAAACCATGAGATCATCTGAAGATAGACTGAGGTGTGAAACTGCCAGTCACAGTGTTGATTTCTGTGCCCACACTGTGTGTGATATATAGGACTTTCTTGTTGTTTTATTTATTTATTTTTTTCAACATATGAGGGTCTGGTAGTTCAGTTCTTAGAACCAAACAGCCAATCTACACTCACATATAATTTGATTATAGCAGTGAAGGCTTGTGCAGAACCGACAACCCTTTTTGGAAGAGCTGAATACAAAGAACTGGTGTACAGTGTGCCACAAAGTCTCCAAATGACCCTCCTCAGGTTTTGAATTCGGAGTTGTCTTTCTCCTAGACTTAGGTAGTTGTCTATAGTTTGTGTGGGGGTAGAAGAGATCAATACATACTTTTCCCAAGAGTATTATTAGCACATATGTGAATGTAATGAACTCTATTGGAATTCAAATTTGGCCCTCCAATTCCTTAATCCTAGCTGCTATCCAATACTCCACTGGGCATATAATATAAATTTTATATATATATATATATATTTAATAGGCTGGTTAACAAAATTTGAAGAATAAAAAGCCGACAAAATGATACCAATATTGCCAATAAAATTGATATTTATTATATGGTATACCTTTTGACTGAATTGAAGCACAAAGAGATAGATTTTACTGTCAGAATTTTCGAATATGTCTGTGTTCTTTTTAACACTATATATACAATTTTAATTTAACGTTTTTATATATATATATATATATTTTCAAACAGCAACGGCGGGCCATTATTGTGGTTTCGTATATGTGTTGTTTGATTTATTAAAATTGTCGTCTTTGATAATGGCTTATGTAAGCCGAAAGCTTTGATTGGATTCAAACATGTGTCAATATAGTGTTTCCCTTTCGTCTTTCAACGATAATGTGATTAAGCTTATCAGACCATACGAAAGGAACTTACTTAAAATAAATAGACAAAACTTGTCTGTATTATTTAATGAAACATGCATTAATGAAATATTGCTGCCGAAATATACACAATTTCTTGTATTAACAAAGCCTTAAAGAATTAAAGAACTTTGCTGAAATTTCTTTAGGAAGTGGAAAGAGGAAAGTAAGCCTGGTGCTAATGTGATTATCGTTTTAAAGAGAGCAAATGTTGCTCTTAGTAACAAGAGTCTAACAAAAAAAAAAAAGAAAAAAAAGGATTGTAGTCAATTAGAAATCAGAATCAATAGGAATTAATCTTGCATCCAGTGTGCATCTAAGCAGAATTGTTCAGACAAGAAGCTTAGAAATAAATCCAAGTTCATTAAAAGTGGCAAAGTAAACAGTTAAATAGGAAGCCACTTCTTCAGTGTATAAAATTGACACTGTGAAATTGACACTGTGAAATTGACACTGTGAAATGCAAACATAGGAAAATAAGGTTAGAGATTGATGTTTAAACTATTGAGATAATTTACATACCCACACACGCCTCCATTTCATGTGGAAGTGAATATACCATATATTTACACATATAAAGCGACTTTTTAGATAAGATGAGGTAAAAAAATATAGCAAATTTTCAGGAATTTATCCTATACCTGTAGTGTAAGACAACTGCTTATTGATTATATAAAGATGATGATATTGGAAATGTTACTTACTGTATCCTGAGAAATTCAAAATAAAAAAATAACAAAACCAATTCTGTATCATGTTTTTCCTGCACACGTCCCCTAAAAGGAGAAACCATTGTTTTTATGTTTCATCATGTGATCTGTTGCGAATACTGATTATTCTTCTTTTCCTATATTTAAACAGTTACAAACAGCCTGGTGTACTAATGGCCATTTACTTATACTTTATCGATAATTACAAAACACTGCTAATAACAGTACAATAATGTATGATAAATGTTGCTGTGAATGCAGTCATAACTCAATGTTTACATTTTCTCAGCCGAGATTGCTTGGATGCAAGTTGATTTCATTGATATGGAATTATTCTTCGAATAGGCAATTTATTAAGATATTTTGCCAGTAATATATAAGGTAGAAATTGTTTTGTTACTTTTATTATCAGTTTATTTGATAATTTGAATCTTTTCATGTACATTGTTGGTAATTGCAGCGAGGCCAAGGTTAGCCTACTGACAAACATCACTCAGAATTTAAGGTTTCTTTTTATAGAATTGTAGTATAAGATGCCTCCCCCCCAATTTTTAAGGATGATTTTTTTTTTTTTTTTTTTTTTTTTGTTTGGGTGGGGAGTTTAAGGGTCTTCTTATATACAGAAATAGATGGTAATTATATTAATCCACAAAATATATATTGTGGTTTCAAGGCAAATTTTCAGTCATAAGAAATATGTGTATGAATTTGGGTTTTTGTTGAATATTGTAGAAAATGATTGAATACTTACGGGGGTGTAAAAATATTTTGTCTGATAAATTGTGATAAGTTTTGTTTTTTGTTTGTTTTTTGCTTGTTTTTGTTTGTTTTTATTTTTTGTTTGTTTTTGTTGTTTGTTTTTGTTTGTTTTTTTTGTTGTTTGTTTTTTTGTTTTTTTGTTGTTGTTTGTTTTTGTTTGTTTGTTTGTTTGGTTGTTTTTTTGTTGTTTTTTGTTGTTTTTTGTTTTTTGTTGTTTGTTTTTGTTTGTTTTTTTCTTGTTTGTTTTTTTCTTGTTTGTTTTTTTCTTGTTTGTTTTTTTCTTGTTTGTTTTTTTCTTGTTTTTTTTTTTTCTTGTTTTTTTTTTTTTTCTTGTTTGTTTTTGTTGTTTGTTTTTGTTGTTGTTTTTTTCTGAATTTCAAGGATGTGGAGTTATCATTATTTACATGTGGACTATTGTCCTCCGTTATTTTATAACGATTTGGCCATTTTGCCCTCTGGTCTGCATCGGGTGTTTGTCAATCCAGGCAACTTTCAAGGAATTTTGAACTGAACTCTTTATTTGATCCATTTGTCCTTATTCTGTTAAGCCTGTAAAGGGCTATCTCGTTTATTGCTTATTTAGTACAACTCAGTTATTGCTTAACTGATTGCTGTCCTCCTTGCACAGCTCAATTACATATACTAAATTTAAAGTGGTCCTCTAATCAAAAAACAATTATCAAAAAAAGATTAAAAATGTAGCCAAATTTTTAGCTTGCTTGGCCTGTGATGATAAAATTTTCCTAACTTGTGTGGATGACATTATTTTTAATAATTTATTATTTATTATAAGGGGATGCTAAAAAGTTGTTGGTCCAACCAAGAAGCAATAAATAAAAAAAATAAACCAAAAATGTAATTTCTGGGATGAGGAATTATTATTATTTAAACTATTTATTTCACAATGTTTTGGATGTTGTGCCCTCCAGCCTTCCCTAGGGGTATATTGATCAGGATAATCCACAGGGAATTCTGAACTGAACACTTTATTTAATTTATGCAGGTAGACTGTTCTTGTTCCACTGCCCATGTCTTGGGATATTTCATTTGGTGAAAGGAGTGAAGGTAGTTAAAATAATAGCAGTGTCAATGGAAAAACTGTCCTTTTGACACTCCATTTTTTTTTTTCCTTTTTTCCTTTTTTCTTTTTTTGGCAGGCACAAAGGTTAAAGATTGCCTATTATTCCAACTCAAAATTCAGTTAATAACTTTTTCATCTACCCTCATATTGTGTGTAATATATATGATTTTGTTATTTAAAAAAAATTTTTTTTTTACAGCAAGATTCACCCCTTTACAAAGCTTGATGGCCACTTGAGGCAGATGGTTATGTTTGAATGCCATTTGTGTGTATAAGAGTGGCAAAGAACTGTTAACTCTAGCCTTGAACAGGTTAAGATTGTAGTGATCAGGGAAACATCCTGTTGGGAATTGGTTCCACAGGGTAGTGGCTTGTGGGCAGAAGCTGCTCGAGTGGAACTTCTCAGAGGGAATGTGGGTGGTTTGCTACTATGTAAGTGGCATAGCATAGGATTAATACAAATATAAAATTTGTCACTTAGCTGATTGATGTCATATTCAGCACCCTAGATTAACACTTTTGTAATTGTTTGATTCACTTGTCATGAGGTTTCAGCAATATATATATATATATATATATATATATATATATATATATATATCGAACACACACACCATATATTTATAAGTTTGCAGCCAAATGATGATAAAAAGAAAGTGTTTTACTTAACATATTTACTTTTTACCGTCATCAGTTGCAATGTCGGTATTGAATATTGGGGGTGAAAATTTCACATCAATATTTAATTAATTCCATGTTGCATTACAAACTTATTGATCTCATCTTGTAAGATCTTTCTTGATGGTTGTTACTAAGGTTTTTAGTGATCTATGAAAACATAGCTTTCAACACAGGCCACATATTATCTACTTGAAAGAGTTTTATTGCGAAAATTGAAGCTGTATTATTAGGATAGCCCAGTAGTAAGATATTGAACTGGATGTCATGAGGCTTGATGATAATGTCTATAAAGTTGAGAAAATCCCGATTTGAAATTATTACAAATTTTTTTTTATTTTGTCCAAAATTTGTTTATGTAATTTAAAAAAATTCTTATATGTCATGTCCTGTATGAACTCAAGTGTTTTATGGTTGATGCTTATTTTCTAGTATTAAAAACAATGACATTAAAAAATAATTTAGTCAGGCCTAAAAGGATATTCCGAACAGTCATAGGAAACAGATGTGCATTTAAATTAAAGCTCATCTTTGGAGAGACACAATCCTTATAAGTGGGGGAAAATTACTGACATGCAGAATTTCCTGGTAACTAATCCTTATATTTTGTCATGTTTATGCAAAGACTCAATTCTATGAGATAAATTCTACAGCTTTATAGCAGACTTTTTTTTCTATCTATTTCTAACCGATTATTTGCTACATTGGCAGCTGAATAGTTTAAAAGAAAATGGTAAACGCGATTGAGACCACTTGAGAATACCAGTTGCTGTAAGCTTGGATGTACGGATGGTGTAATGGATAATGGCTTTGAATTGTTAATCAGAGAGCCAAGTTCAAATTCTTGTTTTACTTGTATGAAAATACCCTTGGGAAAGGTATGAATTCACCTCTTCTCTCACCAGCTGTGAGTCAATTAGTAATACCTGTATCACTAAATCATTATTATCTCACAATCTAAAAATATTTTTTGGCTTCAAATAACCTGGTGAAATATTGATTAGCTATATAGGCATATCTTTTAGATTTATTTACATTTTCTGGAATATAAATGCATAGGAGCTACCGCGTTTACAAAGTGAGGGATCAGTTTATATATTGATTGTAATGTAGAATTGATCCCCCACTTTATATCCGCATATAGTTTCTTGTTTATCAAATTCTGATTAGATACGAATCCACCTCTTCTCCACCCTATGGGTTAATTATTATGATTTGTATTGCTAAATCATTATCTTCAAAAAAAAAATAAAAAAAAAAATTTTTTTTTTTTTACAACATAAAAATATTTTCTGGCTTTAAATAACCTACAAAAGATTGATAAGCTATAGAAAACAAATCGCTCAATCAATGTACATAGAATTGAGGCTTTTATGTCACAAAAATTAAAAGAAAATTATAATAAAAGTAATGACACATTAATATACATAAAATTATGTAATTCAACATATATCAAAGTGAACAGAATTTCTGCTAATAAAGTGCTCAATGTTGAATAATAAAAAAATTGTGAAAGTTGGAGTTTGACTCAGTTATGTGCCATGCATGATACACGCTGAGGTGATCATGTATTTGATGAGGCAGATTATTTCCTGCAGTAGGTTGCCATCTAAGGCTATAGAACCCAGTCTGTCTTGCTATTTACCCGTAGCTGGGGGGAGAAGAAGAGGATTCATACTTTTCCCAAAGGTATTAGCACATAAGTGAATGTAATGGATTCGAGTGGAATTCGAACTCGGCTCTCCGATTCCTCAATCCAAGCCGCTATCCATTACTCCACCGTACGTCCATACTCAGGTTGACTCAGTTTCGTAATTACTAGCTTCTCGGGACTAAGACAAGAACGTCGCAAAAATTAGAATTTAAAGAATTAGATTTATGATGGTATCTTCATTTGTCTTTGCAGCATTTTTTGACTAAATATTGTCTTTCGCTTTTAAATTGTGCGGAATGAACAAAAAGGTAGCCTTTAAATAAGTTTAACACATTTGACACACAATTTCTCAACTTTCTTTCATTTGCCTCCATTCCTGACCCCCCCCCCCAATATTCTGTTGTCTTGTTATTTAAATACTGATTCTTGGGAAGTGGGTTGAGGTGAGAACTTTTCAGCACTTCCTTGTATATCCTCTTCTTGGCTAGCAGAACTGTTAAAGAGGAACTTTATAAAAAAAAAATAAATAAATAAATAAATTTCCTGAACTTAATCCTGTTTTGAGTAATTTTAACACTTTATGAAAACAGCCAAAGGTTTTAGCTGCATTCAGATGGTTTTGTAACTCTTTTCCGTTTGCTGCTGCTGCTGCTGCACCCTTTGATGTGCAGGTGGTGCAATGGATAGCAACTCTGAATTGAGAAATTGGAGAGCTGAGTTCTAATTGCAGATAGGTTCGTTAGATTCACTTATGCATAAATACTCTTGGGAAAGGTTTGAATCAACCTCTTCCCCCAGAATGGGTTAAATAGTAGTAACTATCTGAAAATCATTATCTAAAATAAATTTGTAATACAATATTCACCTACCGAAAACAAAAACAAAAAAGTGATGAGAACAATAATCCATATGTAAATGATGATAACTTCTTGTCCCAGAAATTAAGACAGAACAAAATTATTCTTAGAATCCAAAAATGTTTTGGTTTGAAATTAACTACAGAAGGTTCATAAGCCATTTTAAAAAAAAACATTCTGTACTCTTGAATAATTTCAGCTTAATTTAAAAAAAAATATATATAGCACTGTCATCAGGAACAATTTATGTCAAGACAAGTATTAATTGATTGATTTGTTTTTGTAAGTTATTTAAAGCTAGAAAATATTTTTAGATTGGAAAAAGTTTATTTATTTTTTAGATAATAATAGTTTTAGTGATACAAGTCTTGCTAATTAACCCATAGCTGGGGAGAAGAGGATTCATGCCTTTCACAAGGGTATTTGCACATAAATGAATATAGTGAACCCAACAGGAATTGAAACTCGGGCCTCTGATTAACAATACCAAGCAGTTATCCATTACACCACCCACACATCCAAGCTTACAGCACATGGTATTTCCAAGCAGTGACCAATCTAGGTACTGACCAGGCTCGACATTGCTTAACTTCAGTGATAATGTGGGAACTGGTGTTTTTTGACATAATGTGTCTGTAAGCCATCAAGACAAGGAATAACAATTTTGATTTCTAAAGCTTAATATACAAAAAAGATATCTTACTGTAAAATCCGAAAAACAAATCATATTCCTCAAGCATTCTTCCATAATCCTGTTTCAAGCAAATATTTGTATTGGTCAGTAATATTAAGAGTTAAAAATCTGTAACTGTGTTGGTAATATGATTAATTAATGATTAATTCAATCAGCCATGCTGTTTATTATTGGACAAATCTCTTGTCCACTTATTTCTTTATGGTCAGTGGTTCATTTACACAATCTGAATTAATCATGTCACATGACTGATTTTTAGGAAATTAATGGAAAGTTGTACAGAAAGAATTTGGCTTGCAATGTTAACCATCGGATTGATTTTTATCTCAATCAGAAATAATTTACAGTCTGAGCAAATTTTCTTTCTTTGATTTTGTTATTTCTGTTTAGTCTTAATATACATAAAAGAAAATCTGTAGGTTATTAGTTTGTTCATCTGTCTTTATTGATTAACATGGATTTCTGCTGAAGGCAGTTTTCTCTGTTCTATCTTTAACCCTTTAGCATTGAACTGGCTCAAAATCTGCCTCCATAAATAATGGCTCTCGAAGTCTCACTGTTTGGGTGATTTCCTGTGTTATTTACAATGATATTGTCATATGGCAAACTATACATGGGTCATGTTACTGTGGGTTGAACGGTGAGAGGGGACGTTTACGAGGCTGGTTGAACGCTGAGAGGCGACGTTTACGAGGCTGGTTGAACGCTGAGAGGCGACGTTTACGAGGCTGGTTGAACGCTGAGAGGCGACGTTTACGAGGCTGGTTGAACGCTGAGAGGCGACGTTTACGAGGCTGGTTGAACGCTGAGAGGCGACGTTTACGAGGCTGGTTGAACGCTGAGAGGCGACGTTTACGAGGCTGGTTGAACGTTGAGAGGCGACATTTATACATGGGTCATGTTACTGTGGATTGAACGCTGAGAGGCGACGTTTACGAGGCTGGTTGAACGCTGAGAGGCGACGTTTACGAGGCTGGTTGAACGCTGAGAGGCGACGTTTACGAGGCTGGTTGAACGCTGAGAGGCGACGTTTACGAGGCTGGTTGAACGCTGAGAGGCGACGTTTACGAGGCTGGTTGAACGCTGAGAGGCGACGTTTACGAGGCTGGTTGAACGCTGAGAGGCGACGTTTACGAGGCTGGTTGAACGCTGAGAGGCGACGTTTACAGCCCAAGTCATTGTTAAAGGATAAGTAATTGAAGATATCTAGTGCATTGGGGCAGCAGATCATTATTCAGACATATATTGTTAAATACAACACACAATGAATGTCTCTGACATTTGATCATGAGCCATTGTAAACTTTGTATAGTGGATTTAGTTTTGGGAGAAAATAACGAAAACTGTCCAATATCTGGATATTTTTTATTATGCTTTTCCTCAATCTAAGTAAACATCTCTGTTGTAATGTCCATAGAACCACTCTGATGATGGCTCATGTGAGCTGAAAGCTTAGATTGAGGAACAGCATAATAAAAAAATATGGGACAGTTTTTGTCTTTATTTTCTCCTGAAACTAAAGCCAGTATATGAAGCTTAGAATGCCTCATGATCTAACATCAGACATTCGTTGTCTGTTATATTTAACAATATATGCTTTAATATATATAATGAATGAGCAAGTTGGTAACGCCACTAGAATGCAAGGGTTTACAGGGAATGAAAGTGAAAGAATGAGAATAGATAGGATAGAGGAAAGGACAAAAATTGAACAGGGTTCAAGAAGACAAATGATGGTAATTGATATTGCATCTAAATTTTTGAAGGTCATAGTTATCAGTGAAGCATGAAAACAGAAGGGAGTTCCACAGGTAGGAACTGCAAGAAAAGAAACTGTTGGAGTAGAAGTAGTTGTTTCATTTAACTATTCCAAAAGTAAAACACTGCAAACTAGTTGCCCATCTAGTAACACACTTAAGTTCATGTAGTCATGAAACCAGGGGAAAAAAGCATGTCAGAGCAGTCGCCATGAAAATATTTGTAGAAATAACAGAGGCAAACCACACCACATCACATTGGTGAGAAAGAGGCTGAAGTTGAGATGCCAGGTCAGGATAGATTACATTGCAGATCCTTCTTTGGATTTTATCAGGTATCTTGAGATGTGCAGCAGGAGCAACTGATTCAATATAGTTGTTCCACTTCATGACGGTGAAAGACATGAGGCCAAGAAGGTGTAGTGTGTTGGTCTCTTGGAGTTTAGCATCAGACATTCTGATGGCAGGCAGACAAAGTTCTGTGGTGGTTAAATGAAAGCAGTTTTGTTTTGCAGGCATTAAATATGCCTCTTTCAGATATCTCAGTATTAGTTATCTCCCTTTAACTCAACTCTCCAAGTTTTTGTTCACCTCTACTGTAGCCAGGTATTGAACTCAGAACTCTTTTGGTTAAGTCACTGGATTCAACCAACGCTTTTATCCACTGGGCCATGTGTCCTTGAGATGTCTGGAAGAGGTGTGTGGAACTAGAACAATCTACCCCAGTGGATGAAATAAAGACTTCAGTTCAAAATTCCAATCACATGAAGAAGGCTGGAGCATACAATGGTTGAAGTGCTGCGAACATGGCAGTAAAGACGAGGACAATAGTCTGAACAATCTAATCTTTTAGGCTGATAACTCTGGGTGGTACAATGATTTACCTCCTACAAAAAATTGCTTACATGAAGACTGTGAATGCCACAGTCATACATTATACAAACTCATTTAATAACATCACAACTGAGTTATCTTCTGGAAGTGTGTTCATGCCTGTGCAGTATGATTTTCCTCTGATCAGCTACCAACATTATATCAAAGCCATACATTCTGGAATTATTATTCAAAATGTTTAAATTTATATCTAGGATCATCACCTTTTTTAATACTACTGTCATTACAATGTGAAATATTAAACAGAAATCGAACTCTTTTCAACCAGACTTTTGCACTAATAACTTTGTTCAGTAGATATAGTTTTGAAATGTGTATCAATGAGTTCATAGAAATGTTCTTAGCAGACACCCTGTGTGTCGGTGTATACGAGTATGTTATTTTTTATTCCATAATTTTTTTTTAATACAGTGTAACCCGGATATAAGAGAAACCCGGATATAAGAGATTTTCTCTGGTCCCAGATTAGAGCCTGTGTTAATAAAACAAAATAGACCAAACCCGGATATAAGAGAAACCCCGGATATAAGAGAAACCCCGGATATAAGAGAAACCCCGGATATAAGAGACTTCTTCTCCGGTCCCGACAACTCTCTTATATCCGGGTTACACTGTAGAACTGAAAAGATAATTTATACTTTTAATGTACAATTGTTTGTTTTGTTTCACGTCTTATCAACCCCTTGTGAGTCATTTCAAATTGAGACATTCTTATATTTCATAAACATTTCTCTTTCTTTTTTTCATGCCCAATGATATGGTATCAGCTCTTTTTTTTTATTATTTTTTATTTTTTTTCAACTTATGGTTTCAGCTCTTTTTTTTTTTTTTTAATCACATGGTATCAACTACTTTGGTTGGTTTAGATATCATTTTTTTTTTTTTTTTCATTTTAAAAAAAATTTTTTTATTAGGTTTATATTTTTTTGGTATAAAGCCACTCTTTTGAGAAATGATATATCATCATCCATCCTTGCTCTTTCAAAGAACTCTCCCTTATGTTGTTTATACTGAAGAAAGTCTTCCTAGATGGAACAAGAGCCAGACATCCAGTCAATACATGCATTATAATGTATGCAGATTTGCATGTTGGCTGTTCTTCCATTTCAGTCGGTACTAGTGTGTAATACTTGTATGGCCAATGTGCAAACAGACCAAGACTACCTCTTTTCGGGAATTTCTGTATCCTGGCTTCCATTCACCAAGTAATGGCTTGATTTGAAGTAATTTATTTTGAGCACCAGCATTTTTGCCATTTTTGTTTCATAAATCTGTTTATTTAGCTCTTTAGGTCTGCATAAGGAATCTTAAAGTTCAGTTCAATTTCCATGTTTTCAACATGTTTAGCAGTTGCATCAGCTTTGTCATTTCCAATTATTCCAACATGACATGTGTTCCAACACATCACATCTATCGACACAGATATTAAATGGAGTTTATTTAGCAACTTGACTATTAATGAATTGTCAAGTTTTTTTTTTTAGTGTTGTTAGAATTGATAATGAATCAGAAAAGATTATAATTTTTTGTTTTTATTTATTGAAATAATGCTGAGCCCTAGATCTATGGCACAGGCTTCAACATTGAAGAGGTTTTTTCGTCTGGGAGGCGCTTAGTCCTTATTTTCTTCTGAGATATTGCTGCACATCCTGTTATGTTTCCGCGTTTGGACCCATCTGTAAAAATAGCTGTGTGACTGGGATAGTTTTCTTTGATTCTATCAAATTCTTCCTGAAAATTAAGAGGATGCATATTTGTTTTTAGGAATTTGCATATGTCCAATATTATTTTTGGAAATTGTATGGCCCAGGGAGTGATATTTTCATGGATTGAAGCTCAAATGATTTTATTTTTATTTTTTTTATTTTTGCTGATAGAGCTTTCTGTGTTGAGGGAGGGAAGTATTTTTGTAGGAAGAGTTAGATGAACAGGGTTTTAGTTTTGTATAATACTGTAATGCCAGTTTTTCACATCTAAGATTAGGTTTTTCATCAGATTCTGTATATAACATTTCAACTGGTGAGGATTTAAATGCCCCAAGCGCCAGTCTTAAACCTCCATGGATGGCAGAATCAAGGATCGAATTAGTCCTGTAAAGTGTTTGTAAAGTTTTCCAGCCTGTTCCCCTTTCAGTGTGATTCACCACATGAAAGAGTCGTATTGCTGTAGCAGAAAAGATGGCATTCAATAGCACAGACACTAGAAACACCCTTGCAACGAATTCTGGTTTAGTACGCAATGACGTGAATTAAGATGAACACACAAAAGTCCTTCTCCCAGCTCAACAAGGACTCGCCTTTTTATACGTTTTTGCTGAGCCAGAGAATTTGCATATTGGGCACACTGCCAGCCTCGATCTGACTCACTGACACATGCGCCTTGTCATTCCAGCGCCGGTGCTCGGAGAGTCTGCATCGCTAGCAATTTGCTTGCACATATAGGCTATGCTACTCTAGCCCTCTTGGAACTTGGTAATTCTCCACAATTGCTTTGCTACATTTCTTTTTGAGATATTTCAGATGGGGGATAAAAGTGAGCTTTTTATCAAATATTCCAAGAGCTTATGTTGATCTACAACTGGTATTTCAGTCTCTTCTAGTCTTAGAGAAGAATCATTGTGCAGTTTTCTCTTCTGACAGAAGTGCATAAATTTAGTTATTGCTTTAGAAAGCCTGAAGCCATTTTCAGTTGTCCATTGATTAACTTTATTAAGACATTGCTGTAATTGTCTTTCTATGGTGTGCATAAAAAAAGAAAAAAAAAAAGAGGAAGTCATCTACATACAGAAGTCCTACTCTGGAGGTTAAATTTTTTATGATATTATTTATTTTTTAATTTATTTTTTATATTGAACAGTGTTGCTGATAAAATACTGCCTTGGGGCACTCTCTCTTTGTGTTTTAGTTCAGAGAGAGTTGATCCAACTCGCACTTTGAATTTTCTACTAGTAAGAAAGCCTTTTGTGGATTTTGCTAGTCTATCTTTCAAGCCAAGGGCATACAGATCCCTCATGATACCATATCTCCATGTAGTATCATAAGCTTTCTCCAAGTCAAAGAAGATTGCTGTAAAGTGTTCTTTTTTGAACAAATGCATTTCTTATAGCCGATTTTAAGTGGATTAGGTGGTCCAGTGTGCTTCTTTCCTTTCTGAAACCACATTGTAGTTCTGTAATTAGCTTATTTTCCTTCAAGTACCAGATCAATCTTCTATTTATCATCCATTACATGGACAGCTGGTCAGTGAAATATACAATTGAGTTGCCCTACCTTGGTTACATGTTTCTACCTAGTTCATAGTTTTGGTGATTGGATGCAATAATTCCAATTATTAATCTATATTTCAAGGGATCAAAATCTGTGTCTCTCTTACAGATTCTGATATATATATTGTTTTTCTTATTTATATAAAAATGTGTTTCACGGCAAAAGCTGAAACCTCTTGGAGAGTATAAGGTATTGTCATTGGTGACATATATGCAATTGTATAAATTTAAGTTTTCTTTATTAAATTCCTAATCTACATTTCTTTAAGTCATAGTCAAAAGCAAATCTCTATTTTCTTTGCATCACTTTTAATTCTGTTTAATTTAAAATCTCTTTCTCTAACATATATGTAATTGTATTTATTTATTGGTCTCGGTCAGTTATGTGCAATGCGTGATACACTCTTAAGCAATCATATATCTTTTGATACATGACTGACGAGACCAGTTGCCATCCAAGGCTATAGAACCTGGTCTGTCCTGTTATTTACCCATAGCTGGGAGGGAAGAAGATTCATATCTTTCCCAAGGGTATTAGCACGTAAGTGAATGTAATGGATTCTACTGGAATTCGAACTTGGCTCTCCGATTCCTCAATCCTAGGCTCAGCAGGATTAAAAACTGTATCAACCTTGACCTGTTTCATTTGAATATAAGTTCCCAATTTCCAAGACTGCAGTTTTTTAGGAGGCACCAAAGTACAGAACTTGTTTATGGCTTTTCTTTAGTAAGCTGAGATATCATCTTTTGCTGACTGTGGGTAGCTGACCCTGTAGGGTATTGAACCTTTCTTCTCTTTAAACCTTTAGTCATAGTCAGCATCTGATCATCGGAAACATCATCCTCTCACCTTATTCCCTTTCTCCCCTCTGATGGCAGTGACGGAGATCGCTGTGAAGGCCCAACCTACTCCTGAAGAGTCATGAGAAGGAGTCACAGATGAGGTGTGGGTGGTGGATGCTGCTGGGTGAGTTGGGCCCTCCTGACAGCATGTCGTGGATCCATCACCCCTCAGATGGTCCTACACCAGGAAGGCCGATTTGCAGCAACACTTTCCCAGGTCTCGGGGTTGATGTTGGCCTGTGTCAGGGATGTTTTCAACTACTCCTTGAAGTGTTGTTTTGGGCTTCCATATAGCCTCTCAGTACGGATGAGTTCTCCAAACTGTATGATACGTGGGTTTTGAGTGGGAAGCATTCTGGACATGTGACCCACCCAGTGGAGGTGATGTTTAGCATTCTATTATTCACAAGTATTGCTTCTTTTTTACTGCATTCTTTTTCAAGGCATCTCTACTGCAGTAAGCTTGTTCTTGATTTTAATCTAGATACTTTTGAGGTTGCCATAGCAGGATATGCTAACACAACTGAAGATTGGAGTTACCTGCAGTGGTAAGACAGTTTTTCTCCACAAACTGTTGCCTGCAGTATGCTAAAATTTAAAACTGTTCTGCTCAGAGTAAAAGAGGGAATAGAAATATTTCTGTCTGAATTTCTTGAATGAGGTGTTATTATTTACATTCTGACTATTGTCTTCATTTTACCTATGGGACAGTGGTCTAGCAGATTAAAACATTGATTCATGAATTTGGTGACTTAGTAATTGTGAGTTCAATCCCTGGCTTGAGCAGTGTGTACTTAGACTCGGTGGGAACAATGTGAAAATAACTGAGCAATACTAAAAATAAGAACTAGGTAAAATATCCCTAGACATGTACAGTGGAATAAGAACAATTCTTGTAGATTAACTATTACCATGCCGTTGGCGAAAATTGTTGCCATAGAATTCTCTTCCTTTGCAGCTCTAGGTGTATTTTGTCACCTTGATATGGTTGCTCTAAATAAACATTTGTCAACTGTTATTTCTGGTATTTTAAGCTGGAAGTCGCTTACTACTGCCTTTTGAACAAGGCTAAACTTTTTGTTTTCCAATGCCATTTTCAGTTCTTCTAGAATCTACATGAGCTGTAACATCGTTAATTTTTTGATGATTTTTTTGTAAACAAAAATGGTCGCATCAGCATCCAACAAAGGCTTTATTCATGAGTTTTTCTTTGATTCGGATTTCGATGATGATTTTGAAGGCTTTACTCAAGTGAATATTGAAGTGGTCAGAGATGATAACCACGTTTCACTACATGGAGGAAAGCGAGGATAACCACTAATAGCTACTATCATCCATGGGTGACTAATTTTATGGAAGCAACTGGCAACCATGGATGTGCCTGTCTGAAGGTGAATTATTTCATCTATTTATAAATGACAAAATAATAACTTTATTTGTCAACTAGACAAATAAATATGCTAGTCAGGTGAAAGAAAGACCAATCAAATGCAGGTGTCTTCTCGTATGTAAACACAAGGAAGCACGTCACTGTTTTGACAAAATGAAAGCCTTCTTAGCCGTTTTGTTTCTTATTGCACCCCAGAACCTTACAAGGAGTCATAAAAATTGAAGTACGTTAAAATGTTAATGTATTTGTTTTTTTTTTATTTTGTTTCATTTTTTTTTTGTTTTCAGCATCAAAACATGCATGCAAAATGTAATGCATTACATAATGCACTACATCAAAATATTACTTATCCATTCTTTTATTAGTATACAAAAAATAAAATCTATACACACAATACAAAGAAAGTTATAACAATTTTAAAACAGAAGGTGTTCATGTTTTTGTGCCCTCAAAAAGAAATGCAGTGGCAGAAGGAACAATTCTAGAAAGAATTTATTTGTTAAAGGTTAAAGTTCAGTTCAGAATTTGCTGTAGGCTACGCAGATTTATATGCACCTGATGAAGACAGAGAGCACAATGACTGAAACTTTGTGATAAAAACAAAGATGAGAACAATAATCTGAATATAAATAGTTTAAATAGAAATATTTCTCTTCTATTGAAAATAGAATCCTATTTCTTCATCCTACCTTGAAGCTACAATCTCTGTTGTTTAAAAGGCATGAGTGCAGACCCTCATGTTTTGTAGCAAGATAGTCATAAGAAAATATTAATTGAATATTCTTAATTGATGTCAAAAATATTACTTCATATTTGTTTTTATTTTTTTTATTTAGTAAGCAAAGCAATTTCTTACTTTTTAGCAAATTAGTAATTTCCATTCAACGGAATCTATTTTTTCTAACTTAAATATCTGTTTCCATTGAATTTTTTCTTTCTTTCTCTTGACTGATAGCATTCGTTCTTAACTTCTAAAATGTTTATTTTTTTCTTTAAAAAAAACCCTACAAAACACTGCCAACTAATTTTCTTTTCTTTTAGGGACCAGAACGTGCCCATAAATCCTGTTTATTAGGAAGCCAGACTCATGAAGATTCTTTAAGTGATATAACAACTTTACATGAAGCATTCAAACGTGGTGCACGCTTATCTGGTGAGTAATACAAGAAATTGTTTCTCTTGAAATTCTTTCTTTCTTTCTTCCAAAATTTTTTTTTGCAGAATCCTTAATTCCACTCTTTCTAAATTGTCAGGATTTATTATAGTGTCTTGAAATATTTCCCTGCGACCACCAGCTTAAATAAGAAATTGTAGTTACAAAAAGTTGCTGCTATGTAGAAATTAAAACTCAAAGATGCAAGAACTGGTAAACTTCAACGAGGCAAGGCAATAGAATTACTTGAATTCTCAGACGGCACTTTACATGACTTATATTATCCTGATGATATGAAAGTTTCAATGATTAAGGATTGAAATGGCTGTTCTGCTAAATAGTAAAGACAAATAATATTTATTCTGTGAACACTTCATAGCAACATTCCAAGAGACATCTACAGATCAGCTCCTATTGTTGAAATTGGTTTAGAGCAGGGGTTCTCAACCACAAGAAAGTTTCAGGGGAGTTGCTGGGAAGGAAAAATATTTTACTTTTTCACAAGTTTCTCGTTGACTGTAATCTTCATCAGAATAAAATTAATTTGAATACCCTGACCTTTTTATTGAACTTTTTGTTTGTTGAACTATCCTTCAGTTCATTTATTTAATAATTATGAATTAAAACCAATTACTGTACATATACTCAAGTTTAAGAATCCAGTAAACTTTTTTTGTGATGTCAGTGAATACTTGTTGTCACTTTGGTAATGCTCGCTGGAGTAGAGACTTTTAATTGCAGATACAACTATAGTAACGCCATTGAACAATACTGGTGTCAGACACCTTTGAATAACACTCACACTAATAGTATTTGCCCGATAATATTCGCTCAAATACTAACAACCAAATCGTGATCCGAATAGTAATCAGTATAGAGAAATAGTATAGAGATGGGGGATAGTGTAGAAAGAGCGATCCGTATAGAGATGGGGGATAGTGTAGAAAGAGCGATCCGTATGGAGATGGGGGATAGTGTAGAAAGAGCGATCCGTATAGAGATGGGGGATAGTGTAGAAAGAGCGATCCGTATAGAGATGGGGGATAGTGTAGAAAGAGCGATCCGTATAGAGATGGGGGATAGTGTAGAAAGAGCGATCCGTATAGAGATGGGGGATAGTGTAGAAAGAGCGATCCGTATAGAGATAGGGGGTAGTGTAGAAAGAGCGATCCGTATAGAGATGGGGGATAGTGTAGAAAGAGCGATCCGTATAGAGATGGGGGATAGTGTAGAAAGAGCGATCCGTATAGAGATGGGGGATAGTGTAGAAAGTGATCTGAATAGAATAGAAATTGTGATCAATTAGACGCCATGCTAATTCCAATATATATATTTCCTTTACTATCACGTGATCTACTTATTCAAAATGGGATCGCCTGTGTTTGCTCTCTGGTGATCTGTGTTCAAACCCAAGTGTCAGCAGCGACACTTCATCCCTATATAACACTTTTCTGTTGCTGTTAAATTTGTAAAACCCTCTAAAAATAGTCCATATGTACTAATATGAAAAAGAAGGAAGGTTTATCATAATATATATGCATATTATTTGGAATGAACCTTTTGAGTTAAACAATCTTGGAAGCCTTCACACATTCTGACTTATGGTGAAAGTGAGTGCATTGGGGATAAAAAGTTGAGTAACACTGGTCTAGAGTCTAACAAAATGTCAAACTTGAGACCGAAGTGTTAAGATGTAAATGGTTTCAGTGAAAACTACCTGCTGGTTGTATGGGTGGCAGTCATATTGGATGAGTTGCAGGGTCTAAGAGATTGTATTTAACACAGGGTAGATCAGGGCAAATGTCCATACTGATCCATGGTGTGATTGTATTAATGAATAATCAATAATTGAAATCAAGGGAGCTAACTCAGACATTTGGTTATAATTTAACTGCCTTATAAAAATTTGCAATGAATTGTTTGTCTTGAAAATCACTGGAAGAATTATATATGATCAGTACTTGAATGTTTCGGCCATTTTAAAGGTTATCAGTCTATACAAATCCATGTTATTCTTTGACTATAATTTACAATAAAGCAAACTGAAGAATTAAAGCCATAAATTCACTAACCTCAGTTTTTTTATGATACTTCCCTTTTTGTTCTGCATTTATTAATTAAATTTTATTAAAGCGCAATCCATGGTTTAAAGAAAAAGAATTTTTTTTTTTATTAATTATTCTCTTTGTCAGTCAATTCATCTCAGAAAAGCTATATTGTTTCAGTAACAGGCAATCTATAAATTCTGGTTAAAATTGGACTCCTTAATGTTGAAGTATACCACTTAATCTTTATAAAACAATTTTTGGTTCAGCCTTTAAAAAGTGTGTGTGTGTGTGTGTGTGTGTGTGTGTGTGTGTGTGTGTGTGTGTGTGTGTGAGAGAGAGAGAGAGAGCGGGGTAGGAGTTGTAATGTTAGACATCCTAATTGCAAATGTTATAAAAAGTAATAAATTAGTAACAGCTGTTGCCAGAGAATTTGAATCAGCCCATCACTAAGGTCACTTCAATGTTATTACTGCACAATGAAAAGTTGTCATCTGAGCAGTGACATAGTAAAAAACATGGCAATGAATTTTGTCACTGTACCCTGGCTTTCAGATGTTTCCGTCAAAGAAACAAACCCAGATTCTTAGTAACAGTTTTATTTATTTGCAAAGCCAAACATGCAGAAGTTACAAATGAGGAACTTACTCAAACACTTGTCTTGACCACTAACAGAAAAATCTTGGTTAATTTTTTAATTGGAGTGGGGGTCATGAACTACTAAAACAGATTGAATTTATATAATGAAATTCATGTACCATATATACTTATGTAACGTGAGATCTTGTATATCATGTGAGTTCCTTTTTTGAGAGACCAAATTACAATAGACTAACCTCTTTTCCTCTATCTCTTTATTCCATCTTCTAGTTAAATAAGTCAAAAAAGTAAAAGCAAATGATAAAAATATCTTTAGTAGCACTATACTAGTTGCGTAAATGCATACAGCCATAAACAACTGAATGAGAAACGGCTGAATATCTTAATAATGAAAAGAAGCATATTTGCTAGGTTTGTATTTTATAATACGATACTAATATGTGAATATTACATGCATTATTATTGGATACAGTTAAGTAAAACATCAGTTTTATCAAAATCATATTTATTTTAAATACAGCTGTATTTTTTGACTACAGTAAATGGATATATAGTTTGGTTGATGGCACAAAGTTCATCTCTTTGCTTCAATATGTAGTTGTTTAAAAGATTAGCATGTTGCCATCATTAAAATAGTTTGATAAGTTTAAACATTCTGGTAGTTGTTTATTCCATATATAGCATGTAAGAATTTTGGTACAATAATAAGCGCCACAACCTAGCCATTGAATGGTAGATTTATTTTTAGCAATAAAATGTTTGCTTTTTTTAAATTCAGTAAATCTAAAGAAATCTGTTATTAAGCAAAACAAATTGGATAACTTGTCCTTGCTTTGAATATTGCTGCCACATCTGGTCTGGTGCTTGTGTTATATATTTAGAGATTATTGGTGAAAATCCAAAAAAGAATCTACAATGTTATCTGACATCTTGACCTCAGCCCCTTTCCCACCACCGTAATGTAGCTTCCCTGTGACTTCTCTATAAATGCTTTCATGGTAATTGTTCTGATGAGCTTTCCTCTTTGGTATCTAGACTTTATGAATTTAAGAGCAGTGTGGCAAGGTCTCCTCATTTTACATTTTAAATGACTAGATGTAATCATAATTTCTATGCTAACAGTTTCTTCTCTCACACTTCTCACTTGTGGAACTCTCTTCTGGCTTCTTACTACCCAGCCAATTTTGATCTTCAAAATTTAAGTGCATTATCAATCGTTATCTTCTGTCTTCATAATTCTTATTCTTTTATTGTCCCCTCTCCTTAATAGTATTTTTTCTCATATTTTCTAATAATCAGTAACCCATTGCATCCTAGTGGTTTTATTGTCTTGCTTGGGGTGAAATGATTAAAAAGAAACTTATTTTTTATGAACAAAACTTAAAATATTAAAAAGAAAGCTTTAGATTTGAAAATTGTCAACATTGCTTGCTTCTCTTTTCTCCCAAGTTGTGATCTAAATGCTAAGATAGTTTCCACTTTTAGGACAGAAAATGGCTTTATTTGAATAACTAAGCAATGACTATAAGTCATTAAGAAAACAATTGCTTATTTATAAAGATCACAAAAAAATATCAGATTGGCAATGACCATTTAACGAATTTTCTATCTGTAGCGCTGGAGTGTTTAATATTCCCTGTAGCAGGAACCAACAAGAATGCATTGATGCCTTCTTTTTGGGGTTAAAGTGGTAAAATCCACTCAAAATGAGGTCACCTATTTGCTATATCCCTGCTTACAATTTTGTGCTCTTGTGCAAACTGAAACTATGCCTGCCATTTTGGGCTCTTGTGAAAATCAAACCAGTATCAGCCATTTTGGGCTACTTGCAAACTGGCTCCATACCTGTCATTTTTTGGCTTTTGTGCAAACCAGACCAGTGTCTACTTATCTATTGTTTATCAAAATAACAGAATCCATTATTAAATAAGGCAAAACAAAAAATTCATACGCCATAAAAGAAATCAAAACAATGACAGATTATTTTCTTTCAATTTTGTTTACTGTCTCATTACTACTATCTGAAAATGCTAACACCTTATAGCTTAGAAACATCAGTTCAGCAATGTCAAGCTTGGTCAGTACCTAGGTGGGCTTCGGGATACTAAGTGCTGTAACCTCAGATGTGCAGTTGGTGTAATGGATAATGCCTTGGAATTGTTAATTGGAAAGCAGAGTTCCAATTCCTGTTGGGTTTGTTATATTATGCACAAATACCCTTGGGAAAGGTATCAAACAACCTTTACTCCCACAGCTATGGATTAATTAGTAAAACTTGTATCAGCACCCCACCTCAATGTCTTACCTTCTAAAATTATTTTCTGACTTTAAATAACTGTGGAAAATAAATCAATCAGCAATATCATCTAAACCTGTGATTCTCTTATTTTAATTAAGGAAACAAAAAAATGTTGGTGTAGAGGTTAGTTGTAAACAAATCTGAAGAAAAAAAAAAATATATATATATGGCCAAAATATTTTATCTTGTGAGTGAGGGGGAAATCTCGATTAAACTCGATTAAAAGCTTTGTAATGTTATTTTATGTACTCATTTGAAAATTAATAATATTTGGCCAGAGCTGCCCAATATAAAACCTTATTGTTGATAATAATAATAATAAAAAACATGTTCCTTTTTGAATATTTTCTGGTTTGTGAATATGAGAAGCTGTCATATTTTAGGATGTATGTTTATACTTCAGTGATCAATGTAAAATGTCAGCAGTTGGAAAGTTCAAGTTGCAGGCCTCGCATCTATAGAAAGATATTGAATAGCAAAAATAAATATTTACATTGCATAAATACATGGTTTGTAGTTTTATAAACTCAAATTTGTGCTTACTGCAAAAATTTCAGTTTTCTATTTGGTCCTTCAGATAAATCATACTTTTTTTATTTAATGATTAAATAAGCTCCTTGCAAGTTCTGCAACTATAAATTAACCATGAAAATTCCTCTATTGCATCATTCGCTCCTTGAGTTTAATAGTTTTAGCAGAGTATTACAATCATAAGTATAAGTGCAATTCATTATTTAAGAGAAGTAAGAGGGTACAAATGAAAAGATGAAAACATGACAGTTTTCCATTTCATGGAAGCAGATGTTAAATTGATAAGAGCATTATCACCTATCTTTCCTTCCTTTCTTATTACATTTGCTTTTTTATATTTACTGAAAGAAAACAGTATCTCAGATTTTTTTTTTTTTTTACATTTTTTTTTTAACATTTTTTCTCTCTCCTCAATCAAAATGGAATGGTTCATTATTTATCTGAAGTAATGGCTGGGTATAACACACAGGGTAACTTACTAACAGAGAAACAAGCAGAAATGTATGATTAATATATCCTAGATACAAAAATAATTTGTAACTGATAGGGGGATGAATAAAACCAGTTACCTACATACATCTTTTCTTGTGATAATAGCCTAACAGCATGTCTATATAATATCAAAACATTAATAACTTGTCAGTCTCATAAGGCCACTTTTGTTCTGCAATCAAAAACATGTATTTATGATCATTGTTTGTATTGGAGAATGTAATATATAAATTCTATATTTCAGACTAGTGGTGGGTTATTGAATGACAAAATGGAAAAAAAATTATGGAATGTCCTAGGACACTAAACTTTAAATTTTTTGTGAATATCTATGCTGATGATACAACGGTATATATGGGTGCACCTTCAAAGCGATAGATGACAAGAGCGTGACAGTTGATCTTTCTTCTGACCTAGCTATAACATTTCAGTGCAAGGAAAAACTGGCTGGTCATATTCAATCCCTTGAGAATGAAACTAGTAACATTCCATCATCAGTGAGCAAACCCAAAATCTTCACTGTTCATATAAACAGTTGTTCCCTCAGGGAGTCCTCGAGAGCATAGTAGAACTCAAACTCAACCTAGACCTCAAGTAGAACTCAAACTCAACCTAGACCTCAAGTAGAACTCAAACTCAACCTAGACCTCAAGTAGAACTCAAACTCAACCTAGACCTCAAGTAGAACTCAAACTCAACCTAGACCTCAAGTAGAACTCAAACTCAACCTAGACCTCAAGTAGAACTCAAACTCAACCTAGACCTCAAGTAGAACTCAAACTCAACCTAGACCTCAAGTAGAACTCAAACTCAACCTAGACCTCAAGTAGAACTCAAACTCAACCTAGACCTCAAGTAGAACTCAAACTCAACCTAGACCTCAAGTAGAACTCAAACTCAACCTAGACCTCAAGTAGAACTCAAACTCAACCTAGACCTCAAGTAGAACTCAAACTCAACCTAGACCTCAAGTAGAACTCAAACTCAACCTAGACCTCAAGTAGAACTCAAACTCAACCTAGACCTTAAGTAGAACTCATACATATGATCCATCACGAAAGATGTTGGAAAAAAAATAGTCAATTCCTTGTACCACTCCAGCAAGTGCCTCACTCCTCCTGCTATCCTCCAGATCAGGCCAAAAATGGAGTACTGTTGCCATATATGGGCAGGACTTGCACAGTCTTTACTTTCAACTCTCAATAGTCCAAAAGTGTCTTCACATCCTTGTGGGTAACATATTATTTTCCATCCTGAAATCTCAGATGAAATGGTGCAAGCATCTTGCTGCTATATTGCTATTTCTATAGGAAGTGTTCAGATGAACTACATTCATTAGTTCCACCAGATCTAACCTTCATGGCTAAAACCCGGCATGCCACGCACATTGTAGTGAACCACCCTCATTCTTCTCATATTCCATTGGTGAGATGTAAGTGCCACTCAAGCAGCTTCTTCCTATGAACCACTGTCTTGTGGAACCAACTCCCAAGAGGATGCTTTCCTGATCATTACAATCTTAACTTGTTCAAGTCTAGGGTTAACCATTATCTTCTCTACATATCCCCATAAACTCTTACTCTGTAACCCTCTACCTCGAGTGACTCTTGTGCCTTATACAGGGTGAACATCATTGTAAAAAAAACAAAAAAAAAATAAATCAATCATTTAATTTATAAAAGTGATTGAAAACTGATGAATTCCATTGGACTAATTTCCTTTGCAATTTTAACTTTTTTTTTAAAACAGTCATACTTTGTGACTTTATAAAATAAACTATAAAAGATTCCAACTTCATTAATAATCGTATTTTCTTTTTGATAATGTGTATAAATTTTAACATTTAAACAAAAAATATATTTTCAATTTATTGAATAATGAAGCAATGTATGAAGTAGATATAAACTAAAAAAAAAAAAAAAAATGATTTTGGTTCATTTGAAACTTCTGGTTGTTTTTTGAGCTTGAATTGTAGCTTCCACAGCTGCTTATTGCTCTGTTTTTAGCTATCTCAAGTCCTGACCAATATATTTTTCTTGTCTTCAACTGTAAAGTTGTTTTCTATAGAAAATAATAACCGAATTCCTGGACATAATTTTGATTAATTGCATTTGTCATGTATAAAGCAAAAAAAAAAAAAAATGTTTATATATATATATATATGCAGAAATATAGTCTTAAAGTGTGCTATATTTATGGGGTAAAGTGCTCAATATCAGAGATAGAGCGTGTGTAAATATAAAAGTGGACATGGAAGTCAGCACTTAGAGGCGACAGTCTGTTTCATGCTAGTGCAATCGTCAGGCGATATATATATATATATATATATATATATATATATATATATATAAAAAAAGGAAAAAACTCCTATATAAATCTCTTTAAGCAAAAATTTAGTTGTTTTTCTAATTATCAAGAATATCTGATATCAAATTTAAATTGGTATCACATTAACTAAATTTGTACTTATTTCTCTTTTTCCTCCTTCTCAAATTGGAAATGAAATATTGAATTTCAGTAAATCTTGGTTAAACTCTATAATTTCTTTAAGTGTTGAGAGAAACTGTTTCTTAATTGGTTCAGTGACTTTTTCGTTTGCTTCTTGGTTTACTTGAGTTGCAAAATTATGAGACAGTTTTGTTTTTAACAAAATCAGGCCATTTCATGATGAAATTATTGCATATTTGTTTAGAAATTGAAAGTTTTATATGTTGATAAACAAATTTCACTCTTTAAAAAGCAGTGTTTTCTACTTGCACAGATGAATTCACTAAATATGTTTATAATTATAAGAATTAATGTTGGATTAAAAAAAAATCAATTGTTTAAATTATATAATCTGCTTTCAAAAGAATAAGTATAAATATTTGATAAATTCTTTTCTGATGCAGCCTAATCCCATGTAATGATTTGACAAATTATATCATTTTGGACAAATTTGATTTACAGCAGTTCAAAAAATAAATAAGCTATGTAGCCAATCTAATCTTGTCAACCATACTGACATCATCCAGTTCTTTTATTATATACCTAAAAAAAAAAAGAACAGAACATTAACTTTGGACGATTTGTTTGCAATTTTGATCCCAATATACAATATCTTATTTGGAAATTGGAAAAAAATAAATTAAAATGGTTCTTGTCAATTGAATTTTTACTGAGGAGGCACAGTGGAATAATGGATAGCAACTCCGATTCAAGAATCAGGAAACTAGTTCGAATTCCTGTTGAATCCATTACATTCACTTATGTGCTAATATCCTTAGGAAAGTATGAATCCTTCTCTTCTCCCCCCAGCTATGGGTAAATAGCAGGACAGACCGGGTTTTATGGCCTTGGATGGCAACTGGTCTACCACAGAAAGAAATGGCAATCTAAAGTAAAAAAAATCTTCCTTGTCAGTCATGTATCGAAAGATACATGATTGCCTAAGCGTATATGGTGCATGGCACATAATTGACTGACTGATATCTAGTTAGCACATTTCTTTGAAAATAAAGTTTTGAAATGGTAGTTAGAAGAAACACAATGATTATTAGATTCATTTCTATTCTTTAATGTTGTGAAAAATGATATATTTTAGTAAAATATCGAGATTTTAATGGATAATATGGTAAAATTAAAGACAAAACTACGGATTTTTATTGTACTCAAAGATGTAATTTACTCCTTGTTTTTAGCTTCAGAAACATGGAGTTGCATTATACTCAAAGATGTAATTTACTCCTTGTTTTTAGCTTCAGAAACATGGGGTTGCATTATACTCAAAGATGTAATTTACTCCTTGTTTTTAGCTTCAGAAACATGGAGTTGCATTATACTCAAAGATGTAATTTACTCCTTGTTTTTAGCTTCAGAAACATGGAGTTGCATTATACTCAAAGATGTAATTTACTCCTTGTTTTTAGCTTCAGAAACATGGGGTTGCATTATACTCAAAGATGTAATTTACTCCTTGTTTTTAGCTTCAGAAACATGGAGTTGCATTATACTCAAAGATGTAATTTACTCCTTGTTTTTAGCTTCAGAAACATGGAGTTGCATTATACTCAAAGATGTAATTTACTCCTTGTTTTTAGCTTCAGAAACATGGGGTTGCATTATACTCAAAGATGTAATTTACTCCTTGTTTTTAGCTTCAGAAACATGGAGTTGCATTATACTCAAAGATGTAATTTACTCCTTGTTTTTAGCTTCAGAAACATGGAGTTGCATTATACTCAAAGATGTAATTTACTCCTTGTTTTTAGCTTCAGAAACATGGAGTTGCATTATACTCAAAGATGTAATTTACTCCTTGTTTTTAGCTTCAGAAACATGGGGTTGCATTATACTCAAAGATGTAATTTACTCCTTGTTTTTAGCTTCAGAAACATGGGGTTGCATTATACTCAAAGATGTAATTTACTCCTTGTTTTTAGCTTCAGAAACATGGGGTTGCATTATACTCAAAGATGTAATTTACTCCTTGTTTTTAGCTTCAGAAACATGGGGTTGCATTATACTCAAAGATGTAATTTACTCCTTGTTTTTAGCTTCAGAAACATGGGGTTGCATTATACTCAAAGATGTAATTTACTCCTTGTTTTTAGCTTCAGAAACATGGGGTTGCATTGTACTCAAAGATGTAATTTACTCCTTGTTTTTAGCTTCAGAAACATGGGGTTGCATTATACTCAAAGATGTAATTTACTCCTTGTTTTTAGCTTCAGAAACATGGGGTTGCATTGTACTCAAAGATGTAATTTACTCCTTGTTTTTAGCTTCAGAAACATGGGGTTGCATTATACTCAAAGATGTAATTTACTCCTTGTTTTTAGCTTCAGAAACATGGGGTTGCATTGTACTCAAAGATGTAATTTACTCCTTGTTTTTAGCTTCAGAAACATGGGGTTGCATTATACTCAAAGATGTAATTTACTCCTTGTTTTTAGCTTCAGAAACATGGGGTTGCATTATACTCAAAGATGTAATTTACTCCTTGTTTTTAGCTTCAGAAACATGGGGTTGCATTATACTCAAAGATGTAATTTACTCCTTGTTTTTAGCTTCAGAAACATGGGGTTGCATTATACTCAAAGATGTAATTTACTCCTTGTTTTTAGCTTCAGAAACATGGGGTTGCATTATACTCAAAGATGTAATTTATTAAATGGTCCTTTGTCAATTGAATTTAACAAAACATGTTTGGAGATTTTTTTGAAATAATCTGATAAATTATATATCAAATGTGTGAAAATTTATAAACAATATATATTTCAACATATTACAAGCTTTTGAGAAAAAATAAAATGTATTGTTGTAATAGGCTTGACTTCTAGCCAACCAGTTAAGTGGTCATTTAAACTTAGTCATTTTTATACTCCTAACATTTAATGGGTGGAAATTTGGTTATTCATAAGACTAAGTGGCCGTATTAGTTTGTTACTCACTTTGATTATCATAAAAAATCTGCACACTGCTTTTTTATTGTTTTAAGAAACTGAACAGGAAAAACATTTCTCTAGCTTAGGAGGAAATTAAAGGCATGATCTTATCAAATAAAGATGTTATTGCCTTTAAAACCAGTGTCAGACTAACCGTTGACACTTTGTTCAGTATTTCCTTGTTTGCTTGTATTCATTTTCTTGAAATTTATTTATATATTTATTGAATTTGTGTGAATGGATAGCAGAAAAAGACAGAAGGATGGTGGAGAGCCGTGATCACTCATATCCTGAAAGAGCATGTTATAAAAAAATAAATGTTATTGTTAATATTAGCTGTCTCCTTATAAAGAACCATTTGGCATTCATTGACTGAGCAGCCAGTGCTAATTTTGATTGAAATCTATAATTTATATCAAAACAATTTTTCAGGAAAATAGGTTTCTCAAGTCCAGTGGCTGTTATTGCTCTTTCAGCATCAACAGGGCATAATTTCTACCATTGTCTTTGAAGTAGCATGCAATGTCAACATCTTGATTATGACTTTATTTTCTCTTAGAGTTATGTGCTATCCATTTAGTTGTTGCTTCAAGAGATTTAGTTTCTATTATCTGGAATAAATGTCTACAATTGGTTTAGGATAAAATCTTTATGGGAACATTTTATTATTATTATTAAGTTTCTCTAGAATGATTGCAGTCTTTCTCTAATACACTTTCCACGTATAATTAGTCTCCCATACGCTTTCCACGTGTAATTAGTCTCCCATACGCTTTCCACGTGTAATTAGTCTCCCATACGCTTTCCACGTGTAATTAGTCTCCCATACGCTTTCCACGTGTAATTAGTCTCCCATACGCTTTCCACGTGTAATTAGTCTCCCATACGCTTTCCACGTGTAATTAGTCTCCCATACGCTTTCCACGTGTAATTAGTCTCCCATACGCTTTCCACGTGTAATTAGTCTCCCATACGCTTTCCACGTATAATTTTAAACAGATTTTAAGTATCTCTGAATATAAATTCTTAAAGTGCATTAAAACTTCTTTCTTGATTGGATGTTTTATTTTCCAGTTAGATAATGTTCTAGATATTAAGAATGGCATTCAATTTCTAAATATAAAACACTGTTAATAATCATTATCTTCATTTTTTTAGCACTCCATCTTAAGTATTTTTCTTAGTCTATAGGGACTTATATTTAAGATTGGGAACAATGAAGAAGCAAATATTTACCATTCTTTCTTAGATTAGCTCTACAGATATCCGACATTTTCAAAATAGGATTGCATTATAAAGACTATTAAAAGATTAACATATATGTCTTTTGTGGTTTATAAAATGGGTGCACGGCCTAGTGGTTAGAATGTTAGCGTTTCAACTCTGAGATCATGGTTTGAATCTCACCATAGTCGATTTGTCAAGATGACCTAATCATACTATTGGTCTGAGATGATCCCAGTGTATGGCATGTTGGGAAGTACCTCAAAGCCATACAACAGGTTGACCCAGGCCCTGTTAGTGAAATTGTTTGGAGGTCATCATTGAGTGTTTTAGCATGAAGTAACGATGACTGGCGGTTTGAATGTACTGGTTTTGTTTGACTTCTGATCGCACCAGATTATGCACTCTCTCCCAGAAACTATAACTAAAATCAACTTTGTGGTGAAGAAGAAACACAAATGTGCCTGAGTGGGTGTCTGCCATAGGGATTAACTAAACACTGTGTTGGACTGGCAGACTTATTATTACTTGTATTAAAAGCATCTGTTTAGTTCCTAAAGATGATCAGTGTTGAACCTGGTTCATATTAGCTGAATGATTGTTTGAAAATAATGACTTATGTAAGAGAATACAACAAATTCTCATATATACTATCTTTCACTTCAACTATTATTAACAAATATTAGCATTTCTTTTATCTTATGTTTTGTTAAAATATAATAAAAAGTCTTATCAAACAGAAAAGTATGATAGATTAATTAACACCTTAAAATATTTTACTGAGAAGGCATGATGGAGTAATGGATAGTGATTCGGATTGAGGAATTTGGGAGCCGAGTTCAAATTCCAGTTGAATCCATTACATTCGCTTACGTGCTAATATCCTTAGGAAAGGTATGAATTCTCTTCTTCTCCCCCCAGCTATGTGTAAATAGCAGGACAGACCGGGTTCTATAGCCTTGGATGGCAACTGGTCTACCGCAGAAAGAAATGGCAACCTACTGCGGGAAAAAAAAATCTGTCTAATTAGCACATTTCTTTTAAAATAAAATTTTGAAATGGCAGTTAGAGGAAACACACCATTATTAAATATCTGATTCATTTCTATTCTTTAATATTGTGAAAAATTATATATTTTAGTGAAATATATGTAAAATATTGAGATTTTAATGAATAATATAGTAAAAATTAATGACAAAACTATGGGGTTTTATTATACTCAAAGATGTAATTTATTCTGTTTTTAGCATCGGAAGCCCGGGGTCATATCATACTCAAGGATGTAATTAATTCCCTGTTTTTAGCTTCAGAAACCTGGGGTCATATAATACTCTAGTTGTATTATACATAAGAAAATAGTGTTGAAATATTTTTTTTGTGTAACACATAAGACCAAAATAGTTTTAAACCTTCATGTATTTCTGTATCAATTGAGCCAAACCTGAATATTGATTTTAATTTTTATATGGGTTTATGGCTCTAAAGTTTTGAGCTCATTTTGCTTGTGTGAATCGGGTCGTACAATGGCAATGTGCCATGCAATTTTATTTTGATTTATTTTTTAATTGATTTCCTTTATGGTACTCTTGGCAGACGGCAATGATATGTGAAGTCACTTTGTAGTGTCATGGTGAAGATAACGGCTTTTTCCTTAAGTCACAATCAATGATTCAATCAATGATTCAATTGCTGATTTGACCTTGTCAGTATTGAACCTTTATAAGCATATTAAGTAAGCAGTTGTAGTTGCTTGGTATCAGCCAAAGTGTTTGGTAGGATTAAGTCTATCATTGTAATATAAATCCTGACATTGAATAAATCTCTTGTTTATCAGCCAGATCATTTTTTAGCTTTTTTTTTTTTTACTTACTTTAACAAAGGCAGATTAAAAGGAGACTACAAACTGCTTTGATGTGTCCAGATTAAACCAAATCAATAGATTCTATTTTAAACGTATAGGTTAAAATTTAGTCTTTTTCAGGTGGGATTACAAGATGTTATTGATGATTATCACATGTGGCTGTGAGACATGACTAGTAAATTATCACATGGCTGTGAGACACGACTGCTAAATTGTCACATGTGGCTATGAGATGCGACTGTTAGCAGTTGCTATAGAATAAATTTTCAGTCTTTACAGATCAAAACGGTAACTTAGAATAATCTGAAGATGATAAAAATTGCAGATTCTGGTTATTAAACACTTTGAATGATTTATAAAATAAATGCTTATTTCAATCTAAAACGTTTTTGCTGAAGGATTGTCACATCTCTCTGTACATGGGGTTGTATTATACTCAAGGGCATAATTTATTCCCTGTTTTTAGCTTCAGAAACATGGGGTTGTATTATACTCGGGGATGTAATTCATTACCTGTTTTTAGCTTCAGAAACATGGGGTTGTATTATACTCGGGGATGTAATTCATTACCTGTTTTTAGCTTAGCAATCTTTACAGATCAAAACAGTAACTTACAATAATCTGAAGAAGCTAAAAAATGCAGACTCTGATTATTAACCACTTTATGTCTGAGTGATGTATAAAATAAATGCTTATTTCAATCTAAAAGGTTTTTTGATGAAGGATTGTCACATCTCTCTGTGCAGTGAAGATGTCGGTTTGTTCATGGTATTGAATGTGAAATCAGAGAGCAGAGTTCAAGTTCCAATTTGATTTTTTACATTCCCTTATGTGCAAATACCCTTGGGAAAGGCATGAATCCATCTCCTCCCTTCACCTATGGGTTAAATAGTAGGACATGTATCTGGAAAAATCATGGTTATTCTAAAAAAAATAATTGTTAATGCAATATTCACTTGCAAAAGAAAAATAAGAAAAATTACAATCCAAAATATGTTTTGGCTTTAAATAATCTCCAAAGGGTTGATAATCCATAAAAAACCCAAACAAATCATTCAATCAGCTTGTTCATTCTGTATCTTTTGTATGAAATGTATTGAATTTCATTTTCAAATTGTAATGTCACAAATTACAACTTTAAATGTGTCAAAAGGCTAATTTGATGGATGAAAGGAAATATGTAATAACTTTGGAGATTGCCAGCTACTAAGTCAACTGGCAAAGCATTTGAAACCTGGTCACTAGGTCTCTCTTAACCTTTACCACGCCACAGGTGACAATTGTTGCCATGGAATTATCTCCCTTTGCTACTCTAGGCGCATTCTGTCGCCTTGAGACAGTTGCTATAAATAACACTTGTCAACAATTATTTCCAGTATTTCAAGCTGAAAATCGTCTACTACTGTTTTGGAACAAGGTTAAACTTCCGTTTTCTAATGCCATTTCGAATTCTTCTAGACTTCACACGAGGTGTAACATTGATTAAACCCAAGTTAATTTTGTTGAGATTTTTGTAAGCAAAAATGGCCACATCAATATCCAATAAAGCCTTTATTCAGGAGTTTTTCTTTGATTAGGACTCCAATGATGATTTTGAATGCTTTACTTGAGTGGATATTGATGGTGCAGTGGTCGAAGATGATAACCATGCTAGTTATGTGGAGGAAAGTGATGATGAGCACTAGCGGATACTATCATCCATGCCTGACTAATTTTATGGAAGCTACTGGTGACCATCGATATACCTGATAGCCTTTCTGAAGGTGAATTATTTTATCTATTTATAAACGACGAAATAACTTTATTCATCAATGAGAACAAGTCAATGAGACAAATAAATATGCTGGTCAGGTGAAAGAAAGAGCAAACAAATGCTAGTGTCTTGTATGTAAACACGAGGAAACACATGACAAAATAAAAGCCGCCTTAGAAATTTTGCTTCTTATTGCACCCCCAGAACTCCACAAGGGGTAATAATAAAAGTTAAAGTATGTTGAATTATTTACGTATTTTTTAATGTATTTGTTTGTTATTTTGTATTTCAATTTTTTGTTTTCAATGTCAAAACATGCATGCAAAACGTAATGCATTGCATCAAAATATTACTCATTCATTCTTTTATTAGTGTACAAAAAATAAAATCTATACGCACAATACAAAGAAAGTTATAATTTTAAAACAGTAGGTATTCATGTTTTTGCACCCACAAAAAAAAAAAAAAAAAAATGCAGTGACAGGGGGAACAATTCCAGAAAGAAATTAGCCTGGTAATAGTTACAAGCCATCCATAAGGAAAAAATGTAAAGTAATGGCCAACTGCCTGTCAAAAATAATATGAATATTTCAAATCGATACCTATCTTTGGGTCCACCTTGGATTATTTACATTTAGAGTGACATTTCAGCTGAGGATAAAATTAGAACTAGCTTTTCTCCCTGCCCTTTCCAGCAACACACACACACACACACACACACACACACACACACACTAGAAACAATATCCAGCATTGTGGACACAAAGTTCCATTTCTTTACTTCAATATGTAGTTGTTTAAAAGATTAGCACGTTGCCATCATTAAAATAGTTTGATAAGTTTAAACATTCTGGTAGTTGTTTATTCCATATATAGCATGTAAGAATTTTGGCACAATAATAAGTGCCACAACCTAGCCATTGAATGGTAGATTTATTTTTAGCAATAAAATGTTTGCTTTTTTTAAATTCAGTAAATCTAAAGAAATCTGTTATTAAGCAAAACAAATTGGATAACTTGTCCTTGCTTTGAATATTGCTGCCACATCTGATCTGGTGCTCCTGCTATATATTTAGAGATTATTGGTAAAAAAAACCGAAGAATCTGCAATGTTATTGGTCCTGGCCTGGCACCTCAGCTTCAGTCCCTTTACCACTGCTGTACTGTAGTTTCCTTGTGCCTTTTCTATATATCCTTTCACGGTAATTGTTCTGATGAAATTTCCCCTATGGTAACTAAACTTTATGAATTCAAATGTCTCACTAGATTGGCGGCAAGGTCTCCTCATTTTACATTTTAAATGACTAGATGGAATCATAATTTCTATGCTAACAGTTTATTCTCTCAGCTAATTTTGATCTTCAAAAATTTAAGTGCAATGTCAATTATCTTCTGTCTTCTTAATACTTGTTCTTTTATTGTCCTCTCTCCTTAATAGTAGTTTTTCTCATATTCTCTAACACTCAGTAACCCCTTGCGTTCTAGTGGCTTTATTGCCTTGCTTGGGGTGAAATGATTAAAAAAAAAAGAAACAAAAAGAACCCCCCCCCCCCAAAAAAAAACAAACAGAATAGGCACAATTTCGTTTTTTACCCTGCTATTCTTGGTGAACTAGATGAATAGAGCAACGCCTGAGTATCTGTTGATGGAAGCCATTCACAGGTGAAGACAATAACAAAGCTGATATGTTAGTGGGTAGGATTATGGGTAGTGAAGTTGTGGGTCTATGCCAAATTCCAAATGGTATTAAGATGCCTCTCTCTCTGTATCTGGTGTCTCTGTATTTTGTATCTGAGTAGCAGTCAGCTGGATTTCTTTGAAGTTACCACAATACCAAGTCGTTCTTTTGATGTAAATCTTCTACTGCTGACTTTTCCTGTTGCCAGCTTGGTTTTTTGTAGTTTTTTTTTTTTTTCTTCATTTGTTTATGAATTAACTACTAGCTAGTAGGTGTTTTGAAAATTAAATAGAACTATTTGGTTGGTTAATTATTTTGGATGAACTGTTTGTTTTCTGCCAGAATTAAAATAGTTCGGGTGAATTCATTTTTTCTGGAAACCGGGCACAAACAATTTATATTCAATAATAATAATAATTAAAATGGACATTATCAGAAAGAGGTACAAATCCAGCAAAATGTCGAAAACCATCTAACATTGAATATAAAAGGCTCCAAAAATACATCACTGATGTCCTTGGTGGCAAGGTGGAAATAGTTGGTTAGGTGTATTACTATCATTTAGCAGTTAGTTCAATCCCTGGATTATGTAGTGAAACATTTGTTAAAGAGCCTTGAACAATAATTGGTATCAAAGGGATATAATCACACACTCAACAAATATACCATATCAGCCAAACAACGAACACTTGATGATTGGCAGAAGGTACTTAGCCAAAACATGTTTGAACATGTCCGTTTAATCATTATTTTAAAATTCTGTATCCCTTTTAAAATATTCAGTTTTTTATTTATTTTTTTATAGATCTTTCTGGTTACTAATTGTTTGTGATGTCTCCTGCTATTGGTCAATTGTTGTGTGACTGTATAGTGCACAGTTCTGTAATACTGGCAATGATTTTTTCAGACTAGCATGTTAACCCGTGTGTCTTGTAAGAGGTGTTGATATGACTATAAATTCATTATCCTAGGGGAGGGAAAGAAGCTACACTCCATTTAATTATTTTTCAGTTTTCCCTAAGTATAAAACTGAAACAAAGTCCTTGTTTTATTGCAACTAACTTCTTTGTATGATGAACATTGAACACCTGTTAGTCGTCTAATAAATGTTGTTTTATACATTTCATCCTTTGAAGGTCATAAAATGTTTTTTTTTTATCATAAATTAGTATTATCTATTATTTTATTACTTGTGCTAAATTAATGACACTTCTCTTTGGAGTCTGTTAATAATAATAATAATAGCAGGATTATCATCCTCACCATCACTTGCTTCTATGACTGCAGCATTGGAACGATCATTGTGCCTTACAGTTAATACATTAACTAAAATTAAAAATTGTTATTTTGCCTCCTAAGTAGTAGCCCAGTGGTTAGAGCACAGAATTAAAGGCTGATATGGCTATAATTTAAAATTCAGTACTAACTTTTTTTTTTTTTTACCACAGTAAGGTTCATCCTATACAAGGCCTGGGAACCACATTAAGAAGCTGTTTATGCAAATAGGAGAGGAAGATAATGATTAACCCTAAACTTGAACAGGTTAAGATTGTAGTGATCGGGGAAACATCCTCTTGGGAGTTGGTTCCACAGAGCAATAGTTTGTGGGAAGAAGCTGTTCGAGTGGAACTTACTTTTCACCGATGGAACCTGGAGGGAGTGTGGGTGGGTTGCTACAATGTGAGTGGCATGGCAAGTCCTATCCGTGAAGGTTAGAACTGGTGGAACCAAGGAATATAGTTCATCCAAGCACTTTCCATGAAAGTAGTGATAGAGCAGTGAGGGGTTTTCCACATAGAGAGAGAGATATCACCCACAAAGTCTTGGAGATGTTTTTGGACTCTATTGAGATTGGAGAGTGAGGACTGAGCAGCTCTTGCTCAAATATAGCAACAGTGCTCCATGCTAACTACAAATCTTAAAGTAAAAAGAAGTCATTAGTCTTGGAGAACCAAGTCGATATAATTGTCCAGAAAAGGTTAATGAAAACAAATTCTGTCCCATCAGGACATTGGTCTACACAGATGATTTTTTAAATTTTATTTTTTTAAATTTTTATTTATCTGTAAATTGCCGTTCCTGCTTGTGATAAATAGTAGAATGGTTTCCTGTGGCCTTCTCAACAGTTTGTAATTGAGTTTTCCTTCTCTTAGACTATGTGCTACCCAGGAATAGAGAGCCCGTTTAACATTGCTATTTAATCCCTATCTAGACAAAGGTGTTTGTACAGCTGTGCAAACTGTAATTTGAATTTGGGTTACTGATTTCACTTTCCGTGCCAATATTCTTACACTACCTTTCAAGTTTAGTGGAGAGAACTAAACTGTCAGTACTTCACTACAGTTTAAAAGTTTGAGGAAACTTTTGGAAATTTTTTTTTAAATTGGTCCTAAAAGTAATTGTTTTGTACTTTAAATAAGAGAGAATTATTATACATGGTTGAAAAAAAGTGAGACATGTTTTTTTTATTAGAAATTTTATGACAAAAAGAAAAAAAACATTTTATGATTAATTTTGCTCTTGTCAAATTATCCTCCTTTAGCCTTGATTACTACAGCCCAAATTTTTGGCATTCGGCGCAAAAGTTTCTCAAAGTATAAGTTTGAAAATTGGTTCCATTCTTTTTTCAAGGACTCTAAGAGCTCTTTTTTTTTTTTTCTTTTTTTTTTTTGCATTATTATTTTTTTGTTTTTTTACCTCTTTCAAGTTTATCCCATACTAAGTTTGGGGGTGGCTTCAAACTTTTGAACTGTAGTGTGTGTGTGTGTGTGTGTGTGTGTAATATATATATATATATATATATATATATATATATATATATATATATATATATATATAGTGAACATTGAAGTCAACACTTGAAGGTAACAGACTGTTTCATACTAGACGCAGTCATCAGGCCACATGTATTCAGTTTTTTCAGCTATTTATATATACGGGTCAGTGGTGCATTGTGGGTAGTCCATTCTAACAGTTATTTTGGTGGGAGTGGTTTGTCTATTTATTTGGATTTATTTATCTTGTTTTTTTATTTTATATATTTTTATTCTTTTCAGTTTTCAATGTTTTAGTAATGTAAAAATTTTAATGAGTTCTAATCATTTATTTAGTAGTTTGTTTTGGTCTGGGAAGGTAATTAAAGCTATTTTTTTGTCCAATTTTTGGATTGATTATTGTAGTCTATTCTAATGGTTATTTTGGCGGGAGTGGTTTGTTAATTTCTTTATTATCTGGATTGATTTTTTTTTACTTGTTTTTGCTTATTTATTTTTTATTTTTATTTATTATTTTCAGTCTATTGTAACAGTTATTTTGGTGGGAGCTGTTTGTTAATTTGTTTATTTATTTAGGTAATAGCTATTTTTTCATCCAATTTTCGGATTGTTGTAGTCTATTCTAATGGTTATTTTGGTGGGAGGGGTTTGTTAATTTGTTTATTATTTACTTTATTTGGATTATTGTTTTTACTGGCATTTTTCTTATTTCTTTTTTATTCTTTTAGTCTATTCTAATAGTAGTTATGGTGGCAGTGGTTTGTTAATTTGTACATTATTTGCTTGGATTAATTTATTTTACTTGTTTTTATTTTTAATTTTATTTATTTTTTCCAGTTTTCGAATTTGAAGTAATGTGATAAAAATTTGTTTTTGTGTCTGCATTTTGAGATGAGTTCGGATCATCGTTTATTTAATAGTTTGTTTTGGTCTGGGAAGCTGTATTTTCCTCCAAGCAAAATTTGCAATTTTTGGATTGAATGTTATAAGTTGATATTTTCTTTATTTTCCATGATATTTTTGGTGTGATTTGTGTTTTGTTTTTAATTTCCCAGATATACTTAGAAAGCATTGTGCTGTTTGTGTGTTTACTATTTGTGAAAGATTTGTGTGCATAGTTTCTTTGTTTCCAGGGTCCTTCAGTTACCCATATGTATACTTTTTCTTCATTATCTGGCAATTTTTACCGTGGCTTGATATATTATGTTGTTTTGTAAGCAATTACCGTTTAAGGGACATTCATTCTTTATTCTACAGTTACACATGGGTTTAGTTTGTTCGGGTGGTTGTTAGTTTTCCTGTTGTGCTTTTTATTATTTGTGCCATGTTCTTGGTGCAACTGTAGCTGATTTTTACTGTGTTTTTGTTGAGTATTTTGTGGAGAGTGCTTGATTCCAGGAAGTGTTTGTGTAAGAGTTTGAAGAATATTTTTCCTACATTTGTTTTTACGTTTTTGTTGTACGGTGGGTTGAACCATATGATGTTTCTCTTGTTGGCTTTTTCATGCTTTGTGGTATGTGAGTATTGACTGGAAACCACTACCTTTTAGAGCTGTTTCATAGTCTTTCTTAGTTTCGTTGTATATGGTTTCATTGGAAGGATTGTCGGAAAGCCTGCAGTTAATTGATTTTGGTATCTATTTGATTATAGATGGCAGGTGATTGTAAAAATGCTGATAATTTGAAGAAAGAAAAAAGGCTTAAATTAAATTGAAAGTGAACACAAAGACGAAGAAGGTTGTAGATAGATTGAAGGACATAGCGAAATCAAAAGAAAATCTACTCTTATTTTGTTTCTCATTTCGTGAATAAGGATCTTGCTAGAAGACAGCACTAAAATTTACTTGGACAAAGTTGAATCATCCAGCACTAATTGGACGTGACGTGTTTTGCTAGCTAGGACCAAGGACAGTGTGTGGGGAAGGGCACTAGTCTCAGCAGAGGAATAAGAGACCACTCCAGAGAACAGATAATAATTTTATGGTGACTTGAGAAATAACATGTTTTTTATACCAGGTGTCCACTTTGGAATACCTATTCCATGGATGGTGGCAGTGTTAGAAGCTGATACAAGGAAGTAGGAGGGAAATAAATACTCCCACTAAAAGGTAGTGGTGTGAGCAACGCAGAAAGAAAGAGGGAGACAAATGTATTGTGAGCATTCTGTAATTTGCTGCCTGAAGAAGTCTTTGACTCCAACTTGGGAACGAAGAACAAAGTCCCATGAAATTAGACTATGAGGGAGTGGTCGTTAGCCTGCATGCTTGTAGAGTCTTCTATGAATTGATTTACACAACTTCTTCTTCTTCTTCTTTTTTGTCTTATATCATCATCCTGCCTGAACACCACCAATCCGGTGATATCTGGCAACAATTCGATCCTTGCCTGCCTTGTGATCAAAACAAACACAACATGCGACAGGGAGAGGCTTGGGTCAAAGTGATCATCTTCATGGTTAGCCGCAGGATTTGATCGCGGACACACCAGTGACCGAGGATGGGATGGCATTGTAATGTAGCCCTACAGCGTTATACATTCAGTTGAAATTTGTAAAATCTTTCTATTAAAATAAATATCAGGAAAATATGTCACTTTTATAAATATGTTTACTTACGTTTATTGCTGATTTGAGTTTTGAAGGAGGAGGGGGGCTTCCTTCTTTACCTTTTAATTGAAATAGTCGGAAATGTTAATATTTTGATGATGTCGTTATTTTCTCTTTGAGTTAACATGTACTATCCATTTTAATTGTTGCTGTTATTGAAAATGATGTGGCTTCTGTTATTTGATACAGTTCTTTGTGATTCTGTAGCACCAGACCACATGACTTGAAGAAGGATGGTCCTCACAAAGACCTACAGGGTTCATTCATTAAAAGCCATTCTTAACTATTGATCTGAGTAAGTGATTGTATTTTTGAAAGAGTTTGGTGCCATACATAACATCCATATGAAAATCTCGATCTGATGAGACTAAAGAACGTCATCTTGAGTTTTTAGGTTAATATTTTGATTTTGTAGCAGTTTGTGGTGTTGGGAGAAATGATTTCTGTCACACCTTATTCTATGTTCAGTTACATTTTCTCTGATACTAAATGTGCTATAACTGATCCACACACTGAGGTATTTGAAGTGTTTACTATTTATTAATTCTGCATTCTCAATTTTAATGATGGATTCAGGGTCAGTGGCATCACTGCTTTTATTCCAATTCCAAATCATAGTTTTTGTTTTGGAAAGGTTTATCTTCAGTGCTATTTTCTTGGAACACTTGGTAGAGGATATTTTCATTTTGATGATGGATTCAGGGTCAGTGCCATCACTAATTTCATTCCAATTCCAGATTGTACTTTCTGTTTTGAAAAGGTTTATCTTGGTTGAGGATGTTGATATTTTTTTTTCTTTTTTTTTCAAAATCATTCTTATCCCAATTATGAATACCTGTGGCATTAGCATAGCCCCCCCCCCCACCGCATCATCAGTACAGGGGACTTGGGAAAGGAAGCAGGATGCAGTATGGAATACTTAAATAGCCAGTGTCCATCTGTGCTTGTAAATATGTCTGGGAAAAGATTAAATAGACTGGGGCCCTCATTTCCTCCTTGTGCTCTTGATGAGCTTTGAAATGTTTCTGTATTAGGGTCCTTGCCAGACATGTATGTTTTTGTGGACTGATATAGTTTGACCATTCCATTTAAAGCTTGACCATTACAGTTTCAAAGCTGAATAAGGACACATATTGGACCACGAGGACATTACCAAATACTGGTAGTCCTAAATAAGTAAAAATTTGGAATTTGTTTTATTTATATAAGCAAATTCTTTATTCAAAGTAACTTCCTTTCCAGCTAGCTAAGAGGCATGACATTTTTCTCTTTAGTGCCTCATTATCTGAATGAACACTAATGGGGCACTAAATCAAGTACATATGGTCTTAGAATCCATCATTCATCTCTAATCACTACACTAGGCATGAGAATTCAAGTATGTAGAACGAAGTATTTCTACTTGAATCTGTCTTTAAATGGGTTGTCTATTTTATGTCTGCATGTGGAAGTTTATGTAGGATAATTCTATGATAGGGAAATGTGTGTATGGGGGCAAATATTTACCCAAACCCTATATATATCAACTTGCAGACTTTAATCTAACCAACAATATTCATAACAGTGTAAAGCAGTGGTGCGTTTCATAGGTGCGGTGGAAGAAGATAACAGGTGAGGCGGGAGAGGATAGCAGGTGAGGCGGGCTGTTTGAAAGACAAAGATTTAGAAACAGTTTTTAAAAAGTCACATGCCAAAAATAAATATGATTTCAAAATTTAAAATATTATTATGGATTACTCGTAATTGCATGCATGAGTCCCAGTAGAAATAGTTATGATTATTGACTGATTTTATCATTGTGATAATTTTGCATTATATCAAGTATTAAGTATGTAGTAACAAGAGTCTGCAAATTGGAGGAGGGAGTTGTCAATGATAATGTTCTGACATTGAATCCGTGGTTATCTCCCTTTAATACTCTCTCTGGAACTTCTTTGCTGTAGGGGCTACTTGCACCTTTTCACCGGGACTTCCTTTAAATGAGACAAGAGCAAATTTTAATTCTGAAAATGCAGCTGAGTGGTGATGGGGGGGGGGATGTCATCAGACGGATTGTGATGCCTACTCCATGAGTGCAAGATTTAGAATTTTTTTTTTTTTTTAATCTTCTCCTTATCGGTTGCAGTCTTGAACATATTACTTGTAATTTACAATGTTTTATATACATTATAAATCATTGAAGTTCTGTTGTAATGAATAACATCCTGTGCCTCCAAGAATGGTTATACTTGGATTTTTATATCTTCTTGAGTGACAACAAGAAAATGTGAGACATTTAGAAGGCAAGATAACAAGATGGCTACATTATATTTTGAAGAGTGACAACAAAGGGAGGTTATTAATAGTAAGTCAAAATGGAGATTACTAGAACAAGACCTGTTCCCAAAAGGAGACAGGCAAGTGTTCAGAATACCACACCTTCTATATTAGTGATACTAAGTTTAGGTTATTCATTTCAGTGTACAATTGACCAACACTGCCTGAAGTTTACTTGTTGTGCTGGATAGGTGAAGCACATTACCACTCTTAGTAATACTGCCAGCCTTAGCAGATGAACCTGCTCAGTTGAAGACTTCTCATGTATATAGATATATATTCTTGTGTTCTAAATTTCTGTCATGAATGTTTTCAGCAAAGTTGTGAGTGGGAAGGAAGCCAATGTCTTGTAGAAGTTAGACTGAGACATAAGTAGAGTAACTAATGTAAGAATTGCTTTGGCGTCTTTCAAAACGTTTCTATAATTATCTTCTAAATACTTAATGAATGTCACCCTGAGATTTCTGGCCATCCAGTATGCTAGCATAGAACCTATGGCAGGCACTGCTTCTACTTAGGCTAAATGCAATGTCAGTAATATTTTGCACATGTAAATGACGGGTATAAGGAAATGGAAGACAATTTTAACAAGGCGATATTTTAGATTTTGGTTTTTATATATTAGGTTGGTGCAAAAATAATGTCGTTTTTTGACATGATCTTGAATGTCAAAAAACGACATTATTTTTGCACCAACCTAATAGCTAAGTAAAAAAGGGGAAAAATACGCTGGTATGCATGCAAAGCAAAGAAGAGATTACAAGTTAGGAATTATGTGGGTGATGCACATGTGTGTGTATGGGGTGGGGAGGGGTCAGTCACTAAGGAGAAATATATAAACATACCCAGGAACAAGGTTCCGGTGGTGTTGCCACTAAAGCATACTGGGAGGAAAAGAGAAAGGCAGGAAATGTCCAGGTTTTATACTTTCTTGGTAGTGCCCTCTAACAGCTTCTTGGCAAAACAGGCCAAGCTCTGTGGGATAACCCACACGTACAATGGAAAACTATTCTTAAATGTTTTTCAACTTTTAGACTAAAAACATGTCTATTTATTATTGTTTTTATTCTTCATTTTCAGAGGAAGTCATTTTTGATTGGTTAAAACTAGCGTGGCAATATTAGAGAGATAGAAAAGGATTTGAAGGAGTTAAGTTTTACACCTCAGACACAGTAGATTTGGTTATTTTGTGTCTCAGGGAACTTGTTCCCTAGTGGGGCTGATAGAGCAAACCCACTGGCTAGATAAATATGTACACGTCAATGTGTTTAATGAAATAGATAAGTTTAAAATCCCTTTTGTTGAAGTTATCTTTTATCTCTGAACAAAACATCTGGCAATCAATGGCTGAGAAAGAAGACTGTAATGTTCTGAGTGAATCAAGAAAATCAACCAAGAGACCCCACAGAATGAGGGGGCTATGCAACAAATGCAAAAGAAGGAAGACATTACATGTTAGGAATTATGTGTGTGAAAAAAAAAAAAAAAAAAGTTACTGAGTGTGTGTGTGGGGGGGGGTGAATTAATTAAATTATGCAAAAATGAAAATAACATTGACATCTCATTTTAAGATATATTTACCAAAATTACACAAAAATATCTTGAAATACTAAAGAGTAAATTTATTCTATAAAAATACCATTGGCTTCAGCCACGGCCTCCAGACAACTTCAGAATCTCCTTCAACTCTTCTGGATGGTCTCTTTGATTAAGTTGGTGAATGTTACCATAATCCTTGCTTTCAGTTCATCTTTGGTATTACAAGGAGTTTTGTTGGTCTCTCGCTCAACTGCTCCCCACACATAATAATCAAGTGGGAGTTAGGTGGCCAGATGTAAGAGGTGATGTGGTTGTAGAAATTGTCTGGCAGCTATGACTGGATTCTCCTGCTTGTGTGGCATGGTGCAGAGTCCTGTTGCACTGTCATCAGATTGACATCTAAACACTCTGAAATGTTTGCATTGGAGCTTCTGGCATGAATGCTAAGCAATACACCATGCCATTTCCAAATTTCTGGCAGAGTGAATTGTGCCATGGTATTCTTTTTCTTGCAGCCCAGCTGACCCTACTATACTCTGCAGTGGACAAAATCAAAAACAATGCTCATTTGCAAAATTAAAAATATAAAACGGTGTCAATTTACCTATTGCACCTTGTATAATAAAGATATAAAGGAAGAAATTGCAATCGGTGGTATAGAAGGGGAACAAAAAATCTTTGAATTCAGAAAGTGAGTGGATTAATAAACAAAAGGAATTAAATTATTTTAAACTGTTGGCATACTGACACATCCCTTTTTGAAAACATGAAAAGAATGATAGATTTTGAGAGCATCGAAGATAAACCATTGATCATTTTGAAAAAAAAAATTTTTTTTTTTTAAAACGTGTGTCTATTTATTTAATATATTTTTTTTTCTAGGTTTCTTATTGCATTTAAGTGTGTCTGTGGTAAAATTCTTTCATTGTTGTTTTTTAAAGTAGCAGTAATTATTCCTTGGTTGAAGCTTTTGGTGAATTCTGTGTCATTTTGTCTATGATTTTTTAAGTATATTATCAAATCGGTCTCCTTTATGAATTCTGTAATTGTAATATATATATATATATATATATATATAATATATATATATATATATAATATATATATATATATATATATATATATATATATATAGTGTCTTATTCTTAAGGGTGAATTATGAGTTTCATAAACTGGGATGTAATCTCTTAATATTTTAATTAATTTAAATAACTAATCATTAAATCATTTAACTAATCATTTAAATAACTACTTGGTCAATTAAGAAGTGCATATGTGATACATGTTTGGGCAATCATGTCTCTTTCGATACATGACTGACCTGTTTTAGACTGGTTGCTAACCAAGGGTAAAGGCTCTAATCTGTCCTGCTATTCAACCCATAGCTGGGACAAGAAGAGATAGTCATACCTTTGCCAAGAGGATTTGCACATGATCGACTGTAATGAAGCTGACTGGAATTAACTACTACAACAAGAAATGTTTTTATTTCTGCAAAACTCATTCTGTATTTGCAGTAAAATTGAATTACTGTTTAGGTTAATGTGGTATGTATGAAGAGTATCTGTTCACTTAAGATTAGAGAAGTGTCTGTGACCCGCCAGGATCAATATTGTAAAGATATTGTACACCAAAAAAATATATATATATATATACATATATATATATATATACATACATATATATATATATATATATATATATATATATATATATATATAGTAATTTACCTTATATCAGCCAAAAAAATCACAGCTCTTATTTAATTTTGCAGTTGTATTCATTATTTTTTTTCATGAATGATTTTTTTAAATTTATTATAGCATGAAAGAATTTAGCTTTCTGTATCATGGAAGGCCAAGTGTTGGTTTCAATTCTGTTGGGAATGACTGCTTTCTGTATCATTGAAGGCCAAGTGTTGGTTTCAATTCCGTTGGGAATGACTGCAAATTGACTCTTCTTCAATTTTATAGACGGAAGCACACAAATGCATGTTGGAATTTTTCCTAGCAAATAAAATAGACTGGTTCTTGGTTTCAACTGACTCGGCCCTGGTTTGTCTTGTCTTGAAGTCAGAATGCTACATTCACTTGTCCAAACTTGCTTTTGTGTGTCAACACCATTTTATAGTTTAACTTTTTGCCATATTACTGTTAATTTGCTATGCATATATTGTTTGCTTTATATTATTTTTGTCCTGTTCTTTTTATTGCTTATTGCTTATTGCAAACTTTGTTAATTCTGAGTCTGTATTATGTACAGTATTTACATTAGTCGGACTATTGTGCTCATATTTGTCACAACGTTTCAGGTGGTTGGAATTTCGAACGGAACCCTTTATTTCGATCACTGGGGTAGACTGTTCTAGTTCCACGTGCCATGTTTGATGGATATCAGTTATCTCCTGCTAATTTTCCCTCTGAAAGTTCTCCACTGCCTTAACCGGGTATTGAACTCACACTCTTTGGGTCTGTCACTGGATCTAACCAACACCTTTATCCACTGTGCCATGTGGACATCTGAGTATGAATTTTTGGGTATTATAAACTTAATGTTTTCAGCAATCATTTTTTTACCAGTGCTCATATTGCAATTTTGCTGTTATCATAATATATTTTTACCAGAGCTCATATTGCAACTTTGTTATCATGGCTTTTCTCTGGCACTCCTTATTACTGGTTCCCATATTGTATTTATTTCTATGCTTGGTCGACTCGGAGATTTTTGTGGCCTAGCATATGTGCTGATTACTTAAGTTTACGAATTTTCCAATGGTGTTCCCTGTCTATGATCTCAACACAGGGGACGGTGATCTCCCTTCTCTCTCCATATGTGGTCAGCCAATTAATTCTGTTTGTCAGATAATTCTGTTTGTTATTTTGCATTTAATCATTGCTATCCATTCGACACCAAGATATCTAAAGAAAGCTAACATGGAACAAAAGAAATATATTATTAACCTACTTACTAATATTTCACTATGTTATGATATTTGGAGAAAAATGTTTGTTTTTTTTGTTTTTTTAATTGGTGTGGTTCTATTTACCGTTACCCTTTAGAAAGTTTTTTTTGTTGTTTTTTTTTTTTTAAGTTAATTATTGGATTTTTTTCTTCTTTTAGATAATGGCAGATGTATTGGATGGCGGCCAGATCCTCAAAAAACATACTCCTGGTTATCCTATAACGATGTAAGTATTTACCTCATATTCTGTCTCTGTGCCAAATTCATTCTTTTGGCGGCTTTTCTCTCTTCCTGTCTCTTACTAAGCATCCAAATATTTGGAGGGAAGAGATTTAAAAAAAAAAAATAATTCTAAGAATTTTTAAAACTTAATCAAATGGTAGTATCATTTGGGATGTTGTTTGTCATGTTAAGAGTTTAAATAAAATCTTTTTTTTTATCTTGTTTTCTGTTTGTCTTATGACTGTTTTTGTCTCGCACCTTATGAACTGTAGCAAGCAGAATTAACCAGAAATAAGATAGTATCTTCCAACTAGATTTGAATTTACGTCCCTTATTCCGGAAGTACGTTGAACATTGCCTTCATTAATTTGGTCAGACTTAAGTCAAGCAGAGCCAAGATTACCATCTGATAATTCTTTCGTTATTTTTTTTCTCATGCCATATTGCATGTTTTATACCCAATAGAAAACGTTATTTTTCTGACTACTCAGATGAACTATTTTCATTAACTTTTGCTTAGTTTTTCATTTTATCTTGCTACGTTTCATCACAATAATTAGCTTCTTACACATGACTTAAATCAACATGCATCAGAAATAATATTTTTGTATTTTGACAGACATTTACATTTTGAAAATAAAAGGTCTCAAAAATGTAATTTCAAGATTTGTTTGTTAAACAAACATTAAAAGAAAAATATTGATAATAGTACTGCTTGCTTTTATTACCAATATTGAGATAAGTTTGATGGTAATTTTTTTTTCCTTTAAAACAACCGATGATGATCACAAGGGCTGGTATCTCAATCTTTAATTTCATCACGTTCCTTGATACATTTCCAAGATTAAAGCAGTTCATTCAAAAGCAGATGAAACTTGCCAAAAGGCTCAATAGGCTTTCTTTCTGGTCTATTTAATAAAACATGGTTAAATTTAATGCTGTAGAGAGAAAAATCCTTTTCTTTTTGTGTTTCAATAAACAATAAAAGGATAGATTATATACTTTATGCTAAACTAAGTAGGGTTTTATTTTCATTTTGAAGGTGTGTTGAGTGTAGCACTATGGATTCTTGGCTTGATTTTACAAGTAAGCAGAAGCAAATTTTTTTTTTTTTTGTTTCACCTTGACAAAGGTATCATAGAAAATTGGAAAGGTCAGCTGAATAAACTTGGATATCTATTTTCTTTTTCTATCTCTGGAGGTCTATCAAAAACCTGAATGTCAATGAACTTTGTATTGTTTTTATTCTTTAAGTCAAACTTTATAAGTGTGACAATGAGTTAAGCTCTGATAATTTCTTTGTCTTTTAGTAGAGTAGGGTGGCTTACATGGAAAGTCTAAATCCACATAAGTTTTCTTTCTTTTTTCTTTCTTTCTTTTTTCTTTCTTTCTTTTTTCTTTCTTTCTTTTTTCTTTCTTTCTTTTTTCTTTCTTTCTTTTTTCTTTCTTTCTTTTTTCTTTCTTTCTTTTTTCTTTCTTTCTTTTTTCTTTCTTTCTTTTTTCTTTCTTTCTTTTTTCTTTCTTTCTTTTTTCTTTCTTTCTTTTTTCTTTCTTTCTTTTTTCTTTCTTTCTTTTTTCTTTCTTTCTTTTTTCTTTCTTTCTTTTTTCTTTCTTTCTTTTTTCTTTCTTTCTTTTTTCTTTCTTTCTTTTTTCTTTCTTTCTTTTTTCTTTCTTTCTTTTTTCTTTCTTTCTTTTTTCTTTCTTTCTTTTTTCTTTCTTTCTTTTTTCTTTCTTTCTTTTTTCTTTCTTTCTTTTTTCTTTCTTTCTTTTTTCTTTCTTTCTTTTTTCTTTCTTTCTTTTTTCTTTCTTTCTTTTTTCTTTCTTTCTTTTTTCTTTCTTTCTTTTTTCTTTCTTTCTTTTTTCTTTCTTTCTTTTTTCTTTCTTTCTTTTTTCTTTCTTTCTTTTTTCTTTCTTTCTTTTTTCTTTCTTTCTTTTTTCTTTCTTTCTTTTTTCTTTCTTTCTTTTTTCTTTCTTTCTTCTTTCTTTCTTTCTTTTTTCTTCTTTCTTCTTTTTTCTTTCTTTCTTCTTTTTTCTTTCTTTCTTCTTTTTTCTTTCTTTCTTCTTTTTTCTTTCTTTCTTCTTTTTTCTTTCTTTCTTCTTTTTTCTTTCTTTCTTCTTTTTTCTTTCTTTCTTCTTTTTTCTTTCTTTCTTCTTTTTTCTTTCTTTCTTCTTTTTTCTTTCTTTCTTCTTTTTTCTTTCTTTTTTCTTTCTTTCTTCTTTCTTTCTTCTTTCTTTCTTTCTTCTTTCTTTCTTCTTTCTTTCTTTCTTCTTCTTTCTTTCTTTCTTCTTTCTTTCTTTCTTCTTTCTTTCTTTCTTCTTTCTTTCTTTCTTCTTTCTTTCTTTCTTCTTTCTTTCTTTCTTCTTTCTTTCTTTCTTTTTTCTTTCTTTCTTTTTTCTTTCTTTCTTTTTTCTTTCTTTCTTTTTTCTTTCTTTCTTTTTTCTTTCTTTCTTTTTTCTTTCTTTCTTTTTTCTTTCTTTCTTTTTTCTTTCTTTCTTTTTTCTTTCTTTCTTTTTTCTTTCTTTCTTTTTTCTTTCTTTTTTCTTTCTTTCTTTTTTCTTTCTTTCTTTTTTCTTTCTTTCTTTTTTCTTTCTTTCTTTTTTCTTTTCTTTTTTCTTTTCTTTTTTCTTTTCTTTTTTCTTTTCTTTTTTCTTTTCTTTTTTCTTTTCTTTCTTCTTTTCTTTCTTCTTTTCTTTCTTCTTTCTTTCTTTCTTCTTTCTTTCTTTCTTCTTTCTTTCTTTCTTTCTTTTTTTCTTTCTTTCTTTCTTCTTTTTTTCTTTCTTTCTTTTTTTCTTTCTTTCTTTCTTCTTTCTTTCTTTCTTCTTTTTTTCTTTCTTTCTTTTTTCTTTTCTTTTTTCCTTTCTTTCTTTCTTTTTTTCTCTTCCTTTCTTTTCTCTCTCTTCCTTTTTTCCTCTTCTCTTATTACTTTTTCTTTCTTTTGCCCCCTCTTTTTCTCTTTTTTTTTCTGTCTCATTTCTTCTTTTCTTTTTTCTATTTTTTTTTTTTTAACATCTATTTCTGATTAGCCTTATTAAAAGCAAGTACACATTGGTAAAGCTGAAAGAAATTGTTTGTCTCCCAAGTTTCTTGTATATTCACCATCAGTAATCCATGAAGAGCAAGGCATCTCTTAAGATTGTCCTGTGAGGTTGGGACTGCTAGTTTGGTGGTAGGCAAAGAAATACTTAATGCTAAAGTATCTTCTGTGAATAGTGTTCAGCATAATTGTATTAGCCAGTCTGAATTTCTGGAATCAGTCATTATCTTTATTTACATGTTGACTATTATCCTCATCTTTGTTTTTATCATAACATTTCAACTGTTGTACCTTCTGGTCTTCATCGGGTGCTTGTTGATCAAGATAAGCTTCAGGGAATTTCCAGCTGAATTCTTTATTTAATCTGCTGGGGTAAATTGTTCTGATTCTGCTAACCATATCTCGGAATATTTTGTCTAGTTGATATTACTACTGCTCAGTTATGGCTCACCTTGTTTCAACTTAGGACAAGGACACATTGCCCAGAGATTGAACTCACAATTCATCATCATCCTTCAACCTCCCTTTGGTTGGTTGGAACTTCATTGACAATCCCTTTTCACACTGTTTGGCCTTGCATTGCTGTCCCCAGATCCCCAATGTCCAAACCTGAGTCCCAAGCTATGGTATCTGGGGAAAGTTAATTTTTGTGAGAAGACACTTCTAGAAGGATGCCATCGGAGTAAGGATGAGATGATTTCCCTTTCCGTTCGGTTACAATGGCCGGCAAACTGTAATTGTTTTTGTTCTCTTCATGGCTTGAAAGAAGTCTTTATTCTTGGGCGGCACTCTTTCTAGAGATGGTACCTTGACAAAAACATCTACCCAGATATAGGCTTGGTGTCCCACATTTTGTATCAGCTGCCAAAAGAACTATCAACTCACCATGACTGTGTCACCAAGTCTAAGTGGATTGAACTCAGAATTACTATGTCACCAAATGTCACAAACCAATGCTTTAATCCACTAGGCTTTTTGGTGTATAATTAAAAATGTATTTACACTAAACAACCAAAAAACACTTAGGCAAATGTCTTTTTCATTTAAAAAAAATTCTTATGAGTGAAATGAAAACTAAAAATATATCTGTGAAAAGATAATATAACTAAAGACAAAAGGAAAACTTACCTTAACTTAACTGTTTTGTCCTCACATGGACTTTATCAAGGCAAAATGTATGGATTTTATTTTGCAACAATATTTATAAACAAGTAAAAACGTCTGAAAAACTAACAACCTTTTTACTTTTTATTTATAAATACTTGTTGCAAAATAAAATCCTTACATTTGCCTTGAGAAAGTCCATATGAAGACAAAACGCATCAGCTAAGTTTTCCTTTTGTCTTTATTCACACACACACACACACACACGTGTTTATGTGAAGGGTTTCATTTTTTAATTTAATTTTACTTTTTCATTTTTTTTTTTTTGTAATCTATTTGTTTTTTGTAATAAATTCATCATTTTTTACAAATTTATTTTTCTCATAAGATAGTGGAACAGTCCATTTATTTGACAGTAAATTATAAATATTGGCATATCCCAACAGTGAATACATATTATTTTTAAATTTATTTAAATATGATTTTATATGTGTTTGTTGTTATTTTAATGGTATGACATTTCTAATATTTTTAATGGCCAACGTACTCTAGTAAAATGACCTAAGACAAGTTTTATTTTTCCATATAATGTTTAAGAAAAACTGATGTATCTTCGAAAATGATTTAACTCAAAATGACTTAAGCCGAAGTGTCACTGTATTTCTGATTAATGCAAATATAAAATTTGTCACTTAGCTGAGTGATGTTATGTCAGTCCTTAAAATGCACAAACAATAAATTACACAACATCCAAGCAACCATTAAAGAATGTGTGTGTGAAGCCCCCCCCCCCCCTTCTAAGGTATAAGAAAGGAAAGTGGAGGCGGTCTTGGCTAAGTTCCGAGTTGGCCACTTCCATCTCACACATTCTCATTTACTTAAAACATGCAGCAAATGCCAACTTCCCCTCACAATAAAACACATACTTATAGATTGTAAAGAACTTAACCAAACTTGATTAAAACATTTTTAGACACAGGTGGGAAGTGCGAGAAAAGAAGAAACTATTAGAATAGAGCTTACAGTTGCACCTAGCTATCCTTTTTTTTGCTTCTAGCTTATAGATATTTTAGTATACCACAACGTCTGTTACAGTGCTCTGGGTTTGTTGTCTTATAAGTTTCCATGCAATGATTGTTCTTTAATAAACTTTGATTTGACTCAGTAATGAGTATTTGACACCCAATGAGGATTGAACTCACAACTAATGACCTACATGTCCCTCTTGCTTAGCCTTACACCCTAATGAGGTGCTCCATAAAATGGTTTCTTGATTTCTGGTAAAATACTTTTTATCTTTGTATTTTATCTCCCAGGTTCTTGTTAGGGCATCTCATATTGGAGCTGGATTAATTTTTGAAGGACAGAAACCTCAAAATACTACCCACATTGGAATTTACTCCCAGAATAATCCTGAGGTAGGTAATGAATAATTGATTATAAAATTTAATCCAATTCAACCTGACCCATATCTTATTTGCAATATAATCTATATTCATATAATGTATGCAATGTAATTTTTAAGCAATTAATACATATCTTTATTCCAATATTATTTCTTCTATCAATGTTATTACTTAAGTAGACATCTATTTATTCTTTTACAAATGAAATTAATAATGTCTATATTTGGGTACTTTTAAACACAATTTTAACCTTTTGACTTGTACATTGAAAAATCTCTTGGATTTATGAAAAATTCAGTCTAATAGAAACTATTTTAACACAAGTGTTAAACCTTAAAGATATTGTTTTAAAAAAAAATATTCAAAGTTGAATAAAAGTTGAAAGAGCTGGTCCAAATTATTTATAATATTCAATTGTGTATTTTCAGTTTTTTCTCTCTGAACAAGCTTGCTACATGTACTCAATGGTGTTGATTCCACTATATGATACATTGGGACCAGAGGCAGCATCATTTATTGTAAACCAAGGTAAGCAGCACATTTTAATTATTATGCAGAAAAAGAAATAGAAACAGTGCTTTCAGCATTAATGTTTTAGAATATAGTTAGAACAATGTGGATTCTCTAGGGATTAAATAATATTGCTGTAAAGTAGGTATTAGATACAGTAGATTGTTGAGGACAAAATAACAACAAAGTGTAAATTTCAGTAAGGGGAAATTGCATAACACTTGAAACCTAACAAGTAGCTTTTCTTTCTTTTTTCTTTTCTTCAATATCATGTCTCTTCAGGACCTACCCAATTATTGTCTTCTGAATTTTCCTTTTCTTTATCTGAATTGCAATATTATCTTTGTGAAAGATAGTGGTTTCCTGTTGTCTTCTTTACAATTTTGAATTAAAAATTATCCTTCTCAGTTTCAACATTAGAGAACCCTGCTATTTATCCATAGCTGGTAGGGAGAAGAAACAGATTCATGCCTTTTCTGAGGGTATTAGTGCAAGGTGGTAGGATGGAGCTTGAAATCACCTCAATTGATTGTACTTTCTGATAACCATTAAGCTACCTACACGTCCTAACAGGTAACAATTAGTGAAATTCTTAATGACCTTTTTTGGCACTGAATATGTTAAAGAAATCATTTAAAGATGATTTCTTGCTTATGACTTTAGTATGGCAGAGTCAACGATGAGGTGTAATGAATTCTTTATTCAGTAAATAGTTCAAGAATCACTTGAATGACATTTTGAAGAATGTGAAATTTAAATGATACAAAACAATTACTTGCATTATTTGGGCTGTTATCCTCATCTTCATTACCATATTCACAATGTTTCGGGTGTTATATGCTCCAGCCTTTTCCTTTATCTCATCTATCGGGTCTAGATTGTTCTAGTTCCATATGCCATTCCTCTTCCAGATGTCTCGGTTATTTTCCCTTTAACTCGAGTCTCTAAGTTTTTGGTTTTTTTGCCCCTGCTATGTCCTGATATTGAACTTAAGAAATCAGCACCTATGCTAAGCTACAAAATGGATAAAGACGTTGGTTAGATCCAGTGACTAGATCCAAGTAGTTGTGAGTTCAACAGCTGAAACATTGTGAATATGGTTATCAGAGGATAACAGTCTGAATAATGTAAATAATGCAAGTAACAATAATACCTCATTTCAAGACAGATACAAAATGAGTCTTTAATTTCTTTACTTGCTTTTCTTTCATTTTATCATTGTTACTTTTTACCGCAATGTTCAGATAGTGTTTTTGTTTTTTTTTTACATTTAACCTTGTCAGATTGAGATTTTGGTATGGATGCCATGCATGGTGCCAAACAAATTCAGAAGTATATAAACTGTCGGCTGCATACAACCGTTTTCTTTAAATCCTTGATTAAATATGGTTTTGAGTGAAAGGGGCATGTAAGTTTCAGTGAGGACCATCATTCTTCGAACCTTGTGAGTTGGCACTACAGAATCACAAAGAAAGAACTGTACCAAATCAAATAACAGAAACCACATCACTTGGGAACTTTCAAGAGCCGCAACAGCTAAAATGAATAGCATATTTAACTAGAAGAGAAAATAATGACATAATCAAAATGTCAGTATTCCACACTATTTTAAACAAAAGTTTAGGAAGGAAGCCCCCATCAATGCTGGAATGAGCGATAACAGTGAACTTGAAAAATTTGTTTTCCTGAAAAGTTGCTTTACTAGAATGATTTTATAAATTTCAACCCACTGTCACACTGCTCAGTCAATGAATGCTGAAAGTTTCCTTATAAGGAAATGGCTAACATTACCATCACCATTAAGTTAGCAACATTGATCATAAAGAAATAGCCTCTGATGAGATTTGAACTGCTTTTAAAGAACAAAAGAGTTTAATCTAAGAAAATTGGACAATTGAATTTATCATTTGTGGACATTTTTATAATCCTTTTCTTTCTTTTCTTTTTCCTTGCAGCTGAAATTTCACTGGTTATATGCGACAAAAACAGCAAGATGATGAATTTGTTGAGACGTAAGAGCAGTATGAAATGTTTAAAAACAGTTGTGTATGTTGAAAGTCCAAACAGTGAAGTTGTTAGTATGGCTGAAGCGAATAATGTGAAGTTGATTGCATTCCAAGAACTGGTGGTAAGTTTTAGTTACTTTGCTGACTTCTCTCCATCGTCCAATTGTTTCTTTTTTCTTTTTTTCCTCTTTTATTTATTAATAGTAATTTAATCTAGGTTTTCTTAAACTAATTTTCTCTTTTACACTAAACAACCTAGACAAATGTCTTTTTCATTTTAAAAAAATTCTTATGAGTGAAATGAAAACTTAAAATATATCTGTGAAAAGATAATATAACTAAAGACAAAAGGAAAACTTACCTTAACTTAACTTAACTGTTTTGTCCTCACATGGACTTTATCAAGGCAAAATGTATGGATTTTATTTTGCAACAATATTTATAAACAAGTAAAAATGTCTGAAAAACTAACAACCTTTTTACTTTTATCTATAAATACTTGTTGCAAAATAAAATCCTTACATTTGCATTGATAAAGTCCGTATGAGGATGAAACACATCAGCTAAGTTTTCCTTTTGTCTTTATTTACACACATATATACACACGTGTTTATGTGAAGGTTTTCATTTTTTAATTTCTACTTTCTTTTCCATTTTTCTTTTCATTTTTCTTTCCTTTTTTTCTTTTTTTTGTAATCTATTTTTTTTTTTGTAATAAATTAATTTTTACAAATTTACTTTTCTCATAAGATAGTGGAACAGTCCATTTACTTAACAGTAAATTATATTTTTCAATTTATTCCTGACTATTATCACATGCATGAAACTATATATATTTTTTATATATATATATATATATATATAAGTACAAATTTACTGCTGTTATTTTACATCAAGCACTATTTTATTGCCACCAGCACTTGCTGTGTACTGTTTATATATATGATAAAAATGTAGTTTTAAGGTATGCTATATTTATGAGTAAAAGTGCTCAATATCAGGGATAGAACAGATATAAATATAAGTTTTTCTAAATTACTTAAAAATCAAAAACTAAAAACAAATATCTTTTAAAATACCACTGAAAAATGCAAATTTAGGCACTGTATACAACTCGGATAATGTAACATACTTTAGACAAAGCCAATAAGATTACCAAGATCTGGAGAAAAATAGATGAATATATAAACAAATTAAGTAAATAATCTAATTAATAAACTACAAATGTACTCATAAACACAAGTAAATGTAATAATAATAACTAGCAACAAATAATTAAGTAATAAATAATAAGTAAAAAGTTAACAAACCACACTATAAAACAGCTACAAATAACTGCATTTGAATCCACAATTATTTTTAATAAATAACCTCTAGAGTAATTTGAAACATAACCGTCACTTCCCACCCAATAACCATCAGGATAATACAATAGATTTAAGTATCCGTAATGTACCACTGAGTAGCATATGTAGTCGGGCCAAAATACAAAACACATGGCCTGAAGATTGCATTTAAACATAAAACAGATTGTCACTGTTTGGTGTTGACATCATTGTTCACTATATATATATATATATATATATATATATATAATTAATAATAGTAATGACACCTACTGATATACATAAAATTATGTAATTCAACATATATCAAGGTGAATAGAATTTCTGTGAAAAAAGTGGTCAATAGCCATGTCGAGCAATAATTATTATATAGAAATAATGAAAGTTCACAATACTTATCAGAGTTTTATTCAGATTAGTAATTCCTTGCTCCTCAGAAAGGAATTGTGAAACTCTGAGTCAACCTCTTATAAGTATTGTGAATTTATATATATCAGATCAAGGCAAAAGTTTGTGCTTGATTTTCATTGTTAATATAAAATGACCACAACTGGTGTTTGTTTTGTTGTTGATTTTTGGTGTGTTTGAGATTAAAACCTTTCATTGTTCAGATGCAAGTCAGACTTTGTTGACGTTTTGTCCACAAATGAATGCCTTAAAGATGGAGGATGAAAAGTTGCACTTTCTGTATATTATTCTTTTCGGAACTGCAATAAAAAAACATTCAGAAGCTTTATTTGGATTGTGCTCCAGCTCTTCAGACAGTCAAAAAGTGGTTTGGAGATTGCAGCCTAAATGATCAACCACACTTTGGTTGAACTTCTGATGTCAGTGAAGATGCTCTGCTTGTCCTTGAAATAGAGAATTTTCATAGGCGATGGAAAATGGATTATTTATAATAACGTTTGACACCAACAGAGCTGGAGACAAGCGTGTGAACGTGTAGAGCTCATGGCCAAAACTGGCTCGGATCCAATGAAGGTGTTGCTGCCTGTTTGGTGGGATTGTAGAGGGAAAATTTACTTTGAGCTTCTTCCACTTAGCGAAACAATAACTGCAAAGAAGTATTGTGACCAACTGACCAATCTCAGTGTGGCTATTCAAGAAAAACAGTCAATTTTGGCAAATTGAAAAGGTGTCATTTTTCACCATGACAACACAAGACTGCATATTACAAAACACTCTTGCAGAGTTGAAATGGGACTTCACCCATCAGCACCCACTGTATTCTCCTGATTTGGCTCCTTTGCATCTTCATTTGTTCGGGTCTCTGCAGAATAATTTAAATGACAAAAAATTTAACTCTACACTGTTGAAAACAATCTTACAACCTTCTTCCAACAAAAACAGAAGCTTGTAGAACAATGGGAAACAGTTGTTAAAAACAATGGAGACTATATTATGAAATGAACTCTAAGTCTGCCAATTATTTTAATATATTTTCTGTTAATACTGTTTATTATAGCATTTACTTAAATATTTGTATCTATAAAAATAACATATAAACAGAAAATATATTAAAATAATTTTTGGACTTAGTCCATTTCATAATATGTCATTTGTTTGTTAAGATACACTTTGAGCAGATATGAGCATTCAAGAGAAATCACGGGAAATTTGTTTAAAAACAGTAATTTGACTTTGCTATCCAGACGCTTCCTCTGTAACTAAATGGTATAGCACGTCAGACTATATGATGGTTCCATGTAGGATATGGGTTAGATTCTTGTTGGAGGACACATATTTTATGAAATTTCTCAAACATTCAAGACAGTAAATGTAGTTAATACTGTTTATTATAAACAGAGCATTTACTTAAATATTTGTATCTATAAAAATAATGTATAAACATATTAAAATAAATGGAGAGTATGTATTTGACTAATAAATGTTTTTTTTTTTTTTTGTATGTAAAATTTTGTTTTTAATCAGGCACAAAATTTAGCAGTGTTTATGTAATGTTTCCAGAAATAAAATTTTTTTAATACCGAACGTTCTCATTGTATGCTGATTCTTTTAGATTAGTTTTTTTTTCTCTTTTTCGCTACTTTAGCTGCTGTGGTAAATTTAAATATCAAATGAATCCCTTTATTAAACCATTTTAGCATTTAACATCTGTTGAAATCATTTGATCAGTAGGCCCAGCATAAATATGAACATGAACTCATGTTATATTTGTCAAGTAATTTTTACTGTTATATCCACTGTAGAAAAATTAGATAAACTTCTGCAAGTCAGTCAATGTAGCAACACCTTAAATAAGCAGCTGCCACCATATGTAAAAATGCATTTCTGTGATGTTTTGAACTTAAGTAATATTTGTTTCAAATCAGGTTAATTCAGCTAATATTCCTCAAGTAAAGTTTCAGAAAAGTATATTTTATTTTTGAAAGATTTTTTAATAAAGAGAATTGCATTGTGCTGGCAGCTGGCCAAAAATGGCACTAAGATCAGCAATTTTAGTGATTTCAAAATAAAAATTCCTTCCAGTTAATTTAAATTAGTTTTGAAATACAGCAAAGTATTTTGCTTATGGGAAATAATCTATTAGCTTGAAATTAAAAGTAAAATAAAAACTTCAAGAAAGATTTTTCATTTTTAAAAATTCATTTTAAACCTTTGGTATCGTGTTTTTTTGGAAGCACCTTATCTTAACATATTGACTGCCAAACAGCAGATAACTAATCTCATGGTTGGCAGTTTTTATTAGGCCAACTACGTTGTCCCTGTAAGTTTATTCAGTCATATTTTTAGTGTGCAAACAATGTTAAGACTTCAGTTGAAGCTATAAATCAACTCATAAAAAAATTGTTATTGCCTAAGTTGGCATATCAAGTCAGATTTTGTAATTGACCTCTGGCAGCCAAGTGTTAACTTTTGTGAATAAAGGGTTATAAAGAAGTATAGCAAATTGGTCAAACAGGTTTTTGTTTGTTTGTGTGTGTGTGTGTGTGTGTGTGTGTGTGTGTGTGTGTCTTGCATGTTTGTATATATATATATATATATATATATATATATAATGTCTGTGTGTGTGTTAAAATCTTTTTTAGTGTTGTCTTTTTTATGTCCTTTGAGATACAACTACTTTTTCAGCAAGAAATTAATAATCATTTAATTGTAGGTACCTCCACAAAATCGCAAAAAAATCAGCATACCATGATGAAAACATGCTCCAAACACATACAGTTTTATTGTTAAAATTTTTGTTATTATCAAGAGGAAAGATCAAAGCATTTTTTTTTATATTTAATTAAATTTTTGACTCCTTTTTTGAACATTCAAAATTTTGATTAAAAATTTTGTTTTTCTGGCTTAGTAAATTTTAATGTCTTTTTTGCAGTGAAAGAAACATTAATTTGGAAATTCTTGCAAAAATCAAATAATTGTTGAATTTTAATTAAATTTTCAGGACTTATTCACAAATAAATAAAATTATTTTAGAAATGTTTTTTATTAGAAAATCTTAAGAAAAATATTTTTTTTTACGTGTGTTTCATCTTAATTTTAATGAATTGAAATTTAATGTGATAATGTTTAGTGACTATATTAGTTAAAAGCAGAATTCTTTGCAGAATTTCAATCCTTGTTTTTGCTATTTTTTTTTTTTTTTGTAAAGTCAAGAATTAGAGAAGCTTTTAATTACTTTTATGAATAATATTAAGGACAATATTGTCTTAAGAAAAATGAATTTACAAAATTTGTTTTAATTTTTTTTTTAATTTTAGAATAATTGACAATAATTTAAAATTTTTTAAAATTCAGTTTTAATGGTATAACTCTTAGGAAAGATTGTTATTAAGCAAAACTATTTCCTAGTCATATAATGTAAAGCTTATTACAATCTGACACCCTTGAATATTTTTAAAAGAATTTTGAATTGTTTTGTATGTGTAAAAACGTACCGAATTTTATAGATATGGTCACCCATACACAACACTATCAGAAAATAAGAGTGACACCTACATTAAAAGCCAAAATTCAATAAAACATTCGGTTATGGAGAATATTTTCTTGAATTTTTAAGATTAACTAGTACTTAATAGACATTCATGTTATATTCCTCAATTATGTTTTTAAGGTTAGAGTCTCCATAGAACACCATTATATAGTACTCTATCTGTCATTGGCTGTCATGGTGGTATTAAAAACCTCTCAACATAAATAAACAAGCTACTGTAGAGTTGAAAAATGCATTTCTCTGATATTTTAAAAAATAATAGTTGTTTCAAATCAAATTAATTATACTTTATATTGGCTAATATTCTTCAAATAAAGTTTCAGAAAAGTATATTTTATTTTTGGAAGATTTTTTAATAAAGAGATTTACCTTTTATAACACTTTGCTAAAAATGGCACTAAATTCAAAATTTTTTAGAAATTAATTTTTTTTTCATTCAATTTAAAATAGTTTTGAAATACAGCACAGTATTTTGCTGATTAGAAATATTAAATTTAATCTCTCAGCTTGAAATTAAAACTAAAATAAAAGTTTCAAGAAAGATTTTTCATTATTAAAAATTCATTTTAAATGTTAGGTATCACGTTTTCAAGAAGGTCCCTGTTTAATTGGCATCAAAAATGTCTTTGTTCAACAAATTCATATCTTTCCATTTTAGTTTTATTACTTTTTTCTTTTATGAAAAAAAATGTGATTTAAGTTTAATTTCTTTATTGCAGAAATCAGGAGAGAAAAACCCCCATCAACCAGTGGTGAGTACTTATTAAATGCTTTTTAGTTTCAAATAGACTGGAACAATTATTATTTAGAGAAAAATCTGTCCAGGGGCATCCTTTTTTTTATCCAGCCCTTGATTTAGGCTATGAGCATTCTTGCATAGTTTCATAACTGAAAATGATCTATAAACAAAAAACAAAAAAAAACACCCATCCCTTCTAACCACCCAGTCTATTTGAAACTCAGTGCACATAGAGTATGATCTTTATTTTTATATTGTATAAGAATATAATACATTGTTTCTTTACAGCTTATTTATTTCATTGTAAATGTTTACTAAATTTATTACTAAAATTGTATAAAGTAAAAACTTGTGATTTTAACAAAATCTAAATATTGATTTTCAGAGATCAATGTACAAATCAAATTGAGAGTTCTGAGTTCTAGAAATCCATAATTTACAGAATTTATCATTTCTGTTCTTAACCAAGTAATTGATTAATTTTAATCAGGCCCTTAAAGAAGAAAAATTAAAAAAAAAAAAAACTCTATATATACCTGTAGTATTGTATGCAAATTAGATAGACAAGTATAAATAGAGAACAACTGGCGAACATAGGAGCTAGGCTTAGCAGACCTGTTTGCAAAATGTAATGTGGAGAACTGTGCTACGACTGCTACTACACAGAGATATGCCAAATGTAACAATGGCGTCGCCGATAGGATTGTTAAATTCACTGGATGACCCAGAACACATAGAAACATGAATAAGAACTTTTGCTGCATTTGCAAGAGTGAAAAGTTAAGAGACACAAAGACTGACAGAGGAGAGAACGAGATAACAGATTTATTTCTTGCTACCGCTGGGTATGAAGCTATGAAGAAAATTTCGACAATGTGTTACCCGAGTGAATTAGAAGAAATTATTAAAATGATAAAAAAAAACATACGATCAAAGAAAAGATTGGTCATTGCTGAAAGAACCAAGTTTTTAGAGACAAGACAAGCACCAAATGAGTCCATTATACATTACTTACATAGATTGAAAGAACGAGCCAAGTATTGTGAATTTGAAACATTGGGAGCTTGGGAAATGATTATAGAAGATGAATTAATCCTTCTCAGAATAATTGAAGGCTTGCAAGACGAAAACCACAAACAAAAAATACTGGAATGTCTACAGAGTAGTGGCATGAGTTTGGAAGCTAGCATTGAGTTTTTACAACAATTAGAGTTGATTAGAGAATTTAATCAACCAAATGAAGAATTCGAGACATACAGGACGAGCATGGCCACATTCATAATTAAATGTAGATATTGTGGAAAAAAGCGAAAAGAGGGAGAAGTACAAATGCCCAGCTCTAGGAAAAATATGCTCAAATTGCCAAAAAAAAGAGATCATTTTCAGAATGTATGCAAATACGAAAAGAATATAGAATGATTACAAATGGTACAAACCCGTCCAATTAAGAAGCTCTAATATTTACAATGAATACACAAAAAAGAAGTAGCGAAAAAATAAATCGCTAAATATTTAACATGCAAATTGATACAGGCAGTGAAGTCATGTTGATACCAAAATATTTCTGGATAAAAATTAGGACTACCTAAATTTAAAAAAAAAAACAACCTCCAATTAAAGCAATTTGGTGGAATGAATATAAAAATAAACGGTACATTTCTAGGCAATTTTGAAACTGACAAGCATTTTGAAGTAATTCCTATTACAGTTGTAGAATGCAAAAAAGATCACGGATTACTAAGAATTGATGTATTAAAAGTAGATACAGTGAGACTAATCAATTCCATGGAAGCAGAAGGAAATGAAATAGGATTATTGAAAGGATTCAACTAAAATTGATTATTGAAAGCATTCAACTAAAAGAAAATTATCACCCAAAATATACAGTCAAGAAAAGTTTCAATTCATATCTTACCTTTGGTCGTAGCCAAATTAAACAAAATGATACAAGGCACAAGCACTGAGGGACAAACCAATAATAATTGTTTTTGATCCACAAAAAGAAGTAACGTTAACCACAGACGTGAGTGAAAAGGCGTTTGCTGCTATTCTGACTATTGTCCTCATCTTTGTTGCCATATTTATCACGTTTTGGCCATTGTATGCTCCGGCCTTCTTCAGGTGGTTGGAATGTCAAACTGAACCCTTTATTTTGCTCACTGGGGTAGACTGTTCTAGTTCCATGTGCCATGTCTAATGGATGTCAGTTAACAGTCATGTCCTGTTAATTTCCCCTCTCCAAGTTCTCCACTGCCATAACCAGGTATTGAACTTACACACTTTGGGTTCTGTCATTGGATCTAACCAACGCCTTTATCTACTGTGCCATGTTCTGTTTATGAATTTCTGGCTATTATAAACCTAATGTCATCAGCAACATTTTTGCTATTATCATTACAGGTTTTTACCAGAGCTCATATTGCAATTTCTTAAAATCTTTTTTGTTGTTGTTATCACTTTTCTCTAGCACTCCTTATTACTGGTTCCCATATTGTATTCATTTCTATGCTTGGTCGGCTCAGGATATTTTTGTGGCCTAGCATATGTGCTGATTCCTTAAGTTTATGAATTTTCCAATGGTGTTTTTTGTCTATGATCTCAACCTGATCCCACAGAGGGCAGTGATCTCCCTTCTCCCTCCATATGTGGTCAGCCATGCCTGATGTTTTCACTTCCCCTCATGTTACAGCTTTTTGCTGTTCTTGAAGCCTTACCTTAAGGGGGTGACAAAGATGAGGAAAACAGTCTGAATAATGTAAATAATGTACATAATACCTCATCTCAGAAATATAGACAGATGCTGCTATTCTATCAAAAGAAGAACACCTCATTGACAGCACATTGCAGATCCTCTTCATTTTGACAGTTGGACTTGAAAGTCTCAGTACGGGATGGTCCTACACTAGGAAGTTCAGTTTGCAGCAACAGCTTTCCAGGGTTGATGTTGGCTTGTGTAAGGGATGTTTTCAACTGATCTTTGAAGTGTCGTTCTGGGCCTCTGCATGGCCCCTTGCCTCTGCATGGGCCCCTTGCCGCTGGTGAGCTCTTCAAGCAAGATGATACATGGGAGTCGTCGGTTGCAATATGGACATATGACCCAACCAGCAGAGGCGGCGATGTTCAAGGATGGTAAACTGGGGAGTATTTATATAATCCATTTGAAGAGGCCCAAATATAGTTAGTGAATTTGTTTGCGACAAAATGGATAGTTTTAAAGAGGTATTGCATGAATTTAAAAAAAAATTATAGCTTTAGCTGTTGAAACATTATACAGGAGATTTTAGCTGAATATTTGCATTAGACATATATTATATCTATCTTGAAGATGTGATGATCCAAATTTGGTTGTGAATTTTTACACCCTTATCTGTTCTGTTGTATATTTTTCATTTTCTCCCCTGAAAATTATTATTGAAATCAAATTGTATTATTGACATTTTGTAAAGACTAGTACCTCTAAATTTTTATATCTTTTTTTTTTCTGCTTGAAAAAATTGTATAAATTTGAATAAAGGTGGCTTTGAACAGGACAAATTTACTAGTATACAACTTGGAGATTCTAATCTTATTGCTACAGTCTTTGCTCATGTTCATTTTATTCCATTTTATTGACTATTTCTAATAACTATATTGGTTCCATTCTGGGGGTAAAACTAGTAAGAACCTCTCTTCTCCAAATTTATAGGCAAAACCTACAGATGTATGCAGGGATATCTTTTTTGTATATCTTGTTTTATTCATCTCTATAGTTATTTTTAAATGTAAATTGTATACCGAGAAAGAAAGAAGTCTGTCCAAGATCAGTCATTTTGAATTGCTAACTTAAACATGTTTTATATTGATTAATGCAGAATTACAATTTACAGCAATATGGATATGACCAATTATTACACAAACTATTATAACAACAATTATAACATCTACTACTACTACAACAACTACTACTACTACAAGTTGTGGAGTTAAAGCAAAAATGAAGATTCTCATTTGAATAAATCTATGGAACCTGAAAAGTTGCAATGCTTATAATCAGGTTGTAGCCAAAACATTTTATTGACTGCTCCTGAAAAAAAAAATCATTATTACAGTATTGAACTGCATTAGATTTTCTATACCCTGATGGAATGATTAAATTACTTAACAGTAAGTCGCAGTAACCAGTGGCTACATCACTGTAAGCTGACCGTTATCAAGAAGCACTAGCATTGCTTTCAGGACACCGATTAGGTGTGGAGACACAAAAATAAAACAGAAGAAATTGCAGAATAAATTTAATAAAATCTATTATCGTGTGTGTTTTTATATATATATATATATATATATATATATATATATATATATAAAAAAATAATATTTTTATATATATATATAATATTTTTTATATATATATTTTAATATTTTTTATATATATATATATATATACGAATAAGTTTTTTGTGGTACAGAATTTAATAATAGCTAAGAAAAGGCAAAATTGATAAGGCATTTTTATAAAAAAAAAAAAAAAAAAAAGAAACTGAATTTCAAGATACTAGAGTCCAATAGCATTCAGAGCCAGTAAGCATTCTCACTGTTTACAAAGGGTAGGCCCATGGGATCTGATATACAAGGACTCTAGAACGTTGAGGTGAAATGTGGAGTGGGACCCAGATAAAATCAAAAAAAGTCCGCACTAAAATTAACCACACATTTCCTGCTATTTATTATATGCTCAGCAATAGCAGAGCCAGAAGTATTGGTTAGTTGGCTCTTCTTGGCAGCCGGATTCAAAATCCTGGGGGGTAAATGTTGTTTTATTCTCGAATCCAAACACTGGGACGTCCTCCCTATGTAATCGAGTCCACAACTACACCTATATTGGTAAATCACTGAATTAACATGATGGGGTGAACGTCCTTACGAATGGAAGAGAAAACAGGATGGGTAACAAATACTACCCTAACATTTGCCGAAAAATAACAGCTATTGATCATACGTGAAATTCGTCTAGATAAAATCTCACCCTCTGTACCAATATAGGGAAGATGCAGATAAACTGGACATTTATCAACAAAATGCGGCTTAACTCTATGAAATTTACTAATGACATCAAAAGGATTGTACAATATTTACATGTAGAATTCAACCTCTTAGTCGGCACTATCTTCTATATATGAAGCCAAATATGAGGGTGAAATATATAAATTCCAAACTGAACCACCCTTCAAGCATTATTAAACATATTCTGAAAGGTATCAAGTGCAGGCTTTCAAGAAATTTTTTGTCTAAATAAGTCTTTGAATCCAAGAAAAAAAGCATATGAAATTGTATTGAGAGAGAAGAGAGGCAGAAAAACAAATTGAATTTTAATCCTCAACTGTACCAGCAATTGAGGAATATAAAAAGAGATATTATCTGGTGTAACCCCCCCCACACACACACACACACACACTTTAATTTGTAAGAACTAATATAGGGAAAATATTTTTTGAACTGCTTACAAAGTATTTCCCAAAAACTTCTGAATTACATAAAATTTTCAAAAAAAATATAATAAAATGAAGTTATTGCTGCACTAGCGATCTGGACACCATCATAAAGAAACAATATGAAGAATTTCAAGAGTAACAACACTGACATCAGCCCATGCAATTGCAGGGATAAAAGCAAGTGTCCGTTATATGTTGAATGTCATACTGCTAGTATGATCTATAAGGCTGAGGTGGAAGATTTCAGAAGGCAGAACAAAGCCTATATGGCATGCACAGAAGGTACATTCAAGAAAAGATAATATAATCATAGGTTTTCTTTTAAATTTGAGAGCCATAGGCATTGTACCAAGCTAGCCAGCCATGTGTGGGAGTTTACAGAGAAATCAAGGTAGCGCGGTTGACTGCTATCCTAATTATATAAAGTGGACATTGAAGTCAACACTCAGAGGCGACTGACTGTTTCATGCTAAATGCAATTATCAGACCACATCTTATATTTTATATTTACATATGCTCTCTCTGATATTGAGCACCTTATCCCATAAATATTGCATACCTTAAAACTATATTTCTTATATAGAAGATGTAGAATGTTGTATGCCTTGGTGCTTATTTCCGAATATCTATCTTCTAGGGTTGCTAGCTGATCCATGTAGATGTCAGCTTTGTTTCTTCAACACCTCTAAAAACAAAACCTGTGGTTCATACTACAACAATGTTGAGTGGACCTTCATTACAGTCCCTGGGAGAGAGTGCATAATATGGTGGGGTCACCTGTATGAACAAAGGCCATTTTCCTCAAACTCTCAGTCATAATGACTTTAGTTTGTGCCAGCACACCCACCGATAGCTTCTGAACAGTTTTGTTTACCTTATTCCACTCCCTATAATTTTTCAGGCACTTCCCTAGGGTACACTGGAATTGTCTCCCCAGGCTGATATTATCAAGAAGTCAAAATTGACCATGGTGAGATTCAAACCTGGCTTTTCATAGTTGGAATGCTAATGTTAATAAACACTTTGACCATGTTTCCAATTCTGTGTATATTAGACATTTTTAATGTAAAATGTTTTTGGCATAACAAGGCTTGAGGTTTATCCCTTGTTTCCTGTTTAGGATTGGGTTTCTGATTCCTTCTAAAATCTTTTTTTCACTCCTAGTAACTGCATGTGTCTTAGAGGCATTATCGCCTTGCTTGGGGTGAATTGATAAAGGAAAAAAAAAGTCTACTGAGTGGACCACCAAATATATAGCCTAATGATCATATATTTTGTGTTCCACTGGTCCGAGTATGTATTTGATGCAAGAAACTGTAATTGCTGGTTATCAAATTTTCAGGGGCCAAGTACCAAGAAAACATGCAGAAGTCAGCAGGAACAAACTTTACCCCAACTGATGCGTTAGACATAGGACGCTTCTGTTGGCAAGGTGTGTCCTCATGGCAATTAATGTTCAGTTGTGGATTGTACATAAAATCAGTTGCCAGATTAGGCCACAAGCAGAGAATTTAATTACTTTTGAAAGTGCTGTATTCTTTCATTTTCAATTGTAGTCCAAGATATTTCCAAAAAGTCATCCCCAAAATTGCAAGTAGCAAAATTCCAACATTTGTAGCACTGAAATTTCAAAAGTAAACCACCAATCTGGCAAACCTGCATCAAATAATTTTTAGTTGACCTCAATTTGTGCTTGGGTGACTTTCAATCAGAAGCTATTTGATAAATATTTAGATGTCTCTCAGTAAATGTGTCAATTAGAATTTTGACTCTGCAGTTTGTCAGGGAGGAGAAGCTATGTAAATATACTAAGTTACAGGAAATGATGAAATATATCCTGATGATGATCATAAATTTAGGTTAGTGACTTCTACCACATCTTTTTATCACCTTTTTTATTTATTGTCTTCATCTTAGCTTTATAAAAAAAAACAACCCTCTATTGTATCACAGAAATTAAAGATTGCTATATGGCGTGGCTATATTCCATGTATTTTTACATTATGCTTTTATGTTGATTGTAAAAAGACTGACTTTACAAATTCTTTATTTACAGCATTCTTTGCTAAAGAGTGTGTGTGTGTGTATATATATATATATATATATATATATATATATATATATATATATATATATATATATATATATATATATATATGGTGAACACTCCTGTTGTATTCAACATATGAGCCCAGACACCAACACCAGCACATATGATTTGATTATAGTGGTGAAGGCTTTGTGCAGATCCAACCACACTTTTTGAAGAGCTGAATACAGAGACCTGGTGCACTATGTGCCATAAGGTCCCCAAACGACTCTCCATGGGTTTTGAATTCAGAGTTGTCCTTCTCCTAGACCAGTTGCCATCCAAGGCTATAGAACCCAGTCTGTCCTGCTATTTACCCATAGCTGGAGGGAGAAGGAGAGGAGGATTAATACCTTTCCTAAGGGTATTAGCACATAAGTGAATGTAATGGATTCAACTGGAATTTGAACTCGACTCCCCGATTCCTCAATGTGAGCTACTCCACCATGCCTCCCATATATATATATATATATACACACACACACTATTACTTCAAACATTATTATAGTAGATATTTGTATTTGAAATAGACACCCAATTTCTATTTATTAAACAGTCTATATTACGAGTATCGGATAACACATCTCAGTAAAGAAAATGCATTCTACAGAAGGGATTGAACCTACATTTCCCTTTGTAGAGGAAATCACCATTTGATCCCATGTGCTTTACTGTTTGGCCACAAATAATGTCAAAGGGAAGATAGAACCTTATTTGTTGTGATGTTCTGTGTGGCCAAGTGGTAAAGCACACTGCATCAAACTGAAATAATGTTTGAAGTAATAAAAATGCCAAACTAAAAATAAATTTATTAGTTCTTTAGAAATTTATATTTGTCATTTTCACCCTGAAGATTTATTTTACAATTATGCAGGGCAATTTTTTTTGTTGTATTTTGTCATCATCCTAGGGAAATAAAATCCTGCATCTTTATCTATAAAAGGCAGTGTGTGTGTGTGTGTGTGTGTGTGTGTGTGTGTGTGTGTGTGTGTGTGTGTGTGTGTGTAACGAATGCATGGCTGCAATTTTTGACGGATTTGCACCAAAATTTACATGCACATGCTCCAAGTTAGCGGGCAGGCCAAGACCGACTTTGCATTTCCCAACTCCCATCAATAGTGGAACTAATCAATTTTTTCATGCTTCTACGGTAGTTTTCATGTAGTTTGTAGCCATTTTCTACTGGCCAGAGTGAGAGCCTATAGCTGGCTGCCACGAATAGGCAGGAAGATTCTATTGGTCAGCATGAGAGCCAACAGCTGACTGACACGAATGTTCACTAGCATGCTAGCATGCAAAAAAAATTGATAGCTGCATTCATCACAAGTGGGAAAAATTTAAATCTGCATGGCACTTTACTCCAATTGGCTCATTCGCTTGCTTAAACTTAACGTTGATTCTGATTCCGCAGAACTGGGTTGGGTGTGAAAAAGTATTTGTTGTTAACATTCTTTTTTCATTCGGTTTTTCCAGTTACGAGTCCTTTTTTAAAGCTGACCGTTTTGTGTTCATTTTGTTTTTTTCTTTTTTTCGTAACAGATTTAATGTTTAATATAGAGCTTAGAAAAAATTCACAGTGTAGCAACATCAGCACTGCAAAGGGCACTCCTTTAAAGGCAAGGAAGGGTAAAAATATTTTAAGTCAAGTGATAGCGATTGCTGTATGAGTTGCTTGATTTTTGAATCAAGCACGGGCAACGCCGGGCCATGCTGCTAGTTTTATATAAAGGATGGCAATGATGCTCAATTTGATAAGATATATCCCTCCAGATTTTATAAGTTGTATCATGTCAGAGGGGGACAGAGAGTATATTTAGTGTAATCTTTTTCTTCTTTTATTTCCAGCCTTGTAAATCAACTGATGTCTGCATCATTTGTTACACAAGTGGTACAACTGGTACGTAATTTATTTGACTCATATTCTTTAAAATATTTGAAAGATACTTTCCATTGTTTTAGATTTATGAAAAAATTTCATTTGTTGAACTGACTCGTAACAAATAGAAACCAGGGAGGCAGGGGGGTCTGCAGTTCCAATTGATTTATTGTTTTTTTGGGGTTTTTTTTAAATAAAAAAAAAACAAACAAACTTAGAAGTGCTTTAATTTCAGACCAAGACCCAATGCCCTTCCCTAATAGTTTTTATATATCTTAGTAACTTATATATTAAAAAAAAAAAACAAACTCTGCAATCTTTATAAGGAAACATCTTCATTCCAATTGCCAATCTGATGGCATCCAACAAAATTGGTGAATTCTTTGAACTATTTTCATCTATCAGAAAGTTGCTTTCTTTACAGCTAACTATTCTTTTTATGCATTTTCTGAAACATATGCTAATTACCCATTTTTGTGTGATTGGCCTCTATAATACCTAGTTCATTGAATATCAAGTAAAATAAACCAACAAATATAAATGTCATTTTTTTTTTTCTTTCATAGAAATTATAGTTTCAATTTTTTGTTTCTTGCAGGAATTCCCAAAGGAGCCATTCTTACACACTATGGAATGGTCTCAACAGCTATGGCTGGTCTTCAACATATTGTAAGTTGGATATTATTTGAAAATGGGATTATGATTGATAGATCTTTTGTCTGATCAGAACATTAAAAATAACTTTTACCTAGATTTACTTGGGCTAGTATCCTTGTCTTAATTGTTGACATCAAATTTCAGCCATTATATTTTTCAGCTTTCTCCGGGTGTCTGTTGTAGTTGGTAACTGTCTGTAAACAAACCATCTAGTTGATCTACAGGAGTAGATCATTTTCATTCCACTGACTGTGATATTCCTCTTTGGGAATGTCGCTTGTCTTTTCCTTTTTCTCTCTCCTCCTTCTTCACAAAATATAGTAAATGCATATATATGATTGTAATCATTTTAACCATTTAGAAATATGGGCATGCTCAGGTACTACTGCTAGTCTTTGAATACTGTATTTGACTGCATAAAAGATTCATGTGTATATTAAACACTCCATCTCAGCAGGACTTATTTAGGGGGAAAAAATTATTTTTTCTTAATGCTTGTTCTATATTAGATGTGTGTGCCAAAAGATCTCAGAACCTTTTTTTTTATATATAGCTACAGACTGAAGATAAATTTTTGTACACACTTAATCTCTCCTTATTGTTTTCATTTTAGATAGAAACCTCAAGATGAGGTTTGGGGGAGAAGCAGCCTGTAAGAATCACATAAAATCTTTCTTTTTAGAAAAGTTTCATTTGAAAATATTGCAAATAATTTGAAACTGCTTTGTATCCTTTTTAGGTATTTTTAAACAAAGATGATAATTTTAATCAACTCTTATTTTTGTTTTAATCTGAACAAATATTTAGACATTGCATCTTTCCTGGTTGGCAGAAAAACAGTTTAATTGGTTGAAATTCTGATAAGAACAACACCTGTCATCATTGATTGGATAGAAAATAGAAGGCATAACCATCCAATGATCAACTTTATTCTGGCTGTTATATCAAGTCAGCATCAGAATCAGTGTGCAGCTTGTCTATCAAAATTTGCATAATTTTGTGTTTCACAAATAAGCATCTTGTTCAATTGATGTTAGCTTGTTTACTGAATTTAAAACCTAAGTTTCTTGAATTTGGGAAACCTTGGAAATCATGTGGCATCAGCTAAAGGGATTCTTAGCTCAGTCGTATAAACAGGTGTATGGGTGGATGTAATGGATAATGATTAAGGAAGAGAAATCAGAACCAAGTTCAAATTCCAGTCAGGTTCATTACATTCAATTATGTAGTCATGGTTAAGTGCAATTGCTAAAAATGCCCAAAAAACAGAATTGATAACGTTTCCAGTAAACAATAACAAAAGAAAGAAAAGAACAGGGCAAAATAATATTAAGCAAACGATAAATATCTATATATACAGGGTGCAATGGGTAAATCATCGCCATTTTATATTTTTAATTTTGTAGATGTGTGTTGTTTGCTTTTGATTTTGTCAACTGCTCAGTATAGTAGGGTCAGTTAGGCACCATCTGTAAGAAAAGAGCACCATGATGCAATTTATTCTAGCTAAAATTTGGAAACGGCATACTGTACTGCTTGGCATTTACACCGGAAGCTCCAATATTTTTTTACGTTTGAAATAATCAAACAAAGTTGCATTCCACATCACGTGACGTTCGCGTCTCGCGGCAGACGCTACTTGTAAACAAACTTCTGAATACAGTTATTTCTGATGAAAGATCGGGGCAGATCTGAAATATCAAATATATATATACATATATATAAAAAAAAAATATATAAATAAATACTTTCACAAAAAAAACCCAGTCAACTTTTCAGTTGTTTTCTCCATATTATATACATATCAAGAAAGTATACGTGGCTTCTCATTATGCTATATATATATATATATATATATATATATATATATATATACACACACACACACACACACACACCTACGTTTGTATTGCAACGTAAAGTTTCATGGTTTACCAGTTTGCCGGGCACATATGGCAATTGAACCTCTTATTACAGTTCTTTTTAAAAAATACTGGGTCTCATGGGAGAAAAGCTAAATTATACTCAAATTCAAAGCTCAAAGTTAATATAAGCCCATTATTGAAGTGTAAATTTATAGCTCTGTTTAACTACATTGAGCACTGTTTTGTTTGCACCATAAATTAAATATTTATCTGCATATGTAGTTGCTAATATCTTGTTATTTAGTTTATATTTACACACACACACACACACACACATTTATCTCTCTCTCTCTCTCTATATATATATATATATATATATATATATATATATATATATTGATGCTTTGCAGATGTGATCATGATCCTGGAACAAGAGAATTTGTTGATAATGTGTAAATATGTAAATGTCATTAATTTTTCCTATACTTGTTGCATTAGGTTAAGTATTTTATTTTCAGTTGTGTTGGTCAATAAATAAAATATAAAGAGAAACAAATTTTATCAAATAGTAAATCGTTTAGAAGATTGATTTTCCAAGGATTTTATCTGAAACATTATTATCTCCCTTTTTCTGTGTGTGTGTAATGTGCATAATGAGTGAATTCTTCTTGTCATCAACAGAATTTCCTTGGCTGTGATGATGTAATGATATCATATCTCCCCTTGGCTCATTCATATGAAAGGTTTGTTGAAGTAAGTACATTTGTCTTTTTTGTTTGTTTCCTTTATTGCTTATTAATAACGTTGGTTGCAATGACATCTCTTCAGGCATCAACTCATCACTTTATTTTCACATGTTCAACTTAATTATAAAGTCTACTTAATTTCAAACTTAAATGTCATATTTATTTGAATTTTGAAATAGTTCTATATTTTCTGAGATTCCTTGCATCACACACACAAACACACACGCACGCACACACTTATTGATTAGAAGGCAAGGAAAAGTACAGTAAATACAGATTTTTAAGCCTAATTTTATTTTATGTTAATTTTTTTTTTTAAGGAACATCATACACGATTCTTGTTCATAATCTGATCTGTTAATAAAGCCTTCTTTACCATCACACTTGTAGCATTTTCTCCTCCTTGAACATACAGTTTGTTTACCTGGAAGTTTAAGACCTAATTTAAAAGAACATTTGATGCTTGCTTAGATGACATTTTATTAGGTTGACTGTTACAGAATGGATAGGCTGGCCCAGAATGGATAGGCTGGCCCAGAATGGATAGGCTGGCCCAGAATGACAAACTACTGGTCAGAAGACTAAACATGGAATTCTGACAGTGATAGATTGCCTTTGTTTATGTTTTGATATAAGATCAAAAAGATGTGAAGGCACTGAGATGGCAGGAAGAATTAGAAGATTCAAGTTGTCTTGTTACGCTCAGGTTCCTTAGTGAGGCAAGCCAGCATGTGACATTGAGATTTCAGCTTGAAGGATTGAAATCAGAGATGGCATGAAATGAAACATGAATCCTAAATAATTTCCATATTTGTTTATCAAAAATTTACTTTGTTCTTTTCGATAAGAGTGTGATGAAAATTTCTCAGACATTCAAGCCAGTAAATGTTGTTAATACTGTTTATTATAAAATAAAGCATTTACTTAAACATTTGTATCTATAAAAAGAATATATAAACATAAAAATGTCTTTAAATAATTGTTGGACTTTGTCCATTTCATAATATATATAATTCTGATTAAATAAATTGCAAACATTATGTCTGCTTATTTTTAGTATAATCCGTTCATATACACAGAAAAATATCTGAATATGAACGGATTATACTAAAAATAAGCAGACATAATGTTTGCAATTTATTTAATCAGACATGCCTAAAAGAGAATTTGCTGCCTAAGTACACACACATTTTTATATATATATATATATACTCGAACCAACCAATTCCCAAAAATGTAAGAATTTTTTCTTGGTTTGTCCAAGAATTTTACATTTCCTCATTTATTTTACAAAAAACATGTTAAATGCATTAGTTGCTGACTGTCATGAGACTAGGCATAATTTTGTTTTAAAAATTGCTAATTTAATTAAAAGAGAAAGCAATTTACTATGAAGGAAATGTATAGAAAGGGCTTTAATCGCTAGATCATCTGCAGTTAGTTTGCATTCAGTTTCTTACATTTCACCTTTCCTGGCAGATCTTCTATTATCACAATGTGGGATGCTTAATAACAAAAGTGATGGAAACATGAAGAAAAAGAAACTAAATGAAATTAGATTAGACTACCAAAAACATATATTTAAAAAAAAAAAAAAAAAAAAAATTAAATTTAAAATTCTCAGTCTCCCCTCTCCTTCATGCACATATGTAGTCACATCAGCATAAACATCACTTTAGTTCGGTGAAGTCCTAAAGGATGAAATGCGTTCTTCACAAACATTTTCCACTTTGTCATAGATACTTTTTAAAAATACTTTTTAATACAAAAATACAGAGTGTGCTCTTAAAACTGTAAATGTTAAATATATAAAATATATGAAGTGTTAACCAATTTTCTTGTTTCTGTATTGCATTTGCTTCATCTTTCAAATTGCTTTTTTTTTGTCTTTTCTTTCAGATTTCTCTTTATCTGGTTGGTGGTTCAATTGGATTCTTCAGTGGGGATGTCAAGAAATTAATGGATGACATAAAAGTCTTAAGACCCACAATATTCCCTTCGGTTCCTAGACTACTCAACAGAATGTATGATAAGGTAAGACCATTTTCTGAAATTAAAAATGAACCCTTTCTTGATATAAGAATTATTTCTCTATACAATTGAACGAGTCGTCGTGAATACACATGTAATTTTCATGAGAAATTGTTTTTAAGTGTTTAAAAAATTGGGAGTGTGCATTATTTTGTTTCAATTGCAATGTTGTTTTCATAGTATCAGATGTGTAGGAAATTCTGTTGTCTTGGTTTTTTATATTAAAAATCTGAATTCCAAGCAATAATAAAATTAAAATAAAGAAAACATGAGTATGCCTGTTAACTATTTTGTATTTACAAGCATATGTACATGGATTTAAGAGTCAAAAAGGAGTAAAAAAAATAGTCTTTAGTTGAGTTAGTTTTTGGGTAATTAGTCCATAGAAAAAGCTATGGTTTAGAAAAGATTTTTAAGAACTTGGTCCACAATCAAAGCTGTAGTTGAGAATAGACTTTGATCATCAGCAAAGATTCATTGACTGTTCCTGCTGTTGTTGTTGTAGAACCTTCTGATCCCTCTAACTATTGCCCTATTAGTCCCTTACCCCTTTTCAGCAAAGTATCCGCGGCTTTAATCAATGCTGAAATGGTTAAGCATCTTACCTCTCACAACCTACTCTCTGATAAACAATATGGCTTCCTCACCCCGTCGGTGGGACTTCAGAATACGCCGACTGCCTCCCTGCAGAGGGTAAAAGACCCTCAATGGGGCCACCTGTTGACCGTGGGTGGCGACCCGTAATGCTTGGAGATGGGATTCTGGTGGTTGAGCAAATCATGACCTAAGTATAAAGAGGACATGATTTAGCAACACACCACTTCAGCCCTCATCTGAGCTAGACGGGAGGTTGCAGAGGTCCGATCCAATCAATCAGTTGGTCATGTCAAGCACTAAATCAGACAGACAGACCAAAATATACACTCACACTCTCCATATTTGACAATAAACTGATTTAGTAAGCGGTGGCTGTAGGGCCAATCAAGCTGGGATTAAGGAGACTGACAGAACTGATAAAATCTAAGAGATAGTCCATACTTGGGTGGATAAGACCTAGCATCATGAATGCTCACCCCCATGCTTGAGTATATCAGCCATGTAGCCCTGGAGAAATGAGGCAAATGGGATTTTCCCCCTCATCATCTCCCCCATAAGAGGCTCTGAGGTGGGTGGGGAGCACAACTGACGAATTAAAAATAAATTTATTATGAGTAAGAAAAACACCAAGAGACTTCACATAGAAACAGATTCTGATAATGAAAATGATGTCAAAACCTTGCCACGCTTTATTGTAATGGAAGCCACAAATAACAAACCATTGACTGAATTATCACCCTTCCTAATTCAAAAAACCATATCGAGCAAAATAACTCAAAAAAATTTTTAAAATTAAAAAATGGTACAATACTAATAGAAGTACAAAACAAAAAATAAGCTAAAACTCTACTACAGTTACAGAAATTTCATGAAACAGACATCAGATCCTACCCCCACCAAACCTTAAACTGCTCCAAAGGAGTCATAAGAAACCGAGAGCTATCATTATGTCCTATTGATGAAATCAAAAAAGTACTGATAAATCAAGGGGTCACAGATGTAAAAAGAATTACAATAATAATAATAAAAAAAAACAAAACATGAGAAGCAATATGAACAAATACATACATGTTAACCTTCAACTCTCCTCAGATACCAACAACAATTGAAATTGGGTAGGAGAGAATTAAAATAGAACAATATATACCGAACCCACTTCAATGTTACAGATGCCAAAAGTTTGGACATCACAAAGAACAATGTCGAAGCAACTGAACATGTGGAAATTGCAGTTTAAAAGATCCCGATCATGAGGAAAGGCATTGCCCGAATAAAACCAAATGTCCAAACTGCTCAGAAAATCACCCCTCTTACTCCAAAAACTGCAAAATATACAAGCAAGAAAAAGAAATAATAAAAGTTAAATATCGGAAAAACATAACCTTCCAAGAAGCCCGAAAGGAGGTGACAAATAAAAAAGACACCTCCGCAACAATAACCCAAAAAACAAATAAAATACACAATGAAAACCTATCAATTAATCCTTCAGAAACTCCAAACTTAATTAGAGAATTAAAAACTATACTTGAAGAACTAAAATCCCTCATATTTGGACTCGGAACAGATTTCAAGAAAAGAGTAGAAATGAACAACCTAAGTCAAGTGAAGTCAAAACTAAAGAAACCAAAAAATCACCCAAAGAAAATTCTGAACCAAACATTAATGAAACTGCATAGCCCCATCTCCAAAAAATCACAAGATCCAAATCACTCCCTAGACAAAAAGCAAACAACAATAAAAATGGATCCACAATACTTGAAAAAATGGAAACAGAACATGAAAGCAAAAAGCAAAAATCTCAAAATCAAAATATAAAAACTAATAGGAAAACAAAAGAACCTAAAATCAAAACCAAAGACCCCAAAGAAAAATTAAGAACAGGAAAAGAAACAGGAAAACCAGAAAGCATGGATTTCTAGAACAATACCAAAGAGTACAACACTTAAGGAAAAACTTAAACAAACCTTAAAACACAAAGCAATCCAATGAACCAAACACACATAAGATACTTCAATGGAACTGCAGTGGAATAAATAAAAAATTATTACCAGAAATAAATTTTTGAAGGGAAAAATATTACCAGCAATACGTTTTTGAAAAGATATCTCCAGCTATACGTTTTTGAAAAATACTATTATCAGCTATAAATTTTTGTGGAAAAAAATATTGACAAAGATAGATCTTTAACAAAACAAAAATATTATCAGAAAAAAAAAAGTTGTCGGCATTAAATGACCCATCGTAAAACAAACCAATATGGCTTCCATTTTGCCAGTTCTACCACCGATGTGCTAATGGCCATCACTGAATATGTATATAAAGCACTTGATAATAACAGCGAAGCTCGAGCTGTGACTCTAGATATCTTGAAGATATCTGCATACTGGTCAACTATGTAAGCTCCAGGGCTATGGTATTACTAGACGATTGTTTGATTTAATCCAATCATTCCTATCAAATCATGAAATGAAAATAGATTTGAATTGGGTTCACTTCCAGATCCTTCCCCATTGAACACGTGTCCCTCAAGGCTCTGTCTTGGGCCTTAAACTGTTTCTAATTTTCATCAGTAATCTTCCTGATGTTATCAGTTGCCAAGTAGGCATTTATGTTGACGACACTACCATTTACTCATGTCTCAATAGCAAATCCGTCAGAGCTTACAAGTTTAACCTGACCGCTGATCTTGAAAAGAACCTGCAATCAGTGATTAACTGGAGCAGGAAATGGCTTGTAAATTGTAATGCCTCCAAAACTAAACTGCTTTCATTTAACCACCATGGAGAAACTTCCCTCCCACCATCAACATGGCTGATGTTCGACTCCATGAGAGAATCTCACTGTTCCTTCTTGGCTTCATGTTTTCAACTGACTTGAAGTAGAACCACTACATTGAATCAATAACTGCATCTACTGCAAGGAAAGTTGGTTTATTGTGTTATTCCAGAAGGTTTTTCTCGTCAGTCCATCTTACACATTTACAAATCTACCATTAATCCAGGCATTGAATACTGTTACCATATCTGGTCAGGTGCTCTTGCTACTCAAGGTTCTTGACAAAATCCAAAGAAGGATCTGCAATGTAATTGATCTCCTGACTCGGCATCTCAACTTCAGTTACTTTCTCCCAGATGTGATGTGGCTTCCCTGTGTCTTTTCTACAAATATTTTCATGGCAATTGCTCTGACAAGCTTTTTTTCCCCTAGTGCTCTGACTACATGAATTTAAGCATGCTACTAGATTGGCATCTAGGTCCCACCCTTTTACTGTAATGCCAGTTTGAAAATAAAATCCTTTAATGCCTCAGAAATTACACACACACACACACACACACTTTACTATGTCACTAGAAGAGTCCAATACATAGATTAGCAACATACTCATCTCTTTATAGTAGACTCTTATGTTGATAGAAATAGAATTCTATGTTAAGCTTGATAATTAAAACTCAAATTTAATGGTGAATAAAATGTTATTTGTTTGCTTTTAACCTACATCTTCCAATGTCAGTTTAAACTGATGCCTTTTTTTTTCCATATTTATAAACTATAATTATAAACGAGAAAATTTCACTGAAATATAATGGAAAATTTCCAGGTTTTCATCTGAAATCAAGACTATACAAACTTTAAGTGAAATGGCCACAATATATGTGGTGGAGAAGCTATTAGTTTAAACTGATACCAGGTGGATAAGGGTTAATATCCAGGAAGTATTGAACATAAACAAGAATATGTAGAGCAGCATAAGTTTTTAAGTACAAGGGGGTGCTGAAAATCTTTCGGCCTGAATGAGAATGGATTCCATTTCATTAGATTTTTGGGAAGTGCTGATGATTTTTCATCACCAATGCAATTGTAAAATTACTGAAATGTTGCCATCATATTTTTAATGGCAAAAGTATAATATTATTTCAATGAAGCACATTTAATCTTGTACAGAGTAATATGTTGAATTTGTATGGTAAGGAGTTTAACGTTTATTCATTCTTTTCAACATTTTTTGAGGCTTTCACTAACTTTTTTTTTTGTTGTTGCAAGATTGCTCAAAATAAACTTTCCACTGCTTGTATTATATTAAAAATTTCTTTGTACATATCCACACTTTAATTTTCCAACCTATCATATCTCAAAGATACAGAAAGCAATATATTATTAATTTTTATTTATTATTTATTATGTTGAACCTTTAACATTTATTAATAGAAACTTAGAAACATTTGATACAAGTTATCTCCCTTGGAACTTTCTATAATGTCCAAAGAATGGAGCTTTTTATGGCTTTAATACATTCAGCACAAAAAAAAAATCAAACAATCCAACATAGAATCAAATTCAGAAACAAACATACTTAATATATTTCAATATTTCAATACTGTTGTCCTTATCTTCATTGCCATATTCACAACGTTTCAGCCATTGTACACTCCGGCATTCTTCAGGATCTGTCTATATTTCTGAGATGAGGTATTGTAATTGTTTACACTATTTACGTTGTTTGGACTATTGTCCTGATCTTTATTGTCGTATTCATGAAGTTTCAGCCACTTTGCTCTCCGGTATTCTTCAGGATCTGTCTATATTTTTGAGATGAGGTATTGTAACTAGATACTATGACGATAAATATTCACACTTACCGGAGCCAAAGAGCTCAAGATGTTTTGCTTGTCGGGCTGCTGTTTTGTAAAAGAAAAGTACATTCTCCGACATTTGTTATTTTATGCTGCTTGGCACGATTTGTCTAGTGGCGGTCTGCATGCTGATTGGACGAGCTGGGGACTCTGATTGAGAGCGAGGCCAACGGCAATGATTGGTGCGTTGGCCGTATTTTCGGTCAATAAAAACGGTCTGGGACATTGGCTGGCAGTGCGGTCGGGACCGTGGTGATGTGCACTATTATATAGTTTTGTATTAAGTTACAACTCTGTTTATTTTTGTCTGGAAGCTGGACGCTAGCTTCAACCTACCAATAGAGTGAGCTGTATATTTACCAGTGTCTACTGACACATGGGACGAACACGTTTTAGCTGGCGAGAAGTGAAGATTGGACGCGTGACCCCAGTTTTGTCGTTTCTACTACAACTACATATACACTATTTACATGCTTCGGACTGTTATCCTCATCTTTGTTAACATGTTCACAACGTTTCTGCTGTTGTACGCTCCAGCCTTCTTCTGATTGGAATTTCAAACTGAAACTTTTATTTCTTCCACTAGGGTAGATTGTTCTTCCAGATATCTCTCCTAGTTTTTGTTCATCTCAGGTATTGAACTCACAACTCTTTGTGTTAAGTCACTGGATTCAACAAATGCTTTTATTCACTGGGCCATGTGTCCTTGAGGACATCACTGTATGATTTTTGGGGGGATTCATAAACCTAATGTCTCAGTAACCATTTTTTACCAGAGCTCATATTACAATTTTGTTGTTGTTATTGTTTTTCACTAGCACTCCGTATTACTGGTTCCCATATTGTATTCATGTCTATGCTTCACTGGTTTAGGAGCTTTTTCTGACCCAGCATAAGTGCTGACTCCTTAAGTTTTCATATTTTCCAGTGATGTTCTCCATCTGTTATTTCAACTCCATCCCTCAGAGGGCAGTGATCTCCCTTTTCTCTCCATATGTAGTCATATGGCCTGATTTTTCTATTTCCCCTCATGTTTCAGCTTTACGATGTTCCTGCAGTCTTATCTTAAGGGGACAGCCTGTTTCTCCTTCATATTTCTTACCACTACTGCAGGAGATGGCGTACATGCAGTCCTTAATCAGGTTCTTCTCCACGGGAGATCTTTTTTGAAAGGTCGTCCTGATGTTATATGGACCACAGATCTTTTGTATTTTTTCCGATAATCTCTTCACATAGGGTAGGTAGACTGAGGCTGTTTTCTGAGTGTTGTTATCCTCTTGCACACTTCTATCCCAGTTTGTTGGACCTGCTGTCATGTACCCAGGTTAGATGTTATGTTGTAGGGTGTTTCTTATACAGACCATTTCTTGTTCATGTCTCTGAGTTGCCACTTATGACTTTTACTCAATGTTGTAAGCAGTGGACGATCCTTTTTTTTTCTTCTTTTTTTTTTTGTGAATGTTGGCTTGCAGTACACAGATGTCTTGAACCCATACTCTGTTCAAGATATTATTAGGAATGCTAATTTGCTGTTTTCTTTCTCCATTGTTAACTACATTGCTGATCTTATTGACTTCACATGGTCCAGCAGTAGCTGGACCTCTTCCTGGTGTGGCCAGAGTATGAAAGTGTCATCCTTGAGGATATCAGTGTATGATTTTTTTGAGTTGGCTTTAGTGATGTGGATTCTAATGCTATTTCTTTGAAGTATTCCATGTATCTGCCATTGCTGGTGATCCTATTGCTAAGCTGTCATATATCTGATCTCATTCTGAATTGTGTTGTTTGTGTACAGAAAGTCAGCATATCTATCAGGTTATCTATTTGTATTCTAGTATGTGATAAGGTTGAGTCTGATGCCAGTTTGTCCGTGACTACTGATAGTCCCTTTTCTGTATTTATCTTGGTGAACAAATGCTCTATGTCCAGGCTCGCCATTTGGATTGGATGGGAGCATCTTTGATTATTTCCTCGACCTGGGCAGAGTTTTGGATATATGATGGTATCTATCCTATTAATAGGTCAATTATATCCACAAGAAAGTGACTGCGAGGGTGGCACACAGAGCTGTGGCAGCTAACAATTGGCCTAAGTGGAATACCATCTTTGTGAATTTTAGGGAGACCGCATGTATGAGGTTAGCTCGCTGTAATGTTGTGTCAACTGCCTGCTAGTCTTTCTTTTCTTTGCTTAAATCTTGAAACATATACTAGGCCACGAAAATCTCCTGAACCGACCAAGCATAGAAATGAATACAATATGGGAACCAGTAATATGGAGTGCTAGAGAAAAACAATAATAACAAAATTGTAATATGAGCTTTGGTAAAAAAAAACAAAAAACAAAAAAAAACAGTTATGAGACATTAGGTTTATAAGCCCCAAAAATTCATACACTGATGTCCTCAAGGGCTTAGGATGCAGTGGATAAAAGCATTGGTTAACTCAAGTGACTTGACCCAGATAGTTGTTCAATAACAGCAGAAACTTGGAGAGTTGAGGGAGATAACTGATACAGAGACATCTGGAAGATGCATGGCATGTGGAACTAGAACAATCTGTAAATGGAATAAAGGGTCCAGTTTGAAATTCCAGTCACTCGAAGAAGGCCAGAGTGTACAACAGCCACAACATTGTGAATATGGCAACAAAGATGAGAACAACATTATGAACAAAGTAAATAGTGTCAATTAATATATTTCATTAAATATATATATATATATATATATTCATTCAATATTTATGCACATATTTTTTGAGGTAGAATGGTTGATTTGATTTTGCAACGAATGTACATTTTTATAAATTTATAAGCAAATTAAATAACCCTAAATCACAAATAGTTCTATGTCAGCAAATTTAAATAAACCTTTCTGAAATCTTTGCTACTTATTTCTAACATTATTTCTTGTTTTGAACGATATTGTTTCTCTTGTGTAACTTTTGGTTGCTCTCTTTCAGATATTAGAAAAAGTGAATGCAAGTTCAATAAAAAAACTAATATTCAACATGGCTCTCACAGCAAAATCAAATGAATTAAAAAGGTAAGATCTGTAACTACTTAGTTTTGTAGAAAGATTAGCAGATGTTTCTTTTCGCATTTCAAATTATGGTTTTCTTATTTTAACTCTCTAAATTTTGTAAGTTTTCAAAAGACCCTTTTTAGATATTCATACCTGTTTAATGAGAATTAGTGGTGCTTACTGAAGCTTTATTGAGCTATTGCATGGTGCTTTTGTAGACGTCTTTTATAGTTACAAGTGTAGAAGTGTTACAATGGTTATGGGAGGTAACTCTAGCAGATTTTATCACTGCAAACTGTTTTGTTAATTTGTACCTTAACATACCAAAATTTCTTAATTATAATTACACAAAACATTTTTCTTTTCTCTCACTTTAATAAAACTATTATTTAGTAACAGAACCTGGTTAATTTGCAGTGTAACACCCCCGCTCTGTTTGCATTAAAAATTTCCAGAATACTTACATTTATGTGTAATTGTACATACTCCATTCGAATCTGGTTCGATAAATTTGATAAAATCTACCGTTTTGGAGTTATCGACAGTGAAATTTGGGATTCAATAGCGTCATTGGTGACAGCCATTACTCGCATTGTTTGCAAACATTCACTGCGGAACGCTAAGCGCAGAAGACTACGGAAAGCTAAGCATGGAACTGATCTTTCTTGTCTAAATTTGTCTCAATTACTGTGCATGAGAACTATTTATGTAGACACGCTCAGTTTGCGCAATGATACCTGCACTGATAGCTATTCTGCAGTGAATGTATGCAAACAATGCCTGTAATGGCTGCCCATGAGGCAAATGAATTCAAACTTTCACTGTCAATAACTCCTTTAAAACGTTAGATTTTATCAAATTAACCCAGAACCTTTTATGAGGCTTGCCAAAATATTTTTTTCCTGATCAAGAAGGTGTTTTAAAAAAAAAAAAAAATATATATATATATATATATATATATATATATATATATATATATATATAATGTTTGGGCATTTCTTCAGGTTTTAGGAATGGCTTTATACAAGAACTCATATACACATGAATCCTAATGAATTCAGACAGGTGTGTTACTCTCTCTTAAAAATATTAACAGAGAGTAACACACTTGTCTGAATACTAAAACTGGTTTTATGTAATTTTGGCAATTTTTTTTTATTATTTTTTTTTTTTTTTAAACGGAACTCTTATCATTTAGAATTTTAAATGTCTGTATATCAGTAATGTAACATCTACTAACCTCCTTATAAGGTGTGTTTGGTAATCCTTCATTAAAATGGCATAAAACAAACTGCTATTTCCTGGATGGTGTAAAATTAATAAGACCAACGGTATATTCCTGCTCTGCAGCTCAATTAAGAGACACTTTCCCGAATCCCACTCAACACCACCAAATAACCCATGGCCAGGTCACCATTGATCATGGTGATATTTACAATGAAAAAACATTTAAAGATATAAAATTACAGTTTATTTTATGCCATTTAAGTGAAGCAAAACTTTCATTTTTTTATCAGAATATCTCATTATTGGAAACCTTAATAACTGTGGTCATAAACATCAGCAAAATATCCCTTGAGATTCAAAGCAAATTAATAAGCAAATTATTGAAGCATCAAATACAACAATAGATAATATCATTTAGCTCTTTTCTTTGCTGACCAAACTAGATTTGGTACTTAAATGCTTCAGAGTGCATTGTAGTTAAATCTGTTACATTGACACATTGACAAGCAAGTAAGACTAAATAGTCATTCTTATTTGAACCTTCATTTATTCTTAATAGTTCTTACACAATGGTTGTCTTGTATTTCATTAAAGACTAAACAGAGATAAAGGTAATCCATCACCTAGGTGGCATAAAATCAACTGCTATTCTCTGAACAGTGTGAAATCAATAAGACCAGGGTTTATATGTTTATTATAAACAGAATAACATGTATCATATTTTTATTACTTCAAATCTCCCAAAGAAATTAAATTCTGGTATTAAGTGACCCATAAGGAATTGATATACCATTAAACAAATAAATCAGATGAAATCTTTCTTCTTCACACTGTTATTTCTTGCAATATGTAAACAATCAGTTGCCTTCGAACACAGTTATTTTATTGAGATGAGAGTAATCCTTCACTTAAGCTGCATAAAATAAACTGCTATTCCCTGAATGGCATAAAATCAATAAGACTCGGGTATATATGTTTATTACATTTAAACATTATTATAACTGGTAATGGTGGACTATGCAGCAAGTAAATACTGGAAACACTGGATTGTTCTTGAACTGCAGGATCCACAAAATTCTGTTGATAAATAATGATGTCACGAGAGTATATCCCATGTGCAGAATTGGTGGCATATATTTGTCTCTCTGTAGATTAGTGGTTCCCAAATTTTTTTTTTCTCTGGGCCACATTTTCAGAAGGAAAATTTGCTCACAAAATGTCACCAAATCTTATGTGATAAAAAGTATGTTTAAAAATAAAAGGGTTAAAGGGAGATAACTGCAGATTCGAAGTCAGAACATTATTATTGATAACTCTCTCCTCCAATTTGTGCACCTGAGTTGCTATATTCTTAATATAATGCAAAAATATCACAATGATAAAATCGGTCAATAATTATTTAGAACCATTTCTACTGGGACTCATGCATGCAATTATAAGTAATCCATAATATTTTAAATTTTGAAATCATATTTATTTTTGGTATATGAGTTTTTTAAAACTGTTTCTAAATCTTTGTCTTTCTATCATTCCACCTCACCTGCTATCCTCTTCTGATGCACCTATGAGGTGTACTACACCATTTGGGAACCACTGTTGTAGATCTTTTCAGTGCACAGACACTACACTTTGATCTTATACAGAATTGGTAATCCATATGTAAATAATCCTGTGATTTTTTTTTTTTTTTTTTTTGATTTTTTTTTCATGAATTTGATTTTAGTTGTAATTAATGTAAAATTTATGATGAAAACAGAATTATGGCTTTTATATGTTTTAAGAAAATATTTTTCTGGGAATTTTCTATTGAGACTTTTCTCTTCTTTTTAGGGGAATTGTTCGAAATGACAGTTTCTGGGACAAGTTAGTTTTCCGTGATATCCAACAATCTTTAGGTGGTCGTACAAAATTAATTGCGACAGGTTCTGCCCCTCTTTCATCAAATGTCCTATCATTTTTACGCTGCGTAGTTGGCTGTGTGGTAAGTACCTTTTTTGATCTAAAGCTATAAGTAAAGTTAAAATCAGTATTGATCTAAATTGTGTGCTTGTTTATATATCTATAGACACTTTCCGACACCTTTTTATATCACATTACACATTGAGGGAGGCTGTGTAAGTGCTATCGGAATTAATCCCCAAAAAAAGACTACAGAAGGGTTTCTCTTTCCATGTTGTACATTACATTTTGTATGTGTTTGCATATATATACATATATATATATATATATATATATATATTAATTTAAATAAAAACAGACCACTTTAAGGTTCCATGTAATAAATTATTTCACCAAAGCCCTTTTTAAAGGACTGCGGATCATCAGACTTTACTTCCAAAGGTTGAAACGAAAAATGAAAAGAATGCGGTCCTTTAAAAGGGCTGTGGTGAAATAATTTATTACATGGTACCTTAAAGTGGTCTGTTTTTATTTAAATTATTAGCTCTGATTTACATTGAGCTCTCTGGATTTTATCCTCCTTGGGTCTACCCATACAGATTACCTAGTTTTTCGTAAACTATATATATATATATATATATAGAAAAAGAGCACCATGATACAATTCACTCCACCAGAACTTTTGAAAGAGCATGCTGTACTGCTTAGCAATGTTTGGGTATCAATCTGAGGACATGGTATTAAGAAAGAGTTGGATGAGTTTAATGGTGATTATGAAGGAGTTTGGAGTGATCACTAGTGATGGTGATGTTATACCTCCATTCATCTTCTCACAGGGCCTCAGACTCAACACTGAGGCCTACATCGAGTGCCTTGAGGAGGTAGTGCTGCTCTGGGTCAAGAGAGTGGCTGTTGAAAGATCCTATGTCTAACAACAGGACTCTGCACCATGCCACACAAGCAGGAGAAACCAGTCATGGCTATCAGACAATTTCTGCAATCACATCACCTCTTACATCTGGCCACCTAACTCCTACTTGATTATTATGTGTGGGGTGCAGCTGAGCAAGAGACCAACAAAACTCCTTGTAGCACCAAAGATGAACTAAAGGCAAGGATTATGGTAGCATTCACCAACTTAAACAAGTAGAACGTCCAAAAAAGTTGCAGGAGATTCCAAAGTCATCTGGAAGTTGTGATTGAAGCCAATGGTGATATTATTTTTTTTTTTTTTTTTTTTCTTTATTAAATAAATTTACTCTTTAGTATTTCAAGATATTTTAGTGTATTTTGGTAAATATATCTGTTAACCCCCTTCCTGCCAATTATTTTGGGGAAAAATGTTTCATTTTCAGACGAATTTTTTCATTTTTTTTAATACAAGACAAATTTATGTATATATCTATCAACATACATACATACATACATCTTTTAGTCAACCTTCAAGAATCCCCCCCCCCAAAAAAACAAGGCAAATAAATGCCAATTTTTTTTTATTTTTGTAGATTGTTGAAGGTTATGGCCAGACAGAAACACATGGTGTCTGTTCATTGCAACATATAGGTGATAGGGAAATTGGTAAGTGATTTTCTGACATTTTTCTTTTTCTCTCTTTACCATCTTTTTAATTTGTTATTGCAGGGAATAAAATGCTTCACTTTAAAAAAAAAATGATCCACATTGCATTATGGTTTATATCTGCCTCAAAATAATCTTTTAAAATTATGTTTGCCTCAAAATAATCTTTTAAAATTATGTTTGCCTCAAAATAATCTTTTAAAATTATGTTTGCCTCAAAATAATCTTTTAAAATTATGTTTGCCTCAAAATAATCTTTTAAAATTCTACAGTTAATGATTCTTATTGATTTTGTTTCCTTTAACGAAATTTTTCGTTCATCTTTTTATTACTTTTTTTATATGAGTATTTTTTTTCAAAAAAGATTTTTTCTCTTTGTGTTTATGTCTCTCTATTCATCTGTCTGCCTCTCTTTCTCACAAATGACTTATTGACTAACTTCTAGTCCCTGTACTAGTTATACTAGTTAGTTCACTTCATGTTTGTGCAGGTGTGTCTATAAAAGGTAACCATAGAAAAACATTTCTTTTATTTCCTTACAATGGGAGGAAACTAAATCCGTTGTTATTTTTTTTCTTTCTTGCACCAGATTACTTGCTTATTGACATTTGAAACCTGTCAAAATGAATGCTATAAGAGATATATATATATATATATATATATATATATATATAAGTAGTCTGGTTTGAAAAGGAACAAGTCTGGCCTTCATTTTGCCAGTTGTCTTTGTATTATGTGTAACTTTATTATAGAAATAAAAATTGTGTGCATTTTTATAATGTTTAATCAAAATAAGAAGCTCTTTGATAGAATCTGCCATTTTCTTTTTGACCTCATTAAAAATTCTACTTGAATGTTTAAAGTAAACTAAAAAATCTATTTTGTTTATTTTCAGGTGAGGTTGGGCCACCATTGCCTTGTTGTTATATAAAGTTAGTTGACATTCCTGAGATGAATTATTTTTCATCAGAGAATAATGGTGAAGTAAGTATATCATGTCTGCTTGTTGGTCACCTGTAATAAGCCCCAAAGTTTTTTTGGGTTTTTTTTTTCCTTCTTTTTTGTATATTTTTTTTCCCTTCTTTTTTGTATATTTTTTTTTTCCTTTTCTTTGGTATATTTTTTTTTCCTTTTTTTTTGTATATTTTTTTTCACACTTTGCTTTGGTATTAGTCAGTATGTACGAGATAGTTAAAAAAAAAAAGAAAAAAAAAGCCTAATTACTGCATTATATCACTTGAACAAGTGAATGCATTTTCACTCTCAGGATTTTATAAGGGATATTTAAATGAAAAAAAAAATTAATTAATCTTAAATGAATCACTTTAAATTTTTTGAAACTCCAGACGGTTTTGGTAATAATTTGTAGGCTACAGATTTTTATTAAACTCAAATTTTGAAGCAATTTACTGGAGAGAGTGCAAAGGGCATTGAACAAACTGCTGTTATTTTTATTTTTTTTTCCTATTTAATTACTACAACTGACTGTGAGGAGCATGCAGTGAGTTCCTTTCATTCATCATAGAAAATGAATTAATTCTACATCAACTATTAAAATAGTATCAATTCCATAGTCTGGATTTCAAATTAAACTAAACTTATTTTACATTTGGTATATTATTCCATTCTTAAATATTGGTTTTGTTATAGGATTTTTTATAGCCATTCCGATGTTGTCATCTTGGCAAACAAACATTGGTTATCTTAAGCTGTAAGCAGACCCAAAACCATGGTTGATATTTAAAATATCAACCAAGGCTAACTTGGTTGATATTTAAAATATCAACCAAGTCTAACTTGTCTGTATCTTTGACTTTAATCTGTCCCTATTTCAGAATGAAGTAAGTTTCTTTTCAATATGGTTTATTCTCATTTTAAGCAAAATTATAGGAGGGAAAGTGTATTTATTGTGGGGATATAGTAAATTATAGGAGGGGAAAGTGTATTTATTGTGGGGATATAGTAAATTATAGGAGGGAAAGTGTATTTATTGTGGGGATATAGTAAATTATAGGAGGGAAAGTGTATTCATTGTGGGGATATAGTAAATTATAGGAGGGAAAGTGTATTTATTGTGGGGATATAATAAATTATAGGAGGGAAAGTGTATTTATTGTGGGGATATAGTAAATTATAGGAGGGAAAGTGTATTGTGGGGATATAGTAAATTCCCTATAATTGATGTACATGCAGATACATGTGTAGAAGTAATAAATTGATAATATCTTTTTTTAAGAAAGAATTATTGCTTTATTTATACTGAAGGTTAATTAATGCAGAAATATTTTCTGTCTGAATTTCTGGGATTAGTTATCATTATTTATACTTTTTTATATTCAGTCCATTGTCCTCATCTTTGTTGTTGTTATCACAACGTTTTGGCCATTGTCTTTCCTTGGGTGTATATTGTAATGGCTAACCTACAGGGAATTGCAGGTACACACTGCCCAACTCGGGGATCAAACTCACAATCACTGTTACCAAATTTACAAATCAATGCTTTAATCAACTAGGCATGTAGGACAATTTTCTGTAATGAACTTGGAGCTTTAAACCTAACTTGCCTGCTGATTAGGTTGCAATTGCTTCTGTCTGTCATCTTTTGAATGTTGTTGCTGCAGTTGAAAACTTGCTGCCATTTGTTTTTCCTTATTAGCAGCTCCCATAATGTATTTATTTCTATGCTAGGCCTGCTAAGGTGATCCTCATAGCCTAACATATTCCTTGTAGGCTACCCAGATTAATATATACCTGAGGAAGGTCAGAGAGCACAACAGCCAAAATGTTGTGATAACAACAACAAAGATAAGGAAAATAGTCTAAATATATATTTCAGAAATTTTTGATTGACTTGAAACCATTTTCCTTGATAAGGAACAAACAAGAAACTTGTTAATTTCATTAATACTTTTTTTTGTCTTAATCTGCAAAACTTTTGTCACGTGTCACTTTTGGGATCAAATTCAAGTTTTAAATCTGAAAATTTTTTTTCTTCAAACATTTTCATGGTGATCAATAATATTTTTTCAAATGAAATATGTGAACAATTATTATAATATAATTTTAATGTACTATATAATAATTACCATTTTGTATTTATTTATTTATATTTTTCTTACATAGTAGAAAGGGAGGTAAATCAACTTAAATTTGTGAGTGGTTACTTCCCTTAGTCAACTTAATCTATACAAATAAAATATTTATCTTTATTTAGACAAAATTAGTTCCCGTTCAAAAGGAACCATTTAATTAGTTGCTATTGTTATTTAGACTGCAGTCTTATTTGTTCAAGCCTTTCTTGTGAGATACTTTTTGTCTACTAAGTGATTGCCTTGCTTCAACTTGGTCTTGAGATAGATTTTGTTATGGCTGTCTTTATCATTCCGTTGCTAATCTTTTTCTTTTGAGAGATGTTTCCATTTCAGATCACTGTTATATTAAATGTCAAATTTCTAGCATGAAATGATATTGAGCAAAAATCAATATAATGCTTCAAAAACCTTTGTTTCATTGCATCTCTCTATTAAAACTTTTTAACAATTGTTAATAATAACACTGACAATATTTCGTTAAATATAATACAAAAAAAAAAATCTTTTTCTTTAGATTTGTGTGAAGGGAAAGAATGTTTTCAAAGGTTACTATAAGGATGAAGTGAGAACTCGTGAAGTCTTGGATGAGGATGGCTGGTTGCACACCGGTGATGTTGGAGAATGGTTATCTGTAAGTTATTGTCATAATTTATTTATAACTTGGGGAATTAACTTTTTAAAAAAACAGTTTTGTTTCCCATGTACCTTCTTTCTTTTCTTTTTTTCTTTTCTTTTCTTTTTTCTTTTCTTTTCTTTTTTCTTTTCTTTTCTTTTCTTTTTTTTCTTTTCTTTTCTTTTCTCTTTTCTATTTTCTTTTTTCTTTTCTTTTCCTTTTTCTTTTCTTTTCCTTTTTTCTTTTCTTTTCTTTTTTTCTTTTCTTTTTTCTTTTTTCTTTTCTTTTTTCTTTTTTCTTTTCTTTTTTCTTTTTTCTCCTTTTTTTTTCTGATTTTAAAAGCATGATTTTGTAAATACAAAAAGAAAACCTTTGAATCAAGGAACTGATGCTTGGGCACAAAACGGGTCCCCAATGTTATGATGTCAGACTTGCATGTATTTAACCTCTTATTATTAATAATAAAAAAAAAAAATAGCCTACCTAGGACAATGGTGTTTTGTCCTTTTAAACTACCCCCCCCCCCCTAGAAATTCACCTATTTATCCTAATGCTGCTTGTATTTATTTTTTTCAAAGAAGTTGGTGTCACAATCTTCTTGATTTCATTGACAGTATGAAACCCTCTCATTTAGAATAACAATTTTAATTTTGGGAAAAGGCAGGGGTTGAAAGGAGATAGATATGAACTGTAGGGTATTGATAAAAAAAAACTTTGGTAATTGACAAGTTATATCAAAGCCTCACAAACAATTCTTAAGGCATCTTGGGTAAGACGATAAACTACATCCAACAGCAATGGAAGATCTTGAAGAGCATGATGGAACCATCTCTTAATTGCTGATGTCCTCAGATCCACCCTGACCCAAAGTGGTAACACCTGTTAGGGTCCCAACTATGGGCAAATAGTTAACCCCCAAACTGGGGTCAAAACACTATGAAAGTGTAAAAATAGGTTTTAGTACCAGGAATGCATTTTTATAAAAAATTATTACTAGCAGTACATTTTTTTTGGGGGGGAAAAAAAAAAAAAAAAAAAAAAAATTACCAGCAGTAAAAATCTTGTTGGCATTCAATAACCCATTGAGGTTGATATGCCATAAACCAAACCAATTCTCAAGATAATGAAAAGGGTGAAATACACTCTGGACAGACCTTTAGGGTGTTGCTAAAAGGCTTGGGTAACACATTGTGCAACCAAAATTACCCTGCATGAAACATGAATTACTTGTTTGGTCATTATGAATAGGAGTGATCACATAGTACACAAGCTCATTTTTGATGTTTCACTGTTGACTGAGTAACATTGTAGGAAGATCAAAGTTGACTGGAAAGCAAGAATCTGGAAGAGAGTTCCACAAGCAAGAGAAGAAACTGTTAGTATAGAACTTAGTTATATCTAACCATTTCAACTGTAAAATTAGGAGATGTTGCTACTAATCTAGTAGGACACTAAAGTCCATAAAGTCAAGGTACTAAAGAGGAAAGATCATCAGAATAATTACTATGAAAATATTTATAAAAAATGCTCAGAGACGCTATGTTACGGCATTAGGAAACTGACCGAAGTCGAGATGCAAGGTCAGGACCAGTAACATTGCAAATTTTTTGTATTTTATCAAGAACCTCTAAATCCATAGCAGAAGCACCAGACCAAATATAGCAGCAATATTCAATGCATGGACAAATGGTAGACTTATTAAATATGTAAAATAGATTCTGGCAAGAAAAATAGTCTCACACAACACAGTGAACCAACTTTCTTAGCAGAAGACTGAGCAATCAATTCATTATACGCTTTCCTTCAACCCCCTCCCCTTGCCCAATGTCTATTTGGTATGGCACACTTATTTTTCAAATGATTTTTTCCACAGCTCAGTCATTGTGTTCAAGTTTATTCAACTCTTAAGTTACCAGTTGAAAAATTCTTACCGACATGACTATTCTAGACTGCACATGTATTTGGTGTAAACAAGTATCCTTACCTTTGTTATTTTGATAATTGTTTTCAGTTATCAGGCTGTTGTCTTTTGACAAAACTTATTCTGTAGTTTGAAATAAACTTATGCAGAAAATCTCATTTATTTTTTTCCCCCCTTTTTTTTTATAATTGATTGCAAATGTTTCTTGCGATTTTGGGAAAGAAATTTACCGATTTCTGCTTTCTCTGTAAACTTTCCATTTGCAAATTAGCAAGATACAACAAATATAAAATGCTTAAATATGATTTTTTAAAAATTTTTTTTATTTTGTTCTTTTACAGAATGGTACTTTGAAAATTATTGACAGAAAAAAGAACATTTTCAAACTTGCACAGGTGAGTTTGTTGATATTATTTTAAAAATTAGTTTTAGTTTCTATTTGTCTTTTATTAAATTTCAATCACAATATATATTGTCTGTATTATGCCAATTTTTGTCTATGTTTCGACATCATGACCAAATAAAGTACCTAAAATAAAATATTCTGATGCCCCCTCTCCCAAATAATATGCCCCCCTTAATTTGATAGGGCTTCTGGATACCTGGCTTTAGTGTGTCTATTATTGTTTTATTTGAAGTTACTTTCTCCAGGCAATGCCAAATATCCATACTAATAATTTTATGATTTCCTAGATTCAAATCAAAACTGCTATGTCCTTTCATTCTAATATTTTAAACCCGTATTCACCAAACATTGCCAGTTGGAAGGCCTAGTGATTCAGTCAAAAGATTGAATAAAATAAATCGACATTTCTTCTCCTAGAGGAAGAATGCCCAACGAGAAAGTCAAATGATTAAATTTTAATTTATCTGAAACCTTCTGTCATGTAGGATATTAAATTTAGGTTTTATTCAGGGTGGGGGAAGATGAGTAATTCTTTTATCTTACACATTTGGAGAACGTGGAATTTTTCTGTGGTGTGTTAAATCTATTAATGCCTGAAGGTGCACTGAAGAGAAATGATGCCAGAAGTGTTGGGCAGCGAGTCGAGTCGATATATATGGTTGCTTGACCAGCAAGCCACTTTGGAGGCATCCATTTGTTATCAAGGCAGCCATTAATGTGTTTCCGTAATTGCATCATTGGGACAAAAATAAATTTCACAGTACATTTTTCCGCTTCTGTTTACACTATCAATAATTATGAATTGATGTTGCCGTTCATGAAGAAATCAAAATATTGGTTCATTTAAAACTCTGTGTGTGTGTGTGTAACCTGCCCCACCTCCTTGCTATTTAAAGAACTAAGGAATATAGTCAATCTGAACTCTTTCCATGGAAATAGCAATAGGGTAGCGAAAGGCTTACAACGTTTTGTCTGTGGGAAAAGAGGTTTTAGGGTGGAAAATAATTCATCAAAATAAATGTCTTTCGCTCGATTCATTGTACTGAAGACAGTTTGCAATTAACAGGTTTATTACAAGAGCAAAAATAAAATTTGAAATCAATCTAAATACTCTCCTCCACTTTTAATTTATCTGTGTTTTATCTTTTTATATGCCATGTCCCCTCAGGGCACAGATGATCAGTGCTCTCCATAGAATCCCTTTCTTTATTATCTATGAATTAACATAAACTCTTGGGAAAGATAATGGTGTGAGTTACAATTGCCTTCTCCATAGTTTTGACATCATAATAGGTATTTTTTCTAGACTAGCTGTCAATCAAGGCTAGGGAACAGTCTATCCCACTAAATAACCTTTGCCCTTTTACAAGGGCATTTGTGAAAAATTAAGTGCAGCTGAGTAGGTAGGTATTTCAGCTCATCTCCCCAATTCCACTTCCCATTCTGATAAAAATCCCATACTGCTACTCTCATAATAAATATTGGGGGGAAAAAACTCTGAGATTGCTGTAAAATATGATTCCAAACATTGATTTGTTTCCTTCATGGTGCTGCGTTATCTTTTGGGTAAGCCTTTTTCTCTCCCTGGTTGGCTGATTAGCACATGCAACCCTTAAAGGATCTGGACTCTCTTGAGAAAGAAGAGAATATAGTGTATGCTTATGCATTGCTATGGCTTTTCTAGTATTTTAGAAATTGTTTATTGTTGTGAATAGGTGGGAGGGGTCGTATACTTACCTATTTTTACTGTTTAAAGCAGTGGTTCCCAACCTTTTTTACATGGCGGCACACTATTGAGTTCTTTAAATTTTCGCGGCACACCTATCACAAAAAATAAATATTTTCCACTCATAAAGCCTTTTTGCAATAAAATAATAAAAAAAGAATATTATATAAGAAGAATTTTTATTCACATAAATCAACATATCCTGTATTCAATATCGGGTATAAAATAATAATAATGATGAATGTCAGTGGGACAGTTGTGCCTGGTGCTACTGAATCTAAAATTGAAAAAAATAAATCTAAAAGAATTTTTATTATATTTAATTTGTTTTTTGTTTGTCTTACTAAAACTTTAATTTACAACGCCTAAATATTTAATAAAAATATGTACAAAAAATCTGTAAATATTGTGAACGAGATATATAGACGATATAAACTGGTGATAAAACAATACCTAAACTTTTAACGATTCCGATTCCTAATGGAAAAGATTCAAAATGATTAGGAAAAGTTAAAAAAATGTTTGGGAGTTAGGAGCATTACGTAAAACCTCACATAGTACAGTTCTGTGTTCCAACTTTTTGTCTTACAACCTGTGTACTTAGGAATCGTTTTGGTATAGAAATCGGGTCTGAATTATTCAGCTCCGATGCCGATTCCCGATACTTTGAAAAACTCCTGATATTCCGATTAATCGTCCCATGACTAATAAAACCATAATAACACTTACCAATTAGTATGCGCGAAAAGTTTAGATTCCAGAAATTCGGCCATTTTGAATTGAGCGGTGTCATCATGATTAAGAAATTGAATGTCTTTATGAAAGAAAATGAAATTAAATGGCTTCTAGGTATTATCTCTTCGCGGCACACCAGTAATCATTCCACGGCACACTGGTTGGGAACCACTGGTTTAAAGAAATAAATGGCAAGAGAATGGTATAAACTCTGTTTATTCCACTTGTAGTAGGTGATGAATTATTTCCACCCTACAACCTCTTTTCCCTCCAGACGAAATGTTGCAAGTCACTCGCTGCTCTATTGCTATTTCTATGAAAAGTGCTGAAACAAACCAAATTCCTTACTTCATCCAGTTCCAACCGTCACAGCTAATACCTGCCCTGCCACATCCATTGTAGCAAACCACCCTCATTCCCTTTGTATACCATTGTTGACATGTAAAATCAACTTGAGCAGCTTCTCCCCACAAAGCACTACTTTGTGGAACCAACTCCCAAGAGGATGCTTCCTTGATCACTGCAACCTCTTCAAGTTTAAGGTTAACTGTTATCTTCCCCACATATCCCTATATACTGTGCCTCTTACCTCTTACTCTGTAACCCTCTACCTTGAGTGACTCTTGGGCCTTGTACAATTAAATTGCATAAGTCATGAAATAGTATTCTACAAAAAAGTTCTGTAGCTTCTTGAAAATGGATATTTGAAATAGGCTGGGATGTTTTTCTCTTTTTACATCGAGAAAGTATTAATCAATGAGGATTAGGCATAAGGATTAATCAATAGGGATTAGGCATAAGGATTAATCAATAGGGATTAGGCATAAGGATTAATCAATAGGGATTAGGCATAAGGATTAATCAATAGGGATTAGGCATAAGGATTAATCAATAGGGATTAGGCATAAGGATTAATCAATAGGGATTAGGCATAAGGATTAATCAATAGGGATTAGGCATAAGGATTAAAGAAGGATTATACTATGTGACAAATCCAAGGGAATCGTCATGTCCCTTGAATTTGAGAATTGGAGTAAGTACTCATTTGCCCATCCTTTAAGGCATCTGAAATTCTCATTCTGGGAACACTTGCATCAAATAACGAGTTGATGAATAGGCCTTTTTTGATAGGTAATTGTGACTTTCTCATTTTCCAGAAGAACCCCCCACCAAAAAAAAAAATGGCATTTCAGCCAGCACTGGCTGTCAAACGATACTTGCAAGAATAAATAGCATAATATTGATAACTTGGATATATTGACTGGGAAAGAACTGAAATGTCAACCAAGTCTGAATAACTTGCCAGTGGTTTACATGTTCATCTATCTCTATTTTAGAACCTCTCGGGGGGGTTAGAATCACTCTGAGATCTGGAGGAAGGTGGGTATCAGTATTTTTGTTTAAGATGACTCTTAAGAGCAGTTAGCTTGCAAAGGCTCATGGGATTGTACAGCTCAGTTTTACAGTTATGGATGCTAGTCCCAGATGATTTTTGAAAAAGAATCAATCTTTGCATTTAGCAGACTTATATTCTGAATTCAATTTCTCTTCTCTTTCCGTTCTCTCTACCCCGCTTCCCTCCTATTGTTTCCTTGATTATTTCTCTTCCCTGATTCTCTCTTTTTTTTTTTTTTTTTTTTTTTTTTTTCTTTCAGGGCGAGTATATTGCTCCTGAGAAAATAGAAAATATTTATATTCAAAGTACATTTATATCACAGATATTTGTTCATGGTGATAGCTTACAAGTAAGTAAATATTTCAATTGTCATTTGCAATAAGTTGAAGATTTTAACGTCACTTTGACTTGCCATGATTTAGTTTGCACCTTTGTTTTTTACAATCTGTCACTTTCTGAGAAATTGAGAGAAATACTTCAAATATAATGAATATAAAACCATTCAAGTATTCTCTAATCCTCTTCTTTTTAAAAAAAAAAACTGTCAACTTAAGGCAATGGTACTATTGCCTTTTAAAGTATTCAATCTGGAAACTCACACATTTTATCCTAATGCCACTTGTATAGTTTTTTTCAAAGTCGGTGAAGTCATCTTTTCTGATTGCCAACAACTGCTTTGTAACAATCTCCTTTAGAATAACAAATTTAATTTTAGGAAAAGCCAGGAATTGCAATGAGCTAAATATGGACTTTAGAGTGTTGATAAAATCATGGGTCATTGCCAAGTTATATCAAAACCTCACAAACATATCTCCAGATAATGAAAAGGGCTAAATACATTCTAGACAGACCTTGATAAAAGCCTTGGGTAACACAATGTGTAACCAAATTTAACTTGCACAAAACATGACTAATCTATTTGTTTGGTCATTATGAATATGATTGATCACATAGTTTACAAGTTCATTTCATGGCGTTTCATTGTTGACTGAGTAACCTTATGGGAGAATGTCTGCTTGTGCATATGCAGTAAGGTTCTCTCTAACTGACTGCCAATTGACATCAAAGCCTCACAACGAATTCTCAAGATAGCCAAAAGGGCTAGATATATTCTTCTTACATATTGCATAAATTGCTGAGTGTTGTCTGTTGCCTGAAATTCTAAGCTCAAGTATTTTCATTAATTAACCACTCCTTCCAACTTGTACTTTTAGGTATCAAAATGTAATGGCGGACATGATTATTTTTTATTTCTTTTAATCATTTCACCCTAAGCAAGGCAATAAAGCCACTAAGACACAAATGGTTACTGAGTGTGAAAGAATGTGAGAAAAAACATTTTTTTTTAATGAAAGAGAACAAAAGAATGGGAATTAAGAAGATAAAGATTGATGTGACATTTAAATTTTTGAAGCTCAAAGTTGGCTGGAAAAGCAAGAGGCTGGAAGAGAGTTTCATAGGCAAGAAGTGCAATATAGAAGAAACTATTAACATAGAACTTACGGTTCCATCTAAGCATTTCAACTGTAAAATGATGAGACTCTGTCTCCAATCTAGTACTTTACTTAGATTCGTATAGTCTATGTACCATAGAGGAAAACTCATCAGAACAATTACCAAGAGATATATATATATATATATATATATATATTTTTTTGAATTGGACAAAGTCCGACAATTTATTTAAAGACATTTATGATATGTTTAACGTTCTTTTTATAGATACAAGTATTTAAGCAAATTTTTGCTTAAATACTTGTATCTATAAAAAGAACGTTAAACATATCATAAATGTCTTTAAATATATATATATATATATATATATACACACACACCCACCAAAGGCGTGGGGAAGCTCAGTTACAACATTGGGATAGTGACTGAAGCCGAGATGCAAGGTCAGGACCAATCAAGAATCTCTATGTAGCATTTTTTTATATTGATCACTGTCTGTACTGCATGTAGATTATCTATCGCCATAAATTGGAACCTCACTTCTTCACAGTTAAGAGTGATGGGTCCTTGATGATGCCACCCAATATTTTTGGATTTCTCTAGGAGTTCTCTTTTTCCAGAACTGCATGACAGTTCAGAGGTCAGCACTTGATGATTTCCCACTTTTCATTGACATCGTTCAATGACTAAAAAGCATACTTTCAACATTTTACAATATGAAATAACACTTCTAGCTCTAGTGACAAAGTAGCATTCTTATTTTGGGAAAGGGGTCAGGCTGAAAATTTTCAAACACCCACCGACATAAAAATGAGATTAACCTGCTCTAAGGTAAAGATAATCTTCCCTGGTTTTATTTACCAATTTCACACTGAAAACTTATTTTTAGTTTTTAAGCAATTTTGTTTTCTCTTTTTAGGCTTTTCTGGTTGCTGTTTGTGTTCCAGATGAAGCAGTGTTATCCAGATATGCTTCTACGACGTACGGCCTGGAGAATTGCTCCATGGCACAAATGGCCCAAGACCCTGTAAGTTTCTCTTTTAGTTCCTTTTCAAAAATTTTAGGAATCTTGCTTGTGTTGGAAACTAGATTGACATCATTGGTCAAAAATCAGTATTCTCCTAAAGCCATGTGCCAGAATTAACTTTGGAAGTACCACCATCATAGAAATCTGTATTACATAAATGGCATTTTCTGTACACCTAGAATACTTTAAAAAGAATTTTTTTTTATTTGCTGCTTATGTGTCTGTTTTATTACCCTAACATGCCAAAAGTCATAGGATAGCAGTATGTAAAGGCAATGGTAGGTGGCACCCTGGAAATATCCAGAACTATACTGGTGTGCAAAAGTTTTGGAACACCTCCATAAAATAATTATACACCTTTTATTTTATTAAAAAGGTTAAGATTGTTTAGCATCCTGCTTTTATCAGTGTCTGTGGACCTTGAGGATTGGAAAATAAGCTGTTGCGGTTTCATAGGTGCCATGCAACAGAAGATTCACCACTTTAAGCAGCTTGAAGATGGTAAAAGGCCGTGCAAAACTATTGGGTAAATGAAGAATCTGAGATAATAAACTCATTATGATATGCAAATTTCTACATAGGAATTGTTCCATCTTATTAACATGAGTGTAAGGTACCTTGGAAAGTCATTGTCATTGAATATTAGTTTCTTTTTTTTTTTTCTTTTTTTTTCTTTTTTTTTTAAACACTAAAATCATGAAAAATGAAGGGGTGATAGTCAGGCAACTGAGAATTTCCAGAAACAGTGTTCAAATCACCCAAAAGACATTTGCTATGACTGGAAGTGTTTTAAGTGCAAAGAAAACTGGAAGACCCCAAAAGTTAGACAAGCGAGATGAAGGAAAGATTGTGAGAGTTTTGGTAGACAATCCAAAATTAACAGTCAGGCAAGTGAGGAGTGAATGCACTCTTAACTGAGATTTCAGTTGATACAGTACGCAACAAAAAGTATTACAAAAAACACATGAATGGACATATAGCAGCACAGAGGCCATCATTAATCAAAAACATTGGAATAGAAGATTTAAGTGGTCAAAATAACATTTAATATTGAATGCTGGATATTTTTACTAATGAATACGAAATAGTTACATTCTAATGGAAGAGAATATAAAAATATATAACAAAAATATAATATAATATATATATATATATATATATATTTAAAGACATTTATATTATGTTTAACGTTCTTTTTATAGATACATGTATTTAAGCAAATGCTCTGTTTTATAATAAACAGTATTAAATAACATTTACCGGCCTGAATGTCCGAGAAATTTTCAGGCCGGTAAATGTTATTTAATACTGTTTATTATAAAACAGAGCATTTGCTTAAATACATGTATCTATAAAAAGAACGTTAAACATAATATAAATGTCTTTAAATAAATTGTCGGGCTATGTCCAATTCTAAAAATATATATATATATATATATATAAAAATACATGTAATAAATAAAAATATAATAAAAAATATATGAAATATATAGAAATATATAAACGATCAATTAGAGAAACAATGTGAGATACAAAGATGGTAAGATTTGGCAATGGACATGTAATGGTTTGAGGTTGTATCCAAAGTGATGGCAGAAGAAAATTGGTAAAGATGGAAGCCTGAACAATGAAAACTACAGGGTGGCCTGAAAGTCTTGTCACCCCAACATAATATAATTTTCTATTTCAGATGGCTGACATAAGCTCCTACAATTTGGAAGAGAGGCTTGGGTTGACAAGACTTTCGGACCACCCTGGAGATTAGTTTAGTACAGTCTTATCTTCTGCCAAACTACGGAGATGAAGAAATTCTTTGGCATGATTATGCTTCTTGCCGCAATTCACGTGCAACAAAAAGATGAAGATTTTCAGTTTTTGGAAGACTAACCAGAAGAAAGTCCTGGTCTCAATAAAATTGAACCATTGGGGGTGGGAACTGAAGAAACAAGTGCTCCAATGAAAAACATACACTCTCCAAGAGATTTGGGATTACTGCTAAGAAGAATAAGAAAAATTTCCCAGTGAGAAAATCTGGATCTCGTTCCATTCAATGTCACATCAAATCAAGAAAGTTATTTGAGCCAAAGGCAGCAACATTAACTTATTACTAACAATTACTAACTCAATACTTTGACATTTTGTGCTCTCTATAATAATAATAATAAATGTAATAATAATAATAATATTATTATTATTATTATTATTATTATAATAATGATAATAATAATAATTATAATTATTATTATTATTATTTTATTTTTATTTTATTTTATTTTTATTTTATTTTTATTTTTATTTTATTTTATTTTTTTTTTTTGTTAAGCGTATCACCCCAAGCAAGGCTGGAGGCCACTATCATGCAAGGGGTTATAGAAGGGTTGGAGGAAGAGCAGATAGGAGTGGTAAAGGAGAGGATGTGGAGAAAGATGAAGGGAAGTGGATAGATCAAGGCAACTGGAGATGTCGATTGACGCTACACTTAAACCGTTGGAGATTGTATTTGTCAGGGAAACAGTAATAGGGAAGGGAGTTCCACAGGCGAGATGTGCGAGACATGAAGCTGTTGGAGTAGAAGAGACGTCTACATCTAACAGTTTCAACGGTGTAGGGGTGGGAACGGGATGCCAGCCTCGTAGGACGTTTAAATTCACGAGGCCTAGGGACAAGCGAAAGCAGCTCCTCGGAGCAATTACTGTGAAAGTATTTGATAAAAAGACAGAGCGAGGCAACATCACGTCTGTGAGAGAGCGACTGCAGACGCGATGACAGATCAGGGCCAATCACATTGCATATCCGTCTCTGGATCTTATCAAGAACCCTGAGGCAAACAGCAGGGGCTCCACCAGACCATATATGGCAGCAATACTCCATGCAAGGGCGAATGGTCGATTTATAGACTTGGAGGATCGATTCCGGGGAGAAAAATTACCTGGCTCGGCACAGGGAACCAAATTTCCTTGCGGTGGATGATGCAACTGACTCAATGTATTTGTTCCATCTCAGATCAGCAGATAGCATGAGACCGAGCAGCCGCAGAGAGGAGCTCTCGAGAAGTTGGTCTTCAGACATTAATGATAATAAATATAATAATAATAATAAAGTTCATTTTTTTGGAAGAAAACAAAAAATTCCACTTTAATTTAAGAGCAGGAAGCTGAATTTGTTGCTGACGGACGAGTACTTTTCCATGGCCTTTCTGCAGCATCCTTACACTTAGGATGCTCCATCATCCACCAGGCAGCATTAACGGAAATGCAGTGTAACTTGTTTGTTGACCCTCAAAGGTCATAAAATGTATTGAGAAAAGCATACTGCTAACGACTCTCAATTTGGGGATAAAATTACCAAACATAATTAATTTACGAAGGTGGTCCAAAAGGTTTTGCACAGCCGTCTATATCTATATTGTTCTCCAGCATATGGTGATCACTGGCTACGGTTGCTTAGAGCAAGCTGACGAGTTCTCAAAGTTTGAACAGAGCGTGATAGTGGGTGCTAAATAAATTCCATTTATGTTCCATTGTATCATGTGCATACTGCAAATACTTGGGGAAATACATTACCACCTGCCATAGGCAGCCAAATAGCTGACCATAGGTCCTTAATTCAATTTAATTTTGATCAGACGTATCTAACTAGAATTGTATAATACAACAAGTGACACTGGCTTAAATCCAATTCAATGAAGAAGGGATCAGTTAATTCACCATTCATTAGCTTCTCTGGGGAGCTGAATTCTCACTCCCTTTCTGCCCTTGGGTGACCCTGTTAACGCTGGGTACAGTACCACATCTGTGCTCAGGACATTGCTAATTGGAGCTTGCGGTGTGGTCCAATATATTATGGTTCCAATTGTTTTGAGCTTGTGGTAGGTTTGGGGTGTTGGCACAGACCCGCCAAGGCCATGGACCTCAGTTATTAGCAAGGCACTGTGGAAACTGATTTTGGTTTGTGCAAATTAATTGAAACAAAATGAATAATTCCGTTATTATTTACTTTTTTTCAGTATTTTTCCCAATGCACATGTTAGCAATTATTGTTATGGCATGGGTCAATATCTCTTCAGCATCTTTCTGACCATTTATGAAATTAATGCCAACATCGCATTGTTGCACATGACCCATGAAATTTTGTTATGTCAGTGTATAGTAAATTGAAAAGACCACTCAAGTAAACAAACGTCAATCAGATATAAAGATAAATAAACATTTTGTTCTGGATTATATATAATTTTGGAATAATTTTATTTATATATTTATTTGCAGAGGCTCAGAAAAGATATTTTGGATGATCTCACAAAATTAGGCAAAGATGCAGGATTAGCATCCTTTGAGCAGGTAAGCCCCCCCCCCCTAAATAGACAAAAAAAAAAAAAAAAAAAATTACCCTATTTGTCCAGAAAGTATCCAGCTATTTGATATTAATAAGAAATGGCTGCTACTACTGTACAAGAGTGAAACCTGTATACACATGTACAGGTGAACAGTGTTTTGAAAACATTTTTCTTCACTGTCAAAAGTGAATAAAAATGTTTATAGTTTAGAATAAAAAAAAAAAATTATTTTAAATACTCATTTTTTTTTTATACAGAGTACAGGAGAAATACCTTTCACATCAAGACATTAGCAGCAATGGTGTCTTCATCTGGCTAATGTCTTTGCATTGGGTGTGGGTGTGTGGGTGTGTGTCGGTGGGGTATTTCAGTGGCATCCTGTGTGTATATATTTATAGGGTGCGATGGATAAATTGTTGTCTAAATTATGAAAAAATTAAAATAACACAAAAAACTCATTTTAACAGATATATTTACCAAAATTACACAAAAATATCTTGAAATACTAAACAGTAAATTGCCATTGGCTTCAACCACGGCCTCCAGACAACTTCAGAATCTCCTGCAACTCTTCTGGACAGTCTCTTTGTTTAAGTTGGTGAATGCTGCCATAATCTTTGCCTTCAGTTCATCTTTGGTGTTACAAAGAGTTTTGCTGGTCTCTTGCTCAACTGCTCCCCACATATAATAATCAAGGAGGTTGCAGATGTAAGGGGTGATGTGGTTGTAGAAATTGTCTGACAGCCATGACGGTGTACTCCTCGTTGTGTGGCATGGTGCTGAGTCCTGTGGCTAGACATAGTGTCTTCCAGCAGCCAGCCTCTTGACCCAGAGCAGCACTATCTCCTCATGGCACTTGATGTAGGCCTCTGTGTTAAATCTGAGGCCCCGTGGGGAAATAATGTCGCCATCACTAGTGATCATTCCAAATACCATGATGTTGACTGGATATGTCATCCAACTTCTTACAAACCACCTGCACTGCCCTCAGATTGACACCCAAACATTCCGAGATGTTTGTATTGCAGCTCCTGACACAAATACCAAGCAGCACAGCATGCTGTTTCTAAATTTCTTGTGGAATGAAGTGAATTGTGTCATGGTGCTCTTTTTCTCACTGACGGTGCCCAACTGACCCTACTATACTGTGCAGTCAACAAAATAATAAAAAACAAAAAATCATGCATGTGTGAAATTCAAAATATAAAATGATGACAATTTACCTATCACATCCTCTGTGTGTGTGTGTGTGTGTGTAATTTCAGATAGAGTATATTCGTAAAAGGACAAGACAAAAGGAAAATATGACAATATCGAACGACGCCATTAATTTATCTTCAGACCAAATATCCAAACACCTAATTAAGCTTGAAAAAAGAAAACAGTCTGATTAGACAAAATATATCTAAGTGGGACTCCTTCTTTGTGTACTTTAGGAAGTCCGTACATCCGTGGACGTTGTGAGCCTGCCGGCCTCACCTTGTAAGACCACTTAGACCTATTTTATCTATGGTGGGATCCGTACAACATGAATTGGCTAAATGATTAGCTGAATTACTCCAGCCCATCTCAAAGATTTTTTTCAGACTATAATATTTGTCCCATTACTTGAGACCATTGGCATTTGTGCCGACATTCTATATAGGGGCAATTTAGGTCCTTTGAGCATCCCTGAGGAACTATTTTTGGAATGAATGCGTTTGGCTACAGAAGATGTGGAGTTCAGCTTCAATGGGACGATGCATGTCCAGACGGATGGGGTTGCGATGGGTAGCCCTTTAGGTCCGGTTTTAGCCAATATTTTCATGGGCTATTATGAACGAAGCTTATTTGGTAAAATCCATAAACCCTGTGTCTATATGAGATATGTGGACGATACTTTTTCCATATTTGATTCTTCCACAGATGCTACAAATTTTCTGGCTCAACTTAATTCTCTCCATCCTTCCCTTAAATTTACAATGGAGATTGAAAAGCGTAGAGCTCTCCCTTTTTTGGATTTCCTTGTTGAGTGCAAGGATGGGGCTTTTGTCACTAATGTTTTTCGTAAGCCCACATTCACCAGACTTTATATGAGCTGGAAGTCATTTGTTCCTAAGTCTTGCAAAATTGTTCTGATTTCGACTTTGGTCCATTGTGCTGTCATGATTTGTTCCCCTGAAATGTTAGATGGTGAAGTTATTAAGATTCGAGATATTTTCGAAAGTAATGGTTATCCCATCAATGTTATCAGGCGTGTGATTGATAACAAAATCAGGCGGTTTAGGGAGCCTGTGGTATTTGGTCCTGGCCAGTGTCCTGTTTATTTAAAGTTACCTTGGCTTGGTAGGAAATCTCAGCTATTGTCGGACAAAATTTTGGCGTCCATTTTGTCTACCTACAATGCTGTTAAGTTGCACACGGTTTTTCATACTAGACCCCTGCTTCCTTCCTTTTCTAAAGATAAGCTGTCCTATTTCCATAAAACTTCAGTTGTTTATAAATTTAAATGCTGTTGCAACGCGGTATACATAGGACGTACCAATCTTAGGTTGGAGACGCGGGTGGCGCAGCATGTTCCTGCTTTTGTGCGTTCAGGCAGTCCCAGTCAGCCTATAAGAAGAACAACTCAGTCAGTCCATGAATCTGCAATTGGTTAACATTTGCTGGACAATCATGCTTGTGCCTCTGAGTAGGAAGACACGTGGTTTTCGGTTTTACATAGTGCTCGATCAACACATCATCTTAGAGTTTCTGAAGCCGTCTATATTAAGTGTCAGCAATCCAGTCTGTGCAGACGGAAGGAACACTTTTTACGTTCCTTACGTCTGTTGGAGGGTCTGTGAGTTCCCATTTTCTATTTTATACTCTTGGGGAACTATTTATTTACATCCCCCTTTGTTCAATTTTAATTTATATAATTAAAATTTGTCTTTTAGTCGAGTTCCACCTTCCCCCCCTCATTTACTTCACTTAGTGTCCTTGTATTCATTTATATTTAATAGCGCCAACGAATATCTGTGAAAAAGTGTTGGCTGAAATGTTACCTTAGGTATGACGTCCGTTTTGTTCAAGGCTATATATCAGTTCTTTGGGTACAAATCTCTGTTTATATATATATATATATATATATATATAGTTAGTTTAGGAAAAACTAGGTAATCCGTATGGGAAGACCCAATGAGGATAGAATCCAGAGAGCTCAATGTAAATCAGAGCTAATAATTTAAATAAAAACAGACCACTTTAAGGTTCCATATAATAAATTATTTCACCACAGCCCTTCCAAAGGACAGCGGATCATCAGATTTATTTCCAAATGTTGAAATGAAAAAATGAAAATATATTTACACATTTATGACGGGCAACAATAAGGAAACTCACGAAGTGGGGGCAGTGTAGGGAGGTAGAGAGACAGCGTTGAGTTAGATGTAACATTTCTATTGTTTCAAATTTAAATATTCGCTGAAATCTAGACATTGACACTTTAAATCTGTTAACGGAAGTTATATCTTGATTAGGAAGTGGGATGGAGAGAAATCTATATTGAAAAAAGAGAAAAAGAAAAAGAGAGAAAAAAAGAGAAAGAGGTTGTAAACAAGTGTCATGAACTTCTATTGGAATATGCGTTTTTTTTTGTTTTTTTACTTTGAGATTTCGTAAATTTTTCAGTTTAAACAGTCTAAGCCATTTAATTATATGTTAAAGTTTTTTTAAAAAACCTTATTATGGACATTTTGGTGATTTAATGTGAAATAGTCGATTAAGATGTATATAGAGTTTACATTAAAACACTAGAAATTTTTTCTCAAATATAAGTTTACATCTAGTAGTAAGTGATTATTAAGGTGATATCTTTATCAGTTTGAATTTTATTTATGAGATTGATTAGTGACTATTTTTACATTGGTAAATTCTATTACTTAAAATTTAGTATTAATTTAATATGGAGTGGCATTTTAACGCAATATTAAATTTGAAACAATAGAAATGTTACATCTAACTCAACGCTGTCTCTCTACCTCCCTACACTGCCCCCACTTCGTGAGTTTCCTTATTATTACCCGTCATAAATGTGTAAATATATTTTCATTTTTTCATTTCAACATCTGGAAATAAATCTGATGATCCACTGTCCTTTGGAAGGGCTGTGGTGAAATAATTTATTATATGGAACCTTAAAGTAATCTGTTTTTATTTAAAATATATATATATATATATATATATATATATATAAAGTAATAATAATACACAGTCACACTGCATAAACAGTGAATTGATTCAGATGGAATAAAGTTTACATTTTAGATATAAGGAAACATTAATGAAGACATTTGATCATAAAATATTGCATTGGGGTATTTTTTTCACCATTTCGATTTAATTATCACTTAACTATAAGCAGTTTTCTATTTGTTTGTAAATCTTGTTTTGCATTTCAGGTAAAGGCTCTTCATATCCACCCAGAATTGATGACCGTTGAAAATGGATTGTTGACCCCAACGATGAAAGTGAAGCGAAAAGACGTAGCCAAATATTTCCACTTACAAATTGAAAACATGTACAACAACTTAAACAAGTGATAAATGCTGGCTTGAGCCCTTTTGTGTATGCATGCGTGTGAGTGTGCGTGTGTGTGTGACCTTATTCACTGTGTGCTAATTTGTGCTGATCTGTTAGCCACCTGTGGCTCTACTCCCCTTTCCCCACACTCTACCAAAAAGTCCGTTCTCTTCCAGGATCCTCTTCTGTCATACATTGTCATTGGCATGAAAAAACAAGCAGATTATTATTGCAATGGTGTTGACGGTTTAAGAATTCTTTTTAAAAAAGAGAAAGAAACAGACAGAACCAATTCTTGTGACCGGAACTCTTTGATTTTTTTTGGTCATAGAAAAAAAACAAAACCAAAATCATTGTTCTAACATTTTTCCAGATTTAATTAGAAATTTCTACAACAGAAACGTTTTTTCAAATGTGATTATTGATATTTCCTTGGTCCAAATTTTTGCACTTTTACTCCACCCGACTTTCTCTAAGAAAATAATTTTCACTCCTTTAAAAATTGCTTTAGCCATACTTAATCTGTTAAAAAAATATACCCCAGTCTTAATAAATTTTTTTTTTTTTTTTTTTTTTTTTAATGCGAAATCTGAATGTTGAGTCTTTGCAAGTTTCCTGTTTAGTGCAGCCTTCCTATCGAGGTGATGACTAACCACATGAAAACTTGCTGTGTAGCCATGACAACAGCCACTGATGCCTTATAATTCTAACATTACCGTTTCTATCACATTGAAGAAAAAAAGAAAAAAAAAGAAAAACTTTTTCTTTTCTTTTTTTTTTTGTTCTCTTACACTCCACCATCCCCTCTCGCCCCAAACAATTAATACAAGTTGTTTGATATATTTTGTGAGTTATTTTAAAATGTTTCTTTATTAAATTAATATTTCTTTCATGAAAATAGATTTTTTTTTTTTTTTTTTTTTTTTTTAGTAAGAGCCTGGAAAATAAGTTAAAGAAAATTTTTATCACATTGATAAGTGCTTTTGAAATATTCTTGTCGACTGCAAGAACTTTGATACAACTTGAGTTTTGCACAGAAGTTTTTGTAAGTTTGGAACGAAAATGGACCATTTTTGGTTATTTTATAAGGTAAAGAAAATTCTTCCTTTTCATTCTGACTTTCTTTTCAATATCCATCAGGTTTTATTTTGAATTAGAAAGTCATTCACGATGGTGAATGAAATAAGAGGCTAGGGTGATTGATCCCATTTCTCGGATAAATCCAGTTTAGGCATACACATGCGTGTACTAGTATATGTTAGGAGCCAGGAGGTTCTTCAACCTGAAATTCTAACTCCCAAAAGCTGAAACTTTATAGTCGGTTTATCTTGACCTCTCAAGGAATATTAAGTTCTTAATTTCTAAAATGTTTTGTGTTCATCCGCAAGACAAGCTATATACTCTCAAGTTGCTTAAGATTTAAAAAACATTTTTCAGCACTTAAATTACTGATAAAATTATTTTATATCTAAAACATACACAGGAGGGTGAGGGGCTGTTGAAAAGTTCTATGCTGAAGCCACTTCCCAAAGTCAGTGTTTTAATGGGTGAACACCAGGACCCTGACTTTGGAAAGTGAGTCATTTAGAATATTTCAGCCCTCCTCACCTTTTATATATATATATATATATATATATATATATATATATATATATATATGGTCATATCACATTTTTGACAATTGCTAGGAAACTACAAATTTTTCTGTGTAAACTTGAAAAAAAGTTCAAATTTTTATTTTTTTAATTCCTATGCAGTTCTTGTAGCTGGTTGCAATTGGCAAATGGGCTTTTACTGAAAACCGTTCTTTCTTTCTTTCTTTTTTCTTTTTTAAATTCTCCATACCTTTTATAATTGTTGACTGTTTTTGTTGCAGATGGGGGCTGATAATTTTATTTTAAGGAAAGCTTAAACGGACAGGGATTCAAATGTTACGAAGAGCTTATCTTTTATTTCGAATCTACACTTGTTAGTCTGAGTAAAGTTTTCATAAAAAAAAACAAAAGAAAGCACTCAATGAATTAAGATAAAATGTAAAAAAAACTCCTTAATGATATTATAAACAAAATAACTTTTCTATCATGCGACTTAGACTTTTTAATTTTAATTTTCTTTTGGTTCATACACATTTGTTTTAGTTTGAATTAAGATTATCTCCCCTTCCCAATTATCTCCCCACAAAGTTGCACTGTTTTGATACACAAAATAATAAATTATTATTTATGAGGTCAAATTTTAACTTCAACTCCTGTAAGAATTCTAGTCCAGGTTTCGTTATTATTATTCTTCAGTTTACTACTTCACCAATGACTCATTTTCTCTAATCTGATTTCTCTGGATTTGAAGATTCAGATGAGGCTGGAGGAACTGAAGTAAAACTTTTAACAAAATGACCCCCACTCGCCCCCAGAGCCATTTTAATAAGTTCAAACCTGTGACTTGAAGAAACCTGAAATAAAATTATTAACAATTTAACTTTAAATGTCATTAAATATAAATTGTAAATTCTAGTGTGTAAAAAGGATTACTTAAAGATTATTACTTATTTTGTTTTAACAGATTGCGACATCTTAGAGAGATGAAATTTAAATTTTTATTATTGCATTATCCCAAAATTCTAACACATCAACAAAAAGCTATTAATGTCAACAACTGAGCACAAATAGTTATTAATTAAAAAAATTAGAAATTAATGTATAATATTATCCATAACTACATCTACAAGGATGTCGTTTTTGATAAAAGTTAAAAAAATAACCATAAATATGTAAAAAAAAAAAAAATGTATATTGTGGAAAATTCCTTTTCCCCAATTTGTGCTATCTTATAATGCTTATTACCTAAACAATAATAATACATTAAATATATTTAAACACATCTTTTTAATTGCTGTCCTGATCTGTTAATAAATTTTATTTATTTACATCTTTGGTGACAATTTTGTGATGTCCTTGTTTGGTCGGATCGCAAGGCCAGAAGTTATCTTCCGATCATTGTTTCATTTTTCAATATAAATAGCCAGTTTGTATGAATTTGTGAAAGTTTTCTTAGACGCAAAAAGATGGAGGGGGACAAATTCTTTTGCTTTTGAACACATTTGTGTAAATAGGTTTTATTCTAATCAAATTACGAAATTTTTTTTCTTTTTAATTCTTTGAATTTCTGTTTAAAATGAATTAATTTCCTTTTTATATCCATTGATTCTATTTGTATTATCTTTCGCCCTCATTTCTGCAGCACATAAAAAACGTAAACTTACATTTGTTCTAAAAATTCCTCAAAAATTGAACTAAAGGAAAAATACTTTTTTTTTTCTCTCCCTGAAAGTATTATTGCTTACTCTTGCGAAAACCGTGCTGATTTTTACTTACCACCCCTCCTAAAAATCTGCATAAGTTTACTAAAAAAAAAAAAAAAAAAAATTTGAGAAAGAACACTTTCCCAATTAATTTGAATTTTGTGTTGAAGAGATTTTAATTATAAAAAGAAATTAGTCAGAATGACCAATTTATCTTCAAGTTATTGGTAGGAATTGAAACTGGACATTTTAGACAGAAGTGAGGTCCTCTCTTCAGTTTTTTGATAGTAATTTCACTAGACATTATTTTGTGGGCTTTTAGTTACAAAGTAGGGTTCCATAACCCCAAAATAGTAAATTCTAAATCTTTATGCAGTTACTGTTTTATTAAGATTTTTATTTCCAGGTAGAGTTGTCTCTATCCACTTTTGGCACAAAGCCATCAGCTGCTACTAGAGGGTATTTGATTAGATTTTTTTTTTTCCCCCCCTGAGTTGGGAGATTTACCAAAGCGCTAACATTCTTGATTTAGACATCGACACAAAATGGAGGTTGGTAGTTGAGCTGTAGATGTCATCATCTGAATGAATTTGAAATCTTGCCACTCCAATTCAATTTGAAACCTTTTGTTGCACTAAAGTTATGAATCTATTTCTCCCTGTATTGTCCTATTGCCAGATGTCTCATTACTGGCATGCCATGATGCTTCACAGAAAACGGTGAGCATTTGATCAGGCACTATTAGTGAGGGGGGGGGGGGGCGTTTTTTTTTTTTTTTTTTTTTTTTTTGTGAAAGTTTTAAAATTTCCTTCACTTATTTCTGATCATGTAACTGACCTGTCCGTCATAATAGTGGAATTGAAATACTACGTGCAGGAAAGAGTAAGATACAATAAAGTAGAAAGTTTTAAATCTGGAACACCCAAACAGATGTAATGTTGAGTTGTGTTTTTTTTTTGTTGTTGTTTTTTTTTTTTTTTTTTTAAACTATAAAGTATATAAACATTTTGAGACCACTTGTCTATTTGAAGGTCCCCTCCAAAACCTGTTTTTAAAATTGAGGTCATTACTTTATATAAAAGATGACTACTTAGGATGGTTGGTATTACGACAATAAGGTCTTTTATTTGCTAATTTATTTTCAGTCGGTATTTTGGGGACCTTGAAATAAAAACAAGGTTTGTGGCTTGACAAAAAAAAAACAAAAACAAAAAGGAGGTGTGTTGGGGTGGGTGGGAAATGTTCAACTTCCAAAGTTGTTTGGCAGCTGCCCCCCCCCCCCCCACCAAATAGAGAGACACTCTGGCTTTAAATGTTCTGGAAATATTTTTCTCCTTTTAATTTTTGGAAGCCACTATCAATATTCTAGACGTTTTCTGTATCGTTTTGGAAAACAAAACAAAACAAAACAAAACCCTCCCCTATATCTCGGCAAATAGTAGCTGTGCGTATGCACACGTGGTTGTATTTTTTCTCTCATTCTCTTTTCAAATTTCTAGATTTTGGCACAAATTACTTAACCACTTAAAATGACTAACTTTTGATATTATTCACTTCAATACAATTAGTTTTCATTAGAGTTTAAATAAAATTTAAAACCTAAAAAAAAACATATGGCTAAAGCATCTGCAAAGAAAGTCCTAAAATCCTCTTCATAATGGCAAAAATATTTGATCCATTTAAAAAAAAAAAAAAAAAAAAAAAAATCTTAATCATCTTGTCTCTTAATAGACAGTTCTTTTTTTTTTGTTTACTTTGAAAAAAAAAATAAAAATAAAATAAAAAAAAAATTTAATCCCAATTTCAACATATGTAGGATTGGATCACTACAAGGTAACCTTGTTGAACCTTTTTTTTTTTTTCTTTCCTTTCCTTTCATATTATGCAACAAAAGAAACAAAACACCTTTCATATTACTTTCTTTTTTTTTTTCCCTGGTAACATTTTTAGACTTATTCAACATCAAAGAAAGACTTTATGAAATTCACTGAATAACTGACATCTACAGCAGAGACCTGAGGGCCCAGGGACCTATGGTTGTCTCATTCAGGCACCAGAACATAAGAAAATTTATGCTAGGTTTAGTGATCAGTATTGTGCTTGTAAAATCTGTGACATCCAGTTAGTATGAGGAAATTACTGATTAATATTTACTTTAGCATCCAACATTGTTTCTGTCTGTTTTGATAAAAGTGAATGGATAATTGATGAATTGATTACTGCTATTATTCAGTGATATAGCAGAACACTGAGGGGCCCCAAAGCTGTAAGGTTCCTGGTTTTGGCAAGTGTGGTCTTGCCATTGTTTAATCTGACCCCCACCCTCCCTTGCCCCATTAAATCAGTGCAACAAAAATGATTTGGTTCAGTCACATCAAGTCCCCCACCCCATCCAAGAGAAGGATATCGAAAAGTCGGAATGTTATGAGGTTCTGTAAAGCGGCTTTTTGTAATAAGATTATCCAGAAGAGGCAGTAAATTTCTAAACAAAATCTTTTTAGGATTGTAAAGATTGGCGTTTTATGATCTGAGAAATATTTTTCTTTCAATGTTATAATTTGTAAACAAGGTTTTCTGTTAAAAGTTGCCTTGTTTGTTTTCTTTCTCTACTCCTGACTGAAATGAGGACACTCTTTCCTCCTGGCCCTCCTCCCCTTTTTATTTGCAATGAATCCACTAAACCAATTGTTATACCAATGGCAACTCTCTCTCTCCTAATGCAAGAAGGTAAGCAGAATGATAATAAACTGTGGTAATCAATGTAATCAATTTTTTTTTTTTTGTTCATTAAAAATTTTCAGCTATTTTGCTAATTGTTTCTTTATCTTTTGTTTTGCTGCTTTATTCAGTTAAACAAAAATTTTTCTTTTTTTTTTAAGGAAAAACAGCCATATGCATGAAAAAGTTATTCTCTATACATCACTGTCTACACACATTTATATCACGACAATTTTCTTGCAACATGAAATCCTTGCAGTATTTAGTATTGAAGTTATTGCTAACATTTTTTGTTGAGATTTACAAACTTTACATTTCATTTTCTTTTTTTTAAATCAATCGATGAAATTTGAAGCTGATTTGTTGGTTTGAAAAATACAGTTTAATAAATTTTTTTTTATTTTTAATTTTATAGGACTTCATGATAAACAACATTTTTTAAGAAAATTTCTTTTTTAAGAGCAAAAAAGTTATTAGGATTTCTTACTCTTGAGCATGCAACATACAACTGGTCATGTATAAATATTTCTTTCTGGAAACAAATTCCAACTTTTTGAAGCATTTAGCCTTGTGATTTGTTTATAGTTCTTGCAAAAACAGAGCAAACTGGATTCTTGTATATATAAAAACTTAAAAGATATGCAAAAAAAAAAAAAAAAAAAAAAAAAAAAAAAAAATTGCTTTTTTATTAAATGAGTATTCTTTTCATCATTAAATTGTTTTTAAAATAGTGGGAGTATTTTGTATGTTAAATAATAAAAATTGTTTGTGAAAAAAAATAATGAAAATTTATTTTACTAAGCTATGCACCCTAGTAAAACCAACTGTACTTTGTGCCCCATATTACCTGTTTGCACTTCTCCCCCAAATTTAGTTTTGATTGATGAATGTATGGCTAGTTTAGAGGGTGTGACAGATGGATGGAAGTTAATATCAATTTTTATAGTAGAAAAACATTAGCAGACAGGATAGTGTCTAACATATTCCCTATGTAACTGAAGGCTTACTCTACTGGTGCTATGGCTGTTTTATTTGTAAATCAATTCAAAAAACAATTTGTTTGCATAAAACATGAATTTATCAGCAAAGATTTTAGAAGTTGAACTTCACATGGAACATTTGAGCAAACAATGTGTACACACACACACACACACACAGAATGACAAGATGTACATAGATTCCTAAACAAAATGCATCATTGTTTGTGTTTTTTTTTTAAATATTCAATGATATTACAAAATTTATCCTATGTGGAATAATGGCTAAGAATTGATTTTCCTTGTGAAAAGACAAAACATTTGATTGGGCAGCAGTTAAAAAAAAAAAAAAAAAAAAATATTGAAAGTTCTTCTATTTACAGTAAATTGTGTTTTTAATATTTCAAATCTTTTTGAGCACAAAATCTTGAAAATCCCTGTCAATGTAATCAATTAAGACAAAGAAACACTCAAACTTAACCAATTCTTTGAAGACATTTCTTTCAGTTGTTGGAATACAAATATTTGGACCTTAAACAGAAATGGATAACAGTGAATGCCAACATATTTCTTACCCAACCTCAATTTTTTGAAAAAATATGTTAAAAGCAACGACATGTTGATGAAATTTATGGAATGACATTTGCTTCTGTGATGATCCTGAAAGAAAATCTATTTTCTGAGCAGAACAAAAAAAAAAATACAAATGTTAGAAGAAAAAAAGATTTTTATTTTTCAAAAACTGCTTTGAAAGTGACAGGAAACTTTCTTTTCATTTTGGTAATTTAATTTCAACTGTTTCTCTTTCCTGCAGTTTAATCTCCAAAGTATAACAGACTTGGCATTAATTTGAGGAATACCAATTGTTCTCTTCATAGGTGACAATAATAAAACAGGAACATTAATGAACACAATTCATATTCTTTTATTTGACTGGTTCATAAAAAAGATGAAGAAAATCGCAAATACTGTTAAATTCACCCCCCCCTCTAAAATTTCTTGAAAAAAAAAAAATTACAATAGTTGGATTTTTGTGTCTGACCTGATTAAATGAAAACTTAAAATCAATCCACTAATAAATGATTCTAATTTGACTGAGATACATTTTGGACTCAACAGGACAAAACATAAAATATTAAAACCAAAGGGGTTTATTTCCCTTACATTTACAGTTAAAAACTTTCAAGATATTTTTAGTTAATGTGCTAATTCCAGAACAAACCCTTAAAATTGCAATGATTTTAAAGTTTGGATTCTTTTTCCAAAAAAAAAAAAAGTGACATGGCAACATCTGGAACGATGACACATTCCAATTATGGAAGATGTTGAAATTGTTGTTTTTTTTTGTACTGCTACAATTTGTTGTTGGTTTAAACTATCCAGAAAATTTATCTTTAGATTGTCTTTTTAAATAAATCTAATTGCAATAAAAAGTTCACTAAATTCCTTCTCCCCCCCCCCAATTAAATTTTATGAAGAAAAAAAAAGTTTGAGACAAAGTTGACATAATTGTACAATAAATTCATGGAATTAACAAAACTGGAAATGATTACAAAACATCATAAATCGGAATCAAAGGTCAGAATCTTTGAGGTTTTTAAACTCTGCTATGGTTAACAAGCATCAGATACATTCACAAGTAAAAACTGAGCAATTTTCATTATTAGAGACTATTTTAAAAAAAACAAACCATGTAAGTCAGTGTCGAACTGACAATCCACCATGGCTCCAATTGGGACAACATTTTATAAATACTTTAAATAAAGGAACAACTTCTAAAAAGATTTACAATAAGGAAAACATTTTTCAAACTTTCACAATATTTCATAATTATATTCTTCTTCCAATTCAAAGAATCTGAAGAAATAAGAACATTTCGAGCAAATGGTAATCCATTATACACTTACGAGTTTACACAAACCATTTTAAAAGGAGCCGTTGAAGAAAGGCCAGTGTTGCATAGAAGAAAGACTTCTGACTTATTGAAAGTAAAAAGATCTAAAGGAAGTGAAAATGAAATTAAAGGAATTGTTTATTTTCTAATGAGATATTCCACTATTAAGGTAACAAGATACATTTGTTTATTGGTATTGAACAATGCCTTCTCTTACCATAACGACATAATTACCTGTTGGATATAGAGTTGTAACCAATAAATATAGAAAAGGGATTGTTTTACAGAATAGACAATGCAAATATCAATTTTAGATTAAATTAAAACATTTATTTATCAACAAACCAACATTCTCAGTTGTGCAACCACATAGCCTGTATAATTTTGTTATCGGGGATTTTACAAGCACATGTGGACTATATTTAATATTATTATCACAGCTTTATTTTCCAGTGTGTTTGCAATTTTAGGAGGAAGTATTGGTAATGGAATTGCATTTCTGTTTTTTTTTTTTTTTAAGTTTTATATTTGTTGATGTTTTCCTTTTGTATTCTTCACAGAGAACATGGAAATTGTTTTGTGTCAGAATTTGTTGTCAAAAAAATAAATCATGACTTTTTGGCATGCCTTTCAGGAGTGAACCATTTTCAAGTAAGTCGTAAGGATTTAGCTGTAGCTATTATGCATGGTGACATTTGATAAAACTTTAGTTTTTGGGTAAGGGAACAAATCTATTATTTTGAAGACAAAACTGAAAATGTGACCTCATTTTAGATTAGTCAAAGACTTTCAAGAGAATTTTGAATAACTAATTCAAAAGTATACACTAGGGGCAAAAAAGACCCAAAATCCTATGTAGTCCACATAAGGATTTGGATGTGTGAAGGGGTCATAACAGCACTCTACTCACAAAGCTGACATTTGTATACTAAATTCTTTAGAAGATGAAAAAGAAGCCTGATGATGTAGAGCCAGGCCCAAACTATGGTTCTTAGAGAAGTATTCTATAGAGCCTTAGTATATGGGATGTTACCCAAGACACTGTTAGTAAAATGGTCCATTCCTTTTCTTCTGAGGCCCAGAGTTTTGATTAATATTGGTACAGTCTCAGTCTTCATAATCTTGATCTCCAGTTCCTTGTATCTGGATAATTTCTCAATAATTTTCATGGAGGTGTTTCTCTCAGATGGTACAGCTATGTCAATAAGCATACACTTCCTGAATTTCTTGTCTTTTATGATAATATCAGGTCTGTTGGCTTTGATTTCCCTGTCAGTTTGAATTGGCATGTCCCAGAGGATAGTTACATCGTTATTTCGGGTAACTGTGTCTGGTTGATGCTCATACTATCTCTCAGTGGTTTCGATTTTGTACTTTTTGCATATCTTCCAGTGCACATATGTCACTACCTTAATATGTCTGTGGGTATATTCATTTTTTGCTAGTTCTGGACATCCTGAGATATTATAGTCGATAGTTTCATCATATTTTTCTGCAGATACTTCATTTTGGGTTAGTTCAATCTTTGTTTATGTGACAGTGATAGGATCTGATTGTGAGGCTTTGGTCCTGAGCTGTAATAATTAGGCCTTCTGTCTCAGCTTTCAACCCGGTGCTCCTCAGCCACTGATGCGTTTTCTGTTCGTCCGCATCAGCTTCTTTTGTTCTTTTTAGGCATTTGCCATGCAATGCCTTGTCCTCCCAGTTTTTTGTAATTTCATTTGGCCGAGCCGTTATGCTTTCTGTTTTACTTGTATGGCATGGAAGGTATTCACTTCATTTTTTTTGTTGGCAGGGTTTCAGGTAAATTAAGCTGTTTCTTGAAGTGTGCAGCTTCTTTGTTGATGGAGTGGATTTGCTGTTTTACTATTTGTAGGAGAGGGTCATCGGTTTTTGTGAGATAGGCTTCCACTCTGTTGCTTCAGTTTTTAGAGTTAGTTCAAGTTTGATTAGACCTCGACCTCCTAAAGCTCTTGATCTTACAACCTACCAACATCTGATTTGAAGGGATAATTCCAAGGAGGATATAAAAAATCCAAAGAGAGCTAAATGTTAGAATAGAGCAATATAATAATGAATACAGGATCCTTAAAAATGCATTTGGTCAGGTGATCATTTATTTTGAGGACTCAGATGTCCATCACTTCAGACCAATTTTATTTGGTCTAAAGTGATGGACATCTGAGTCCACAAAATAAATTATCACCTGACCAAATGCATTTTTAAGGATCCTGTATTCATTATTTTTTATATATATATATATATATATATATATAACAAACTGTAATATATATTAAAAATTAATCTGGATCAAAGTATTTAAGCCGGTATTTATTTTTATGCCTACATGTAACCATGAATTCATTCCTCTTGTTTAATAAGATAGTGTTTTAAGATATGCCTTGTTGAAAAATTAGTTAAGTTACATTTATTTCCTTTCCTGTTATAAGATTTAGTTCTTGTTATAATATCCCAGTTGATTGATGGTGAGATGCCATCATTCTTTAATTGCCAGAAATATTTGGAGAGAGCAGTGCTGTTTTTGTATTTTATATTACATAAGCTCATTTGATAGTTTGTTTTTAAAAAAAAAAAAAAAGGATTTTCAGTGGAACCAAAATAAAATTTAACAATTTCTGGAATGTATGCTCACTCGGTATGCAATATTTATCAGTCACACATTGACCGTTTAAGATAAAGATTATATTTTTTCAGCAGTTGCATTTGTTTTCAGTGACATGTACATTGTCTTTGTTGGAACTATATTTAATATAATGTTATGCTGAGATATGGATCCGTCTCTTATTTACATACCTATAGCTGATTCTGACATTTTTAAAAAATCTTTTTTAGCATTGATGAATGGTTAAACGGCTTATGGATTAAATTTAGGAAAATTCTTCCAATATTAGTTTTGAACATTATGATTAAAAAGTGGATTTTATGCTTATTGAGTTTCTGCTTATTTTTACCTTTGTTTTTTTTTTTTCGAAATACTCTAAATTTACTTTTTGATTGCTTAGTTTTAAAACCTTTATATAAATAATTTTATTATTATCTAGAATTTTGTGGTGGCGAATATATATATATATATGAGTTGCCTGACGATTGCACTAGCATGAAACAGATTGTCGCCTCTAAGTGCTGACTTCCATGTCCACTTTTATATATATATATATATATATATATATATATATATATAAAAATGTCATTCACAGACAGTACTGTTTCGCTGTATCACAGCTCGTCAGTGCGACTAGACTTCTGAATACCTCAAGCCGGGATTGAAACACAACTAATTTGGTATCAGCCAGAGCTATCTTCACTTGGTAGAGTTACACAACTAAATCTAGCGTATTGTTTTTACAAATGTAAACAAATGCCAATCAGCCAAAGTGCTCCATTCATTTTACTGAAGAGCTTTGCTAAAAAAAAAAAACAAAAAAAAAACTTAGATATTAGTACATATCTATCATTCCTTAGAAAATTGAAATTAAAGTTATCTTCCTTGGGTAAAGTAATCAGTATTTAAATCTTTTGAAAGTTGTCTTACACAAACATTCAATATGAAAATTGAACCAAACGGCTTTTACAAGTTCAGTGGCTTATTGTGTATCAGATTCTATAAACATTCTCATATTTGAGTGTCTTATAAAAGAACATGTGTTAAAAAAAAAAATTCACTTACTCTACTAAAGTTTCATCCACCATATTCTTCAGGTCGGAGAGGAGACCCAAGTAAATATCATTTATTTTTAACCTGAGTTTATTACAGGTCAGCTTTTGAACACTCGACACTATTTTAAGCTGCATTTTTTCCAAAACATTTAACATTTCTATATACACTATTTACATTATTCGGACTATTGTCCTCATTTTTGTCACCATATTTATTACAACGTTTCAGCCATTGTACTCTCTGGCCTTCTTCAGGTGGTTGGAATGTCAAACTGAACCCTTTATTTCACTCGCTGGGGTAGACTGTTCTAGTTCCACGTGTCATGTTTAATGGATGTCAGTTATCTCCTGTTAATTCCCCTCTCCACTGCCTTAACTGGGTATTGAACTCACACTCTTTGTGGTCACCTGGCACAGTGGATAAAGACAGAATTAACAGGAGATAACTGACATCCATTAAACATGGCACGTGAGTGAAATAAAGGGTTCAGCTCGACATTCCAACCACCTGAAGAAGGCTGGAGTGTACAACAGCTGAAATGTAATAAATATGGTGACAAAGAGGAGGACAATAGTCCAACTAATGTAAATAGTGTACATAATACCTCATCTCAGAAATATAGGCATACATTTCTATATACTTAATAGCGATTAATATTTCAGTTAAAAATAATCAACATTTTGCATTTATTATACTCGTTTCTTTTGCAAATGTGGTTGTTGTTGTGTAGATCAATTGGCTGAATTTGATTCCCATTAGGCATCATTAGTGGGGAGGGGAGGTAAGAAAGTTTTTGTTTGCTTTTTTAAGAAGTTGATCCTGGTTGCTTTTATGGGGCTTGATTTATCGCAGCCATTAGTAGTTTATAGTACAATTAAGCATTTAACAATGGTAATAATTCCTCCAAACAACATAACGAACTTGCAGTACCCAGAAGCATTAACCAAAACTGTAAACAAATTGATGATTGCCTTAGTAGCATGAAACTCATATTGGCGGTGTAGGGTACTTTGTAGTTTTACTAATATATACTTAATAGCTCTGTTATTTAGCATTGAGCACTGTTTTTCTTACACCAAAGGATGGATATATATATATATATATATATATCAGGAAGCAATATGATGCGAGGGCATTAACTCTTGACATCTAAGGGTTGGTTCAAAGTGATTTATTTTAAACCAACCAATCAATGGCCGATAGTTCTAAGTGAAAACAGTATTTGCCTTTCCACATTTTGAGAGGGGAAGGGGAATGTGGCACAAGGTCAAGTTAAATATGGGCACTCACATGTGATGAGAGACAGAAATGATCAAATCTTGACCCATTAGAAGTACCAGCAATTAACTGACCCCACCCCATTAATGTTGGAGGAGGCAAGCTGAGGGAATGAGTTATTTGGGACTAAACACTTCAAATGTAAAGATGTCCTCAAAAGCTTGTTGGTGAATCACTTGTCCAAGTTGTTTTATAAATGTTGACAAACTAACAAATTTTTCCTTCACACACACACATCCTTGTAACCTAGGGAAGGTTATTGAATAGAATAATCAAATGAAGGTTGGTAATGAACAATAATACTTAGGACAAGAACAACACATATAAGATTCACCAGCTGCGAATAGAAGTAGTCAACTGCTAGAAGTGAGTCAAGTGAATTCCACAATGAATCTCCAACTACAGGTTATCTACCAACCGCCCCACGCGGTCAGATGTGGCATAAGGTCGAATTTAATGTGGGGTATCTGAGCCTGTAGGCTCTGCCAAAAATTCCCTGTAAACCTTGTATAAAACAGGGTTGGGTAGCTGATTCCTGAGACAAGACTATGCCCTTTGACATAGCCTCATCTGGGGATCCTCTCTGCCCGGAGACGGAGAGTCTGACCAGCACAGCCGGAGACGAATCTCCAACTGCAGACCAATATAGAATATTTACTATTGTATTTATGTGAAGGGGGACACACCCATTATTGTCTGTAGTTAGGCTACAACATTATATATATATATATCCCCCCCGCCCCCATACAAATATTTAAAAACTGGTTATGTCACCAGCCTTGTTTACTGAGAAAAAATAACTTGGCAATAACAAACAATTCACACATTTTATATATATTTTATAGTAAAAAAAAAAAGAGCAGTAAGATTATATCATCCAGTTTTCTTATTGATATTTTTTATTTTTACAAAACAGTGCTCAATGTAAATTTACAGAGCATATTATAAATTAACTGATTTAAAAAAATGGTTCCTTTGCTACACAGGAATTACCATGTTTCAAAAACAGAAACTAACAACTTCAAATTCAATTATTTAATTAAATTAAAAGCACTAGTTCTGTTTCATTTTCAAGCGAATTTGATTCTATTCCAAAATTCGCTTGAAAATGAAACGGAACTAGTGCTTTTAATTTAATTAAATAATTGAATTTGAAGTTGTTAGTTTCTGTTTTTGAAACATGGTAATTCTTGTGTAGCAAAGGAATCATTTTTTAAAAATAGTTAATTTATAATATATATATATATATATATATATATATATATACACCTAGGTTTGAAGTGCAAAGTTTTGTTTCTACCAAACATTTCAGCCATAACTCTTTACTCAACAAAATCTTGAATAAGAACAATATTAAGATTATTTACAGCTGCACTCAAAACCTTGAGTGATATACAGCACAGCACAATAACGTAACTTTAAAAAAATACTTAAGCAACCCCAATAGCAATGCTAACATAGAAAAAAGTGTAATTGTTAAAAAGGTATTAATTGTCTGATGAATTATAAATCTATGTATAAAGTCATCATCTACAAGGCTAGCGTTAAACATAATGGTGGGACAAAATTTTATTTTGCTTCCACAGCTAACAAATAGAAAACAAGATGTTATCATTATAAAATGTCTCTTAACAAAATGCAAATGCGACAGAATTCTCAAAATTTGACTGGGATATTAAAACAGATCATCAGCAGGAAATTGGAATTTTGTTGCCAAAACTACACCCGTTTCTGCACACGGCAACTGATGTAACTTGTGTTTGCGGGGAAAAAAGATTTGTACTCAAAAATATTAATGACCGAAATCTACTTAATAAATGAAATGAACTCATGTTAGCTTGTAATCACAGAAAGAAATCTCTCTTAAAATATTTTTATTCTGGATAAATATATTATCCAATTACCACTTGCTCTTCCCATATTTTACGTCATATATTGATTACCTCCCTTTAACCATTTTAATGTCTTTTATTACTTAATGAGTTACCCGGCGTTCCTGCTTTAAACTCTAAACTTGATATTTTTTTTTTGACAATAGCCCCCTACCTACACTCTATATTTTGTATTTACACTCCAATATTCTCTTAAGTTTATATTAAATTTGAGCTTTGAATCTGCAGTTAATTTAGCGTTCCTCCCATGAAACCCAGTATTTTTTTTTTTTAAATCAAAAGTAATAATTCGTGCCTGATGAGTTGGTAAGAACAATGAAGTTGAACTTTGAATGTAGGTATATATATGTATATATTTATTAATATATATATATATATATATATATATTTGTTAGCTCTGTCTAACCACATTGAGAACTGTTTTCTTTACACCTTATATTAAATTGAGTAAATATTTATTCACTTACCTGTGTATGCATACTGCATGTATATACAGTTGGTCATATCTTGTTATTTCATTTATCCACATTAATATATATATATATATATATATATATATATATATATATATATATATATATATATATATAAGGTAATGAAGGGTTTGGTAATCTGTATGGATAATTCCAAAGAGGATGTAATCCACAGAGCTCAATGTAACAACAGAGCAAATATTAATTCAATTAAGAAAGAGACAACCTTATAAATTATAATCATGGAACTTTAAGGTTGTCTCTTTTTTAATTTATATATATATAATTAATAAACAATAAAATCCAAAATCACCTCATATAGGGAATTAGCTTATTTCAGCATGCAAAAACACAGGTTCTCTCGTCTGTCTTATCAACCCCGGGGTGGACTGAGTTCATGTCGGAAATAGAAATTTAACTGTGAAAGCTTAAAAAAAAAAAAAAAAAAAAATGTCTGCACATATATGAAGAAATATAGTTTTAAGATATGCCACATTTATGGGATAAAGTGCTCAATATGAGAGATAGAATGTATGTAAATATAAAAGTGAACATTGAAGTCAACACTCAGAGGCGACAGGCTGTTTCATGCTAGATGCAATCGTCAGCCTGCAGACAAATTGGATGAAAAAGTAGCTATAACTGCTATGTAAATGATCGAAAAAAGAATTTTTATTACGTTACTTAATAATTGAAGGCTGAAAAGAATAAATTAAAATATAAAAAATAAATAAATAAGAAATAACAAGTAAAATAAATCCAAATAAATAAACAAATTAACAAACTGCTCCCACTAAAATTATCGTTAGAATAAATAAAAATAAAAAATAAATATGCAAAAATAATCAATCCAAATAAATAAAATAATAAACAAATTAACAAACCACTCCCACCAAAATAACAATAGATTACAGCAATCAATCCAAAAATTGGATGAAAAAATAGTTTTAATTACCTTCCTAGACCAAAACATACTAAATAAATGATCTGAACTGATCTCAAAACTTTTTTACTACGTTACTAAAACATTGAAAACTGAAAAGAATATATATATAAAAAGTATAAAATAAAATCAAGTAAAATAAATTAACCCAAATAAATAAACAAACCACTCCCACCAAAATAACTGTCAGAATGGAATACCAACAATGCATCACTGACCCGTATATATAGTCGAGAAAAAAAACCCAACACACGTGGTCTAATGATTGCATCTAGCCTGTCGCCTCTGAGTGTTGACTTCAATGTTCACTTTATATATATATATATATATATATATATATATATATATGTGTGTGTGTGTGTGTGTGTGTGTGTATTTAGGCAGCAATCCTTCTTTCATGCACATTTCATTAAAAACGACTGACAAGGTGCTTTAATTTAGTTTTTTATATAATTTCTCGTGCGATCTAATAATGTTTTTCTTTTCAGATAAATTATATAAAAACTGTCCGAATGTTCTTTTTATCCAAAAAAATCTGAAAAGAAAAACATTATTAGATTGCACAAGAAATTATATAAAAAACTAAATAAAAGCACCTTGTCAGTCGTTTTCAATGAAATGTGCATATATATATATATATATATATATTTATTTATTATAATTTTATCATATAGACAAAACCATTTTACTCACAACAAAGATGCAACTTGGTTTCAGTGCATTTTAACTGCACATCTACGGGTGAGGGTCGGAAATGGTTATGAACGATCCTGTTTGTAGGCAAGCCCGGATGTAAAACGTCACTTCCTTTTTCCATTTTTTGAGAAGAAAAATGTACTTACAAAATATACACAGAGTATCTAAGTGAAAACATAGACTGTAGACATACTAAGGATTTAACACGACAATCTTGCTAAATTCCCAATCCCATAACTATGAACCTTTTATAATTATATATACACAAAAAAACGCTCTTCCGATAAAAAAATAAATAGTGATAACCCAAACATAAAGAAATGCAATCCAACTTTAGAAATCTTATAGAAAAACCTAAAAATAACTACTCCTAATAATTCTAAAAGATAACTCTAAATTCTTTCTACCTACTAAAATGTAATACTATCCCCTATCGCTATCTTCCCTCCCCTACCTCTCAAACTTAGGACGCTTGTGAGTTGACCTACCTAAACTTTGACCGATGTTTATCATTGAAAAAATGTCCACACTCCATTCAACATTAACTACCCGGTCCACCCAACACCAAACTGCTGTCAACAACAACTATCGTTTCACTTAGATACTCTGTGTATATTTTGTAAGCACATTTTTCTTCTCAAAAAATGGAAAAAGGAAGTGACGTTTTACATCCGGGCTTGCCTACAAACAGGATCGTTCATAACCATTTCCGACCCTCACCCGTAGATGTGCAGTTGAAATGCACTGAAACCAAGTTGCATCTTTGTTGTGAGTAAAATGGTTTTGTCTATATGATAAAATTATAATAAATAAATAATTATCGCTCTACCACCTGTATCGAGCTCTTTTTTGAATGAACACTGCGAACGTTAGAATTTATATATTACTTTCGTTCTCATCGCATCGTATATATATATATATATATATATATATGTATGCACACACAAACAAACAAACAAGTTACACAAAAAAATATTTTTTCCACTTTGTTATTAATTTCCCTAACTTTGTCCTGATATATAAGCATTTATAAATATATCATTTTTCTCCCGTAGACATAAAAACAAACAAAAAAAAAACCCATCTTTCTCTGAGTTTCATGATGCACAGGCATAGATTTATTAAGAAAAGTTCAAACGAACAAAGATAAAACGTCATCTTCCTAACATCATTTGATCTAAACTTTTATAAGAAAATAAATAAAATTATGAAAATAAGATAAATAGAAATAAATTAAAAACAATTTAATACCTCTGTCCCATAACTTGTTACATTTGCATACACCTTTCAGGCACTAAGTGTAACAGTAATTATGGGACACAAGTCGTATTTAAATATGAAAATTTCATGTCACTGAGACTTCAACCTTAAATCCACAATTTATCAAAATCTGTTAGAATTGTAGCGACACAATTATTGTGGGTCATTGGAGAGATGACCTTGCCCAGAATATGGCTGTCCTTTCAATATTGTTTCCTCGTTTTCATTTTTGGATGACTGAAATTGTCATGAAATAATTCTATTTCCACTTATTTATAAATGAAATCGTTATGAATAAGTAACAATTCAATCAACTCGAGAAAAATTAAAAAGTAGGTTGAACTTACAAGCGCGATGTTGTGTACCAACCGATCTTTAGCCAAGCAGTTGATGCACTGATGCGGTTGGGCCGAGTCCAAATTTGAATTCATCAAAAGGCATAAAAAGTTTAATTCCGTTTATAAACAACTTAGATTTAAAAAAAAAAAAAAAAAAAAAAAAAAAAAAAGATGGATTTAAATAAAAATTGATGCACTGAATAAAATATTTTACAAGTCTTTAAAATAAGGAAGTTATTCGAATATAAACATTTTCATGTCTTGATATACACAATTAAAATTTAAATATACATAAGTAAAATTTAAATAATCCCAATTTATTTACTAGCATTTCCCACAAAAAAAAAAAAACAAAAAAAAAAAACTGCTCTAGAATGTAAAAAATAAAAACATTTGAATTTTCAAATATACACAAAAAAAAAAAACCCCACAAATTTGAGTGGTATTTTTTCCCTCTGATTTTACAGAATTAAAAAAGAACATTTTTGTGATGGCAGTCATAAGAAAAGGAAAAGCTACAGAAATTTTTATTCCTTTGTTGTTTCTCTTTTCTGGCGCATCAGGACATTTGCCAATTGTTTCAAGGCACCAATATGAAGACTGACTAGATAATGTGTTTAGGGAATACACAAGAGGAACAACCAGCAGGGTTGCAGCAGCAGCAGCAGCTATGATCAAATGACTGACCCCCCCCCCCCACTGACCCTCCCAATCCTCTTTTAGTAATTCACGAGGATGGGGAGAGAGAGATAGAGAGATAGAGAGAGAGAGATAGAGTAGAGGAAGACAGAAATAAATATTTGTGTGTGTGTGTGTGTGTGTGTGTGTGTGTGTTTTTCCAGTTCAAGACAAAGATGAGTTCATCATGTCATTATTCTCCTCAATGAATTCCTCCAGGGCTCGTAGTGCATCAAGGTCGTTAGGTTGGAGGTCAAGTAATTGGCAATATTTAAGCAAAACATTTCCATAACCAGAATTCTTCAAAAACACATAAGCCCTACAAAAGAATAAAAGTACATAATTATATAATAAAAAGATAAAAATAATAATTTTTTTTTTAAATTTAAAATTCCCAGCGTCTCTCATTCATGTGCAGTTGCATCAATGCAAACAAACCCAGTCTGATGAAGTCCTAAAGGTCGAAACACATCACATGAAAACTTTTTCTTCTTTGTCATACATCTTCCCTCCAAAGCTGTTCTTGATATATAAAAATTTATATATCATTATTCCGTTTAAGATTTTACATATAATTTAACTCATTAAGTTTTAAATAAGTACTTTGAAGCTCATGGTAAAAGAAAACATCTTGGCATCTTTAAATATCTTTCTTCCATGAAATTCCCAAGCCAAAATATCTACAGAATTTATTTTTCTTTTATTTATTTATTTTAAATCAATTCACCCCAGGTAAGGCAACAAAGTCACTAAGATGCAGGGGGTTACTGAGTGTGACCGTATATAAAAAAAAAAAATACATTAAAGAGAGAGAGAGAATAAAAGGAGAGGAATTAAGAAGCCAGAAGATAATTGGCATTGCATTTAAATTTTTGAAAATCAAACTTGAAAGCAAGAAGCTGGAAGAGTTCCACAAGTGAGATTTTTTTAGTTCCATTGATTTCTATTTCTTCAAGAATGGTTCCTTCAACAGCAGAAGTCTCAAGATGTCAGATATTTTTCAACAAGACAGCAGCTCAGCAGATGAAGTGACTTTTTTTCTTTTTTAAAGAATTTAGTAGAAGACAAAAGATTGATCATGAATCAGACACACATGTCCTCACCATAGCTCATTGAGAATTAATTCTATGTTGTGGTTAATATGTCACAAAGAATGGAGACAAAAAGAAAATTCTCTACACTATTTACATTATTCGGACTATTGTCCTCATCTTTGTTGCAATATTTATTACAACGTTTCGGCTGTTGTATGCTCTGGCCTTCTTCAGGTGGTTGGAATGTCGAACTGAACCCATTATTTCGCTCACTAGGGTAGACTGTTCTAGTTCCACATGGCATGTCTAAATAAATAATTGTAATAAATATGAGGACAATAGTCCGAATAATGTAAATAGTGTACATAATACCTCATCTCAGAAATATAGAGCAAATTCTCTGCTGAGTTTTGAGGATAATGTCAAGACAATTTCTCCTCCCCCACCAAGACTATGTCTAACCTGTATTTCAAACTCAAATATTTTAAATCAAATAAATATATATCAAACAAGTTCATCACCTGTTTTGTTCTGTCGATTGTAGGGGGCTCACTTACAGTACTTGGTATTGCCAAGCAATCTCCAATTTACAGGGTGGCCCGATAGTCTTGTCACCCCTACATATAAGTAGGGTATTATCAAGGAAAGAGTTTCACATGAACGATACCAGAATACCTATCAGTTGAAGGACGCCATTCAGAGAGACTTTGCAACAATTAACAAAACACAGCTTCAGAAAGTATCACGCATGACACGTCACCACATCATTTTGTGCCACGAAAATGGTGGTGGTTATAAAGACCTTCTTGATATGTGACAATGTCAATGAAAGTGGAAAAACTGAATCCAGTACATGTGCTTTGTATTAACCGTATTAATTATTACTTGTCAGTTAAATGTTTATAATTCTTAGTGGAAACAAACACAGAGCCTCAAGCACGGGGCAGTCATGAAGAACAAATTCACTGTGTGAGGAGTTTCTTAATAAAACTCGTAACATTGTATCACCACCGAGCAGACCTCAGACCTGCACCAATCCTGATGAATGATCAATACCCTTAAAGAGGCTCCTTGCCTTGAATGCCTACTGGGTCTAAAGCTTACCCCCAAACCTGAAATGGAATGCATATATTTGTGCCATTGCAAAAGATGTTGTAAGAATGCTCATTTCATTGTATTGCTCCTGAAAATACGTAACTCCTGCTGCCATGTTTTATTCCTTATTGCCGCCAGCTTGGACCTTCACAGCTAGGACCCGCCCTGCCATATTTGGGGAGGGGGACATGCCCTCATTCCCTTTGTGTTCTTTTGATAAGAAGTAAGTTCCAGAACTGTTCCCTAGAACTGTTATTTTGTGGAACAAACTCCCGAGAGAATGCTTTCCTGACAACTACAATCTTGGCCTTTTTAAGTCTAGGGTCAATCGATATCTATTCTACTCATCTACTACCTTTACTATCCCCTCCACCCCCCAAATCTCTGTCAACAGAAAAGGGGTTACTGGGAGGGAAAGAGAATAAAATACTTTAGAAGGAACTAGAAATCTAATTCCGAAACAGGAAAAAAGGGATAAAACCTCTACCCCTGTTCAAAATATGGGGAGGAGTGTGAACTGGACGATTATTTCTAAAATAATAACTGAAGCTTTATCTGTGATATATTTGAAATGTCTCAAGAGGAAAAAAAAAAAGTAAAAGTAAACACTTGAGCTTTTAACTATTTATCTGTACTGAGAGTTTTTTTTTGTTTTTTTAGTTTTGAATAGACAGCAGTGGATTGATTATTTGATAAATTTCCCTCACATGAAAATATAAAACAGAAAGAGAAAAAGAGAAAAGAGCATTCCAAACTATTTTATGTCAAATTCTACGACTCACCTATATAAAGCATAATGGTCATTGTCAGCTTGTTTTAGAAGTCGATTCAAAGTATTAATGTGCTGGATACACTGAAAAAAAAAAAAAAAAAAAAAAAAAATCAAATTGGTGAAATATCTGAGGAGTTTAGATTGCACAATTTAATTTTTTTCATATTTATTTATTTACTTATTGGTGAAACATTAAACAATTATTGGAACCAGACTAAATTTTTGTGTAATTTTAGGAAATATATCTGTTAAAATGAGTTGTCAGTTTTATTTTCATTTTTGCATAATTTAGACGATAATTTATCCATCGCACCCTGTATTAAATGAATTAAAATATTATTTTTTAAAAAATAAAAAAATCTATATTTTTAAATAATTTTTTCAGCAATTACGCAGTTACCTCCCTTGTTTTAGCAAATTTACAAACATTATCAATTCACCCCAAGCAAAGTGATTTTGCTACTAAGAAGCAAATGACTACTGGAAGAGAAGGAAAAGACTTTAGAAGGTACCAGAAACTCAATCCTAAGCAGGAAACAAGGGATAAACTTCTGCTCCTTCCCAAATTTGGTCTACTAAATAGATTTAATGGTTTCACACCTTAGAACATTTTTTTCAATCAGAAAATAAATAAATAAATATAAAACATAAATAAACAAGTAAATAAATAAATAACACCCCCCCCCCATGTGAAAATGAAGTCCCTTCAAATCAATACCCCTGGTCTCTACCCCTTGTGTTCTGCTTATGCTCAGTGTACTAGCTTCACCATGTTTAATTTAAGTTTAATAAATTTGTCCCTCACCCTTCCATACTTTAGCAGTAAGAGTATTTAGTTTGCCCTACCCACCAAGTGTGACACTATTTAGCTATGGTAATTGGCTAATAATTAACCATAGAAATTAAAACAGAAAATAGAGATTCTTAAAGCAAAAAAAAAAGAAATAGCTATAACGAAAGATAGACTGATCAACGTTAAAACAAAGATTTTAATTTGTTTACAAAAAAATCCACAAAGAAGCCACATGTGCAGTCTAGCCAAATCGAGTTATTGCCGAGGGAGATAGAAAGAAAGGTAAATATGGAATTATCAGCCAAAACACGTGCCGTACAGGCAGGAAGATTCAATGTTAATTATGTTTCCAAGATATCGTTTAATTTTTTTTCTTGGATACAAGCGAAGAGAAGCAATGTGGCAATTATAAAATTTTGGCATTGTCTCGATATAGGTGAGAGGATTGTTATCATTTACTTGCCAACAGACGCTAAGATGCCGAATGGCAATGTGGCAATTGTAAACTTTTGGCAATCTCCAGAAAATTAGAAGTGGAGAATTGAAATTTGACAAGATAAAAAGAATTTGGTTTCTTATCAGGTCAGGGATTCCATGATAAAGCTGACTTGGAGTAGGGAACCAGATGGGAAACTTTGACAGTGATTAATGAGACGGTAAGAGTACTGGGTAAGTGACTTTTGGGTGGCCCAGAAAAAAGAGAACATGTGATAAAAGAATGTTATAAACAAAAATTCTAGATTATAATTTTAAGGAAGCCAGCTTAGCCACACCCGCACGGCCGAGAGATCATTGGTCGTATGGTAGCATGGTGATAGGTGGAGGTGAATGGATGAGAAAGGAGGAGAAGATGTTAACGCCCACTGAAGGGATTGGTATGAGATATCAATGTGAGAGGGAAAGAGTCCAGGAGGACAGCTCCACTCCAACCTTCCCTCACGAATGACGGAGACCCCCCCCCCAAATGGGAAGTGGTTAATTTTAAAAAAATGGGGAATAATCAATTTTCCTGTCGTGACAACAAAGAGATTTCTTGTTAGAAATAGAGATTATTGAGAACCCCAGGCCACATTGGGCCCACACACCGGGTTTTGGTCGGTACCCATATAAACGAACGATGATGGGTCATTCAATAATAGAGACAACAGTGCAGTAGAAGTTGCAGTTGAGCTGGTTTTGAACCAGGGTGTTTGCCTCGCAGAAGCTGACCGAGAGATTCCATGACCTCTGACTTTGCCGATGCTACCGATAGCAAGTTATACTGACGAACGAAGTTAAGCCAGCACTTAAAAACTGAATTAGTTGACTTACAATATCAACTTGCTTGAAATATAGTGTCACATTTCGTAGAAAACGGGCTGAGAGAAAAACACGCTCCTGTTAATAACAGAAGGATAAAGTTAAATTGTTATTTCTTAACACACTTGAACCTCTTGGGTTTTTCTTTTATTATTTTTTTTCTTTGCGCTTGTGCAATACCACCTTCAATTTGGACTCAGCTGACACTATGGCCTGACGCCTGATTGATCTCGTCAACCTAAGATCAAAGTCACAACGTGGGTAGGTTAGACTTGAGATCAAGGCAGTTACTCCAGTAACCAAACGTTGCAAATGAGCTGTGAACAATAGAGTTGGCACTGGACCGGTACAACTGGTGAAGCTGTTAACATCGACGACCAGAACTCAACTCTGGTGCCACATATTGGTGCTGTATCCAATGGATTCGGCCCTGGATGGCCGAGTGTCACATATTGGCATCCTGACCAGGGGATTTCGCCGAGTAGTGACAACCACTGAATGACCGGGACACAAGCTGGTGGCAGCGACAAAGAGTCAACCCCAAAACGCCGGTAGAAGAAACCTTACAGCTTCGCACCGCGACTGGGAGTTGACCACAGGCTGACAGCTTAGTGTCACAAAGCACAAATAGAGAGTCAATCAATTTTAAGGTCAGTCGGCTCTGTTCGAGTTCCTCCCCAGGAAAGGGAAGAAATCTCAGCCTCTCGAACACCACGTATTCGTCATCAGTTACCAGGCAAGAGGCTACAATCGGACTTTCTAACAATGTACCAGTCTATTTTTTTTCTTTTATAAAAAGAAAGAAATTTAATGTAATGAAAAGCAGAAATAGCTTTGAATATTTATATACATTTAAAAAAAAACAAAGAAAGAAAATAAACAGTCTAGATAAGAATATTAATAAAATGATTATGATTTGTTTCAGGGACTAACTGGAGGTGGACTAAGTGGAGGTGGGAAGTGGAGGTGGACTAAGTGGAGGTGGGAAGTGGAGGTGGACTAACTGGAGGTGGGAAGTGGAGGTGGACTAACTGGAGGTGGGAAGTGGAGGTGGACTAACTGGAGGTGGAGGAGGCAATTGATATGAGGATACAACTTATTTGGACAAAAGGAAATGGAAACTTTTTTTCTAAAATTGCCATAATGTGAGAAGGGATAAATTTCACCCCTCATGTTAGAGTGGAAAATGTAGCCGAGATGACAGATAACAGAAGCTGAGGAGGTTTTTTTTTTTCATAGCAAAAGAAGGAAAAAGATTTGATAATCTCTTTAAGCGGGGAGGGGTACATGAGATGACAGATAAGCCCCATACACAAGACAACAGAAAAAAGGATTTTTTCAAATCGAGAGGAAGAATAGATCCAATCTCACATTGAGGTGGAGGGGGTACATGTGATGAAAGACGACTAAAATAGACAACAGGTCTGAGAGAAGATTGTTAAATAAACTGAAATTTCAAATAAGGAAGACCTGATTTGTGTCAGAATTGAAACAAAATGTCAACAACGTCAAAGAAAAGGATAATTGATGAGGAAAAGTGAACTTTTCAAGGAAAGTGAGAATATATGTATTTTGTGACAAATGTAAATACGGTTGCCAATTTAGCTGTAAATTGGCGGGATTGGCTCAGATTTTGGCACTGAAGGATGGCCCTCATATTAACTGATATCAATTAGGTTTTCATTCTGCATTTTGAGAAGTGATGATTCTTTTTCAAAATTACATGTAATCGTATTTGAGAGGAAAGCAAGAAGGAAACTGAGAAAACGTTACTGAGGAGAAAGAAAATAAAAAGAACAGGATTCAAGGAGACAGAAGATGACAATTGATGTTGCATTTAAATGTTTGAAGATTGTAGTTGAGAGGAAAGCAAGAAGGAAACTGAGAAAACGTTACTGAGGAGAAAGGACAATAAAAAGAACAGGATTCAAGGAGACAGAAGATGACAATTGATGTTGCATTTAAAAGTTTGAAGATTGTAGTTGAGAGGAAAGCAAGAAGGAAACTGAGAAAACGTTACTGAGGAGAAAGGACAATAAAAAGAACAGGATTCAAGGAGACAGAAGATGACAATTGATGTTGCATTTAAATGTTTGAAGATTGTAGTTGAGAGGAAAGCATGAAGGAAACAGAGAAAACGTTACTGAGGAGAAAGGACAATAAAAAGAACAGGATTCAAGGAGACAGAAGATGACAATTGATGTTGCATTTAAATGTTTGAAGATTGTACTTGAAAGCAAATCAAAGAAGGAAACTGAGAAAACGTTACTGAGGAGAAAGGACAATAAAAAGAACAGGATTCAAGGAGACAGAAGATGACAATTGATGTTGCATTTAAATGTTTGAAGATTGTAGTTGAGAGGAAAGCATGAAGGAAACAGAGAAAACGTTACTGAGGAGAAAGGACAATAAAAAGAACAGGATTCAAGGAGACAGAAGATGACAATTGATGTTGCATTTAAATGTTTGAAGATTGTACTTGAAAGCAAATCAAAGAAGGAAACTGAGAAAACGTTACTGAGGAGAAAGGACAATAAAAAGAACAGGATTCAAGGAGACAGAAGATGACAATTGATGTTGCATTTAAAAGTTTGAAGATTGTAGTTGAGAGGAAAGCAAGAAGGAAACTGAGAAAACGTTACTGAGGAGAAAGGACAATAAAAAGAACAGGATTCAAGGAGACAGAAGATGACAATTGATGTTGCATTTAAATGTTTGAAGATTGTAGTTGAGAGGAAAGCAAGAAGGAAACTGAGAAAACGTTACTGAGGAGAAAGGACAATAAAAAGAACAGGATTCAAGGAGACAGAAGATGACAATTGATGTTGCATTTAAATGTTTGAAGATTGTAGTTGAGAGGAAAGCAAGAAGGAAACTGAGAAAACGTTACTGAGGAGAAAGGACAATAAAAAGAACAGGATTCAAGGAGACAGAAGATGACAATTGATGTTGCATTTAAATGTTTGAAGATTGTAGTTGAGAGGAAAGCAAGAAGGAAACTGAGAAAACGTTACTGAGGAGAAAGGACAATAAAAAGAACAGGATTCAAGGAGACAGAAGATGACAATTGATGTTGCATTTAAATGTTTGAAGATTGTAGTTGAGAGCAAAGCAAGAAGGAAACTGAGAAAACGTTACTGAGGAGAAAGGACAATAAAAAGAACAGCATTCAAGGAGACAGAAGATGACAATTGATGTTGCATTTAAAAGTTTGAAGATTGTAGTTGAGAGGAAAGCAAGAAGGAAACTGAGAAAACGTTACTGAGGAGAAAGGACAATAAAAAGAACAGGATTCAAGGAGACAGAAGATGACAATTGATGTTGCATTTAAATGTTTGAAGATTGTAGTTGAGAGCAAAGCAAGAAGGAAACTGAGAAAACGTTACTGAGGAGAAAGGACAATAAAAAGAACAGGATTCAAGGAGACAGAAGATGACAATTGATGTTGCATTTAAAAGTTTGAAGATTGTAGTTGAGAGCAAAGCAAGAAGGAAACTGAGAAAACGTTACTGAGGAGAAAGGACAATAAAAAGAACAGGATTCAAGGAGACAGAAGATGACAATTGATGTTGCATTTAAATGTTTGAAGATTGTAGTTGAGAGGAAAGCATGAAGGAAACAGAGAAAACGTTACTGAGGAGAAAGGACAATAAAAAGAACAGGATTCAAGGAGACAGAAGATGACAATTGATGTTGCATTTAAAAGTTTGAAGATTGTAGTTGAGAGGAAAGCAAGAAGGAAACTGAGAAAACGTTACTGATGAGAAAGGACAATAAAAAGAACAGGATTCAAGGAGACAGAAGATGACAATTGATGTTGCATTTAAATGTTTGAAGATTGTACTTGAAAGCAAATCAAAGAAGGAAACTGAGAAAACGTTACTGAGGAGAAAAGACAATAAAAAGAACAGCATTCAAGGAGACAGAAGATGACAATTGATGTTGCATTTAAATGTTTGAAGATTGTAGTTGAGAGGAAAGCAAGAAGGAAACTGAGAAAACGTTACTGAGGAGAAAGGACAATGAAAAGAACAGGATTCAAGGAGACAGAAGATGACAATTGATGTTGCATTTAAATGTTTGAAGATTGTACTTGAAAGCAAATCAAAGAAGGAAACTGAGAAAACGTTACTGAGGAGAAAAGACAATAAAAAGAACAGCATTCAAGGAGACAGAAGATGACAATTGATGTTGAATTTAAATGTTTGAAGATTGTAGTTGAGAGGAAAGCAAGAAGGAAACTGAGAAAACGTTACTGAGGAGAAAGGACAATGAAAAGAACAGGATTCAAGGAGACAGAAGATGACAATTGATGTTGCATTTAAATGTTTGAAGATTGTAGTTGAGAGGAAAGCAAGAAGGAAACTGAGAAAACGTTACTGAGGAGAAAGGACAATAAAAAGAACAGGATTCAAGGAGACAGAAGATGACAATTGATGTTGCATTTAAATGTTTGAAGATTGTACTTGAAAGCAAATCAAAGAAGGAAACTGAGAAAACGTTACTGAGGAGAAAAGACAATAAAAAGAACAGGATTCAAGGAGACAGAAGATGACAATTGATGTTGCATTTAAATGTTTGAAGATTGTACTTGAAAGCAAATCAAAGAAGGAAACTGAGAAAACGTTACTGAGGAGAAAAGACAATAAAAAGAACAGCATTCAAGGAGACAGAAGATGACAATTGATGTTGAATTTAAATGTTTGAAGATTGTAGTTGAGAGGAAAGCAAGAAGGAAACTGAGAAAACGTTACTGAGGAGAAAGGACAATGAAAAGAACAGGATTCAAGGAGACAGAAGATGACAATTGATGTTGCATTTAAATGTTTGAAGATTGTAGTTGAGAGGAAAGCAAGAAGGAAACTGAGAAAACGTTACTGAGGAGAAAGGACAATAAAAAGAACAGGATTCAAGGAGACAGAAGATGACAATTGATGTTGCATTTAAATGTTTGAAGATTGTACTTGAAAGCAAATCAAAGAAGGAAACTGAGAAAACGTTACTGAGGAGAAAGGACAATGAAAAGAACAGGATTCAAGGAGACAGAAGATGACAATTGATGTTGAATTTAAATGTTTGAAGATTGTAGTTGAGAGGAAAGCAAGAAGGAAACTGAGAAAACGTTACTGAGGAGAAAGGACAATAAAAAGAACAGGATTCAAGGAGACAGAAGATGACAATTGATGTTGCATTTAAATGTTTGAAGATTGTAGTTGAGAGCAAAGCAAGAAGGAAACCAAGAAAACGTTACTGAGGAGAAAGGACAATAAAAAGAACAGGATTCAAGGAGACAGAAGATGACAATTGATGTTGCATTTAAATGTTTGAAGATTGTATTTGAGAGGAAAGCAAGAAGGAAACTGAGAAAACGTTACTGAGGAGAAAGGACAATGAAAAGAACAGGATTCAAGGAGACAGAAGATGACAATTGATGTTGCATTTAAATGTTTGAAGATTGTAGTTGAGAGGAAAGCAAGAAGGAAACTGAGAAAACGTTACTGAGGAGAAAGGACAATAAAAAGAACAGGATTCAAGGAGACAGAAGATGACAATTGATGTTGCATTTAAATGTTTGAAGATTGTAGTTGAGAGCAAAGCAAGAAGGAAACTGAGAAAACGTTACTGAGGAGAAAGGACAATAAAAAGAACAGCATTCAAGGAGACAGAAGATGACAATTGATGTTGCATTTAAATGTTTGAAGATTGTAGTTGAGAGCAAAGCAAGAAGGAAACTGAGAAAACGTTACTGAGGAGAAAGGACAATGAAAAGAACAGGATTCAAGGAGACAGAAGATGACAATTGATGTTGCATTTAAAAGTTTGAAGATTGTAGTTGAGAGGAAAGCAAGAAGGAAACTGAGAAAACGTTACTGAGGAGAAAGGACAATAAAAAGAACAGGATTCAAGGAGACAGAAGATGACAATTGATGTTGCATTTAAATGTTTGAAGATTGTAGTTGAGAGCAAAGCAAGAAGGAAACTGAGAAAACGTTACTGAGGAGAAAGGACAATAAAAAGAACAGGATTCAAGGAGACAGAAGATGACAATTGATGTTGCATTTAAAAGTTTGAAGATTGTAGTTGAGAGCAAAGCAAGAAGGAAACTGAGAAAACGTTACTGAGGAGAAAGGACAATAAAAAGAACAGGATTCAAGGAGACAGAAGATGACAATTGATGTTGCATTTAAATGTTTGAAGATTGTAGTTGAGAGCAAAGCAAGAAGGAAACTGAGAAAACGTTACTGAGGAGAAAGGACAATAAAAAGAACAGCATTCAAGGAGACAGAAGATGACAATTGATGTTGCATTTAAATGTTTGAAGATTGTAGTTGAGAGCAAAGCAAGAAGGAAACTGAGAAAACGTTACTGAGGAGAAAGGACAATGAAAAGAACAGGATTCAAGGAGACAGAAGATGACAATTGATGTTGCATTTAAAAGTTTGAAGATTGTAGTTGAGAGGAAAGCAAGAAGGAAACTGAGAAAACGTTACTGAGGAGAAAGGACAATAAAAAGAACAGGATTCAAGGAGACAGAAGATGACAATTGATGTTGCATTTAAATGTTTGAAGATTGTAGTTGAGAGCAAAGCAAGAAGGAAACTGAGAAAACGTTACTGAGGAGAAAGGACAATAAAAAGAACAGGATTCAAGGAGACAGAAGATGACAATTGATGTTGCATTTAAAAGTTTGAAGATTGTAGTTGAGAGCAAAGCAAGAAGGAAACTGAGAAAACGTTACTGAGGAGAAAGGACAATAAAAAGAACAGGATTCAAGGAGACAGAAGATGACAATTGATGTTGCATTTAAATGTTTGAAGATTGTAGTTGAGAGGAAAGCATGAAGGAAACAGAGAAAACGTTACTGAGGAGAAAGGACAATAAAAAGAACAGGATTCAAGGAGACAGAAGATGACAATTGATGTTGCATTTAAATGTTTGAAGATTGTATTTGAGAGGAAAGCAAGAAGGAAACTGAGAAAACGTTACTGATGAGAAAGGACAATGAAAAGAACAGGATTCAAGGAGACAGAAGATGACAATTGATGTTGCATTTAAATGTTTGAAGATTGTACTTGAAAGCAAATCAAAGAAGGAAACTGAGAAAACGTTACTGAGGAGAAAAGACAATAAAAAGAACAGCATTCAAGGAGACAGAAGATGACAATTGATGTTGAATTTAAATGTTTGAAGATTGTATTTGAGAGGAAAGCAAGAAGGAAACTGAGAAAACGTTACTGAGGAGAAAGGACAATAAAAAGAACAGGATTCAAGGAGACAGAAGATGACAATTGATGTTGAATTTAAATGTTTGAAGATTGTATTTGAGAGGAAAGCAAGAAGGAAACTGAGAAAACGTTACTGAGGAGAAAGGACAATGAAAAGAACATGATTCAAGGAGACAGAAGATGACAATTGATGTTGCATTTAAATGTTTGAAGATTGTATTTGAGAGGAAAGCAAGAAGGAAACTGAGAAAACGTTACTGATGAGAAAGGACAATGAAAAGAACAGGATTCAAGGAGACAGAAGATGACAATTGATGTTGCATTTAAATGTTTGAAGATTGTACTTGAAAGCAAATCAAAGAAGGAAACTGAGAAAACGTTACTGAGGAGAAAAGACAATAAAAAGAACAGCATTCAAGGAGACAGAAGATGACAATTGATGTTGAATTTAAATGTTTGAAGATTGTATTTGAGAGGAAAGCAAGAAGGAAACTGAGAAAACGTTACTGAGGAGAAAGGACAATAAAAAGAACAGGATTCAAGGAGACAGAAGATGACAATTGATGTTGAATTTAAATGTTTGAAGATTGTATTTGAGAGGAAAGCAAGAAGGAAACTGAGAAAACGTTACTGAGGAGAAAGGACAATGAAAAGAACATGATTCAAGGAGACAGAAGATGACAATTGATGTTGCATTTAAATGTTTGAAGATTGTATTTGAGAGGAAAGCAAGAAGGAAACTGAGAAAACGTTACTGAGGAGAAAGGACAATGAAAAGAACAGGATTCAAGGAGACAGAAGATGAAAATTGATGTTGCATTTAAATGTTTGAAGATTGTATTTGAGAGGAAAGCAAGAAGGAAACTGAGAAAACGTTACTGAGGAGAAAGGACAATAAAAAGAACAGGATTCAAGGAGACAGAAGATGACAATTGATGTTGAATTTAAATGTTTGAAGATTGTATTTGAGAGGAAAGCAAGAAGGAAACTGAGAAAACGTTACTGAGGAGAAAGGACAATAAAAAGAACAGGATTCAAGGAGACAGAAGATGACAATTGATGTTGCATTTAAATGTTTGAAGATTGTAGTTGAGAGGAAAGCAAGAAGGAAACTGAGAAAACGTTACTGAGGAGAAAGGACAATGAAAAGAACAGGATTCAAGGAGACAGAAGATGACAATTGATGTTGAATTTAAATGTTTGAAGATTGTAGTTGAGAGGAAAGCAAGAAGGAAACTGAGAAAACGTTACTGAGGAGAAAGGACAATAAAAAGAACAGGATTCAAGGAGACAGAAGATGACAATTGATGTTGCATTTAAATGTTTGAAGATTGTAGTTGAGAGCAAAGCAAGAAGGAAACCAAGAAAACGTTACTGAGGAGAAAGGACAATAAAAAGAACAGGATTCAAGGAGACAGAAGATGACAATTGATGTTGCATTTAAATGTTTGAAGATTGTATTTGAGAGGAAAGCAAGAAGGAAACTGAGAAAACGTTACTGAGGAGAAAGGACAATGAAAAGAACAGGATTCAAGGAGACAGAAGATGACAATTGATGTTGCATTTAAATGTTTGAAGATTGTAGTTGAGAGGAAAGCAAGAAGGAAACTGAGAAAACGTTACTGAGGAGAAAGGACAATAAAAAGAACAGGATTCAAGGAGACAGAAGATGACAATTGATGTTGCATTTAAATGTTTGAAGATTGTAGTTGAGAGCAAAGCAAGAAGGAAACTGAGAAAACGTTACCGAGGAGAAAGGACAATAAAAAGAACAGCATTCAAGGAGACAGAAGATGACAATTGATGTTGCATTTAAAAGTTTGAAGATTGTAGTTGAGAGGAAAGCAAGAAGGAAACTGAGAAAACGTTACTGAGGAGAAAGGACAATAAAAAGAACAGGATTCAAGGAGACAGAAGATGACAATTGATGTTGCATTTAAATGTTTGAAGATTGTAGTTGAGAGCAAAGCAAGAAGGAAACTGAGAAAACGTTACTGAGGAGAAAGGACAATAAAAAGAACAGGATTCAAGGAGACAGAAGATGACAATTGATGTTGCATTTAAAAGTTTGAAGATTGTAGTTGAGAGCAAAGCAAGAAGGAAACTGAGAAAACGTTACTGAGGAGAAAGGACAATAAAAAGAACAGGATTCAAGGAGACAGAAGATGACAATTGATGTTGCATTTAAATGTTTGAAGATTGTAGTTGAGAGGAAAGCATGAAGGAAACAGAGAAAACGTTACTGAGGAGAAAGGACAATAAAAAGAACAGGATTCAAGGAGACAGAAGATGACAATTGATGTTGCATTTAAATGTTTGAAGATTGTATTTGAGAGGAAAGCAAGAAGGAAACTGAGAAAACGTTACTGATGAGAAAGGACAATGAAAAGAACAGGATTCAAGGAGACAGAAGATGACAATTGATGTTGCATTTAAATGTTTGAAGATTGTACTTGAAAGCAAATCAAAGAAGGAAACTGAGAAAACGTTACTGAGGAGAAAAGACAATAAAAAGAACAGCATTCAAGGAGACAGAAGATGACAATTGATGTTGAATTTAAATGTTTGAAGATTGTATTTGAGAGGAAAGCAAGAAGGAAACTGAGAAAACGTTACTGAGGAGAAAAGACAATAAAAAGAACAGGATTCAAGGAGACAGAAGATGACAATTGATGTTGCATTTAAATGTTTGAAGATTGTATTTGAGAGGAAAGCAAGAAGGAAACTGAGAAAACGTTACTGAGGAGAAAGGACAATGAAAAGAACAGGATTCAAGGAGACAGAAGATGACAATTGATGTTGCATTTAAATGTTTGAAGATTGTATTTGAGAGGAAAGCAAGAAGGAAACTGAGAAAACGTTACTGAGGAGAAAGGACAATGAAAAGAACAGGATTCAAGGAGACAGAAGATGAAAATTGATGTTGCATTTAAATGTTTGAAGATTGTATTTGAGAGGAAAGCAAGAAGGAAACTGAGAAAACGTTACTGAGGAGAAAGGACAATAAAAAGAACAGGATTCAAGGAGACAGAAGATGACAATTGATGTTGAATTTAAATGTTTGAAGATTGTATTTGAGAGGAAAGCAAGAAGGAAACTGAGAAAACGTTACTGAGGAGAAAGGACAATAAAAAGAACAGGATTCAAGGAGACAGAAGATGACAATTGATGTTGCATTTAAATGTTTGAAGATTGTAGTTGAGAGGAAAGCAAGAAGGAAACTGAGAAAACGTTACTGAGGAGAAAGGACAATGAAAAGAACAGGATTCAAGGAGACAGAAGATGACAATTGATGTTGAATTTAAATGTTTGAAGATTGTAGTTGAGAGGAAAGCAAGAAGGAAACTGAGAAAACGTTACTGAGGAGAAAGGACAATAAAAAGAACAGGATTCAAGGAGACAGAAGATGACAATTGATGTTGCATTTAAATGTTTGAAGATTGTAGTTGAGAGCAAAGCAAGAAGGAAACCAAGAAAACGTTACTGAGGAGAAAGGACAATAAAAAGAACAGGATTCAAGGAGACAGAAGATGACAATTGATGTTGCATTTAAATGTTTGAAGATTGTATTTGAGAGGAAAGCAAGAAGGAAACTGAGAAAACGTTACTGAGGAGAAAGGACAATGAAAAGAACAGGATTCAAGGAGACAGAAGATGACAATTGATGTTGCATTTAAATGTTTGAAGATTGTAGTTGAGAGCAAAGCAAGAAGGAAACTGAGAAAACGTTACTGAGGAGAAAGGACAATAAAAAGAACAGCATTCAAGGAGACAGAAGATGACAATTGATGTTGCATTTAAAAGTTTGAAGATTGTAATTGAGAGGAAAGCAAGAAGGAAACTGAGAAAACGTTACTGAGGAGAAAGGACAATAAAAAGAACAGGATTCAAGGAGACAGAAGATGACAATTGATGTTGCATTTAAATGTTTGAAGATTGTAGTTGAGAGCAAAGCAAGAAGGAAACTGAGAAAACGTTACTGAGGAGAAAGGACAATAAAAAGAACAGGATTCAAGGAGACAGAAGATGACAATTGATGTTGCATTTAAAAGTTTGAAGATTGTAGTTGAGAGCAAAGCAAGAAGGAAACTGAGAAAACGTTACTGAGGAGAAAGGACAATAAAAAGAACAGGATTCAAGGAGACAGAAGATGACAATTGATGTTGCATTTAAATGTTTGAAGATTGTAGTTGAGAGGAAAGCATGAAGGAAACAGAGAAAACGTTACTGAGGAGAAAGGACAATAAAAAGAACAGGATTCAAGGAGACAGAAGATGACAATTGATGTTGCATTTAAATGTTTGAAGATTGTATTTGAGAGGAAAGCAAGAAGGAAACTGAGAAAACGTTACTGATGAGAAAGGACAATGAAAAGAACAGGATTCAAGGAGACAGAAGATGACAATTGATGTTGCATTTAAATGTTTGAAGATTGTATTTGAGAGGAAAGCAAGAAGGAAACTGAGAAAACGTTACTGAGGAGAAAGGACAATAAAAAGAACAGGATTCAAGGAGACAGAAGATGACAATTGATGTTGAATTTAAATGTTTGAAGATTGTATTTGAGAGGAAAGCAAGAAGGAAACTGAGAAAACGTTACTGAGGAGAAAGGACAATAAAAAGAACAGGATTCAAGGAGACAGAAGATGACAATTGATGTTGCATTTAAATGTTTGAAGATTGTAGTTGAGAGGAAAGCAAGAAGGAAACTGAGAAAACGTTACTGAGGAGAAAGGACAATGAAAAGAACAGGATTCAAGGAGACAGAAGATGACAATTGATGTTGCATTTAAATGTTTGAAGATTGTATTTGAGAGGAAAGCAAGAAGGAAACTGAGAAAACGTTACTGAGGAGAAAGGACAATAAAAAGAACAGGATTCAAGGAGACAGAAGATGACAATTGATGTTGCATTTAAATGTTTGAAGATTGTAGTTGAGAGGAAAGCAAGAAGGAAACTGAGAAAACGTTACTGAGGAGAAAGGACAATAAAAAGAACAGGATTCAAGGAGACAGAAGATGACAATTGATGTTGCATTTAAATGTTTGAAGATTGTATTTGAGAGGAAAGCAAGAAGGAAACTGAGAAAACGTTACTGAGGAGAAAGGACAATGAAAAGAACAGGATTCAAGGAGACAGAAGATGACAATTGATGTTGCATTTAAATGTTTGAAGATTGTAGTTGAGAGGAAAGCAAGAAGGAAACTGAGAAAACGTTACTGAGGAGAAAGGACAATAAAAAGAACAGGATTCAAGGAGACAGAAGATGACAATTGATGTTGCATTTAAATGTTTGAAGATTGTATTTGAGAGGAAAGCAAGAAGGAAACTGAGAAAACGTTACTGAGGAGAAAGGACAATAAAAAGAACAGGATTCAAGGAGACAGAAGATGACAATTGATGTTGCATTTAAATGTTTGAAGATTGTAGTTGAGAGGAAAGCAAGAAGGAAATTGAGAAAACGTTACTGAGGAGAAAGGACAATAAAAAGAACAGGATTCAAGGAGACAGAAGATGACAATTGATGTTGCATTTAAATGTTTGAAGATTGTATTTGAGAGGAAAGCAAGAAGGAAACTGAGAAAACGTTACTGAGGAGAAAGGACAATGAAAAGAACAGGATTCAAGGAGACAGAAGATGACAATTGATGTTGCATTTAAATGTTTGAAGATTGTAGTTGAGAGGAAAGCAAGAAGGAAACTGAGAAAACGTTACTGAGGAGAAAGGACAATGAAAAGAACAGGATTCAAGGAGACAGAAGATGACAATTGATGTTGCATTTAAATGTTTGAAGATTGTAGTTGAGAGGAAAGCAAGAAGGAAACTGAGAAAACGTTACTGAGGAGAAAGGACAATAAAAAGAACAGGATTCAAGGAGACAGAAGATGACAATTGATGTTGCATTTAAATGTTTGAAGATTGTATTTGAGAGGAAAGCAAGAAGGAAACTGAGAAAACGTTACTGAGGAGAAAGGACAATGAAAAGAACAGGATTCAAGGAGACAGAAGATGACAATTGATGTTGCATTTAAATGTTTGAAGATTGTAGTTGAGAAGAAAGCAAGAAGGAAACTGAGAAAACGTTACTGAGGAGAAAGGACAATGAAAAGAACAGGATTCAAGGAGACAGAAGATGACAATTGATGTTGCATTTAAATGTTTGAAGATTGTAGTTGAGAGGAAAGCAAGAAGGAAACTGAGAAAACGTTACTGAGGAGAAAGGACAATAAAAAGAACAGGATTCAAGGAGACAGAAGATGACAATTGATGTTGAATTTAAATGTTTGAAGATTGTATTTGAGAGGAAAGCAAGAAGGAAACTGAGAAAACGTTACTGAGGAGAAAGGACAATGAAAAGAACAGGATTCAAGGAGACAGAAGATGACAATTGATGTTGCATTTAAATGTTTGAAGATTGTATTTGAGAGGAAAGCAAGAAGGAAACTGAGAAAACGTTACTGAGGAGAAAGGACAATAAAAAGAACAGGATTCAAGGAGACAGAAGATGACAATTGATGTTGAATTTAAATGTTTGAAGATTGTATTTGAGAGGAAAGCAAGAAGGAAACTGAGAAAACGTTACTGAGGAGAAAGGACAATAAAAAGAACAGGATTCAAGGAGACAGAAGATGACAATTGATGTTGCATTTAAATGTTTGAAGATTGTAGTTGAGAGGAAAGCAAGAAGGAAACTGAGAAAACGTTACTGAGGAGAAAGGACAATGAAAAGAACAGGATTCAAGGAGACAGAAGATGACAATTGATGTTGCATTTAAATGTTTGAAGATTGTATTTGAGAGGAAAGCAAGAAGGAAACTGAGAAAACGTTACTGAGGAGAAAGGACAATGAGAAGAAGAGGATTAAAGGAGACAGAAGATGACAATTGATGTTGCATTTAAATGTTTGAAGATTGTAGTTGAGAGGAAAGCAAGAAGGAAACTGAGAAAACGTTACTGAGGAGAAAGGACAATAAAAAGAACAGGATTCAAGGAGACAGAAGATGACAATTGATGTTGCATTTAAATGTTTGAAGATTGTATTTGAGAGGAAAGCAAGAAGGAAACTGAGAAAACGTTACTGAGGAGAAAGGACAATAAAAAGAACAGGATTCAAGGAGACAGAAGATGACAATTGATGTTGCATTTAAATGTTTGAAGATTGTATTTGAGAGGAAAGCAAGAAGGAAACCAAGAAAACGTTACTGAGGAGAAAGGACAATAAAAAGAACAGGATTCAAGGAGACAGAAGATGAAAATTGATGTTGCATTTAAATGTTTGAAGATTGTATTTGAGAGGAAAGCAAGAAGGAAACTGAGAAAACGTTACTGAGGAGAAAGGACAATGAAAAGAACAGGATTCAAGGAGACAGAAGATGACAATTGATGTTGCATTTAAATGTTTGAAGATTGTATTTGAGAGGAAAGCAAGAAGGAAACCAAGAAAACGTTACTGAGGAGAAAGGACAATAAAAAGAACAGGATTCAAGGAAACAGAAGATGAAAATTGATGTTGAATTTAAATGTTTGAAGATTGTATTTGAGAGGAAAGCAAGAAGGAAACTGAGAAAACGTTACTGAGGAGAAAGGACAATGAAAAGAACAGGATTCAAGGAGACAGAAGATGACAATTGATGTTGCATTTAAATGTTTGAAGATTGTAGTTGAGAGGAAAGCAAGAAGGAAACTGAGAAAACGTTACTGAGGAGAAAGGACAATAAAAAGAACAGGATTCAAGGAGACAGAAGATGACAATTGATGTTGCATTTAAATGTTTGAAGATTGTAGTTGAGAGGAAAGCAAGAAGGAAACTGAGAAAACGTTACTGAGGAGAAAGGACAATAAAAAGAACAGGATTCAAGGAGACAGAAGATGACAATTGATGTTGCATTTAAATGTTTGAAGATTGTATTTGAGAGGAAAGCAAGAAGGAAACCAAGAAAACGTTACTGAGGAGAAAGGACAATAAAAAGAACAGGATTCAAGGAGACAGAAGATGAAAATTGATGTTGAATTTAAATGTTTGAAGATTGTATTTGAGAGGAAAGCAAGAAGGAAACTGAGAAAACGTTACTGAGGAGAAAGGACAATGAAAAGAACAGGATTCAAGGAGACAGAAGATGACAATTGATGTTGCATTTAAATGTTTGAAGATTGTATTTGAGAGGAAAGCAAGAAGGAAACCAAGAAAACGTTACTGAGGAGAAAGGACAATAAAAAGAACAGGATTCAAGGAGACAGAAGATGAAAATTGATGTTGAATTTAAATGTTTGAAGATTGTATTTGAGAGGAAAGCAAGAAGGAAACTGAGAAAACGTTACTGAGGAGAAAGGACAATGAAAAGAACAGGATTCAAGGAGACAGATGATGACAATTGATGTTGCATTTAAATGTTTGAAGATTGTAGTTGAGAGGAAAGCAAGAAGGAAACTGAGAAAACGTTACTGAGGAGAAAGGACAATAAAAAGAACAGGATTCAAGGAGACAGAAGATGACAATTGATGTTGCATTTAAATGTTTGAAGATTGTATTTGAGAGGAAAGCAAGAAGGAAACCAAGAAAACGTTACTGAGGAGAAAGGACAATAAAAAGAACAGGATTCAAGGAGACAGAAGATGAAAATTGATGTTGAATTTAAATGTTTGAAGATTGTATTTGAGAGGAAAGCAAGAAGGAAACTGAGAAAACGTTACTGAGGAGAAAGGACAATGAAAAGAACAGGATTCAAGGAGACAGATGATGACAATTGATGTTGCATTTAAATGTTTGAAGATTGTAGTTGAGAGGAAAGCAAGAAGGAAACTGAGAAAACGTTACTGAGGAGAAAGGACAATAAAAAGAACAGGATTCAAGGAGACAGAAGATGACAATTGATGTTGCATTTAAATGTTTGAAGATTGTAGTTGAGAGGAAAGCAAGAAGGAAACCAAGAAAACGTTACTGAGGAGAAAGGACAATAAAAAGAACAGGATTCAAGGAGACAGAAGATGACAATTGATGTTGCATTTAAATGTGTGAAGATTGTAGTTGAGAGGAAAGCAAGAAGGAAACTGAGAAAACGTTACTGAGGAGAAAGGACAATAAAAAGAACAGGATTCAAGGAGACAGAAGATGACAATTGATGTTGCATTTAAATGTTTGAAGATTGTAGTTGAGAGGAAAGCAAGAAGGAAACTGAGAAAACGTTACTGAGGAGAAAGGACAATAAAAAGAACAGGATTCAAGGAGACAGAAGATGACAATTGATGTTGAATTTAAATGTTTGAAGATTGTAGTTGAGAGGAAAGCAAGAAGGAAACCAAGAAAACGTTACTGAGGAGAAAGGACAATAAAAAGAACAGGATTCAAGGAGACAGAAGATGACAATTGATGTTGCATTTAAATGTTTGAAGATTGTAGTTGAGAGGAAAGCAAGAAGGAAACTGAGAAAACGTTACTGAGGAGAAAGGACAATAAAAAGAACAGGATTCAAGGAGACAGAAGATGACAATTGATGTTGCATTTAAATGTTTGAAGATTGTAGTTGAGAGGAAAGCAAGAAGGAAACTGAGAAAACGTTACTGAGGAGAAAGGACAATAAAAAGAACAGGATTCAAGGAGACAGAAGATGACAATTGATGTTGCATTTAAATGTTTGAAGATTGTATTTGAGAGGAAAGCAAGAAGGAAACCAAGAAAACGTTACTGAGGAGAAAGGACAATGAGAAGAAGAGGATTCAAGGAGACAGAAGATGACAATTGATGTTGCATTTAAATGTTTGAAGATTGTAGTTGAGAGGAAAGCAAGAAGGAAACTGAGAAAACGTTACTGAGGAGAAAGGACAATAAAAAGAACAGGATTCAAGGAGACAGAAGATGACAATTGATGTTGCATTTAAATGTTTGAAGATTGTATTTGAGAGGAAAGCAAGAAGGAAACCAAGAAAACGTTACTGAGGAGAAAGGACAATAAAAAGAACAGGATTCAAGGAGACAGAAGATGAAAATTGATGTTGAATTTAAATGTTTGAAGATTGTATTTGAGAGGAAAGCAAGAAGGAAACTGAGAAAACGTTACTGAGGAGAAAGGACAATGAAAAGAACAGGATTCAAGGAGACAGAAGATGACAATTGATGTTGCATTTAAATGTTTGAAGATTGTATTTGAGAGGAAAGCAAGAAGGAAACCAAGAAAACGTTACTGAGGAGAAAGGACAATAAAAAGAACAGGATTCAAGGAGACAGAAGATGAAAATTGATGTTGAATTTAAATGTTTGAAGATTGTATTTGAGAGGAAAGCAAGAAGGAAACTGAGAAAACGTTACTGAGGAGAAAGGACAATGAAAAGAACAGGATTCAAGGAGACAGATGATGACAATTGATGTTGCATTTAAATGTTTGAAGATTGTAGTTGAGAGGAAAGCAAGAAGGAAACTGAGAAAACGTTACTGAGGAGAAAGGACAATAAAAAGAACAGGATTCAAGGAGACAGAAGATGACAATTGATGTTGCATTTAAATGTTTGAAGATTGTATTTGAGAGGAAAGCAAGAAGGAAACCAAGAAAACGTTACTGAGGAGAAAGGACAATAAAAAGAACAGGATTCAAGGAGACAGAAGATGAAAATTGATGTTGAATTTAAATGTTTGAAGATTGTATTTGAGAGGAAAGCAAGAAGGAAACTGAGAAAACGTTACTGAGGAGAAAGGACAATGAAAAGAACAGGATTCAAGGAGACAGATGATGACAATTGATGTTGCATTTAAATGTTTGAAGATTGTAGTTGAGAGGAAAGCAAGAAGGAAACTGAGAAAACGTTACTGAGGAGAAAGGACAATAAAAAGAACAGGATTCAAGGAGACAGAAGATGACAATTGATGTTGCATTTAAATGTTTGAAGATTGTAGTTGAGAGGAAAGCAAGAAGGAAACCAAGAAAACGTTACTGAGGAGAAAGGACAATAAAAAGAACAGGATTCAAGGAGACAGAAGATGACAATTGATGTTGCATTTAAATGTGTGAAGATTGTAGTTGAGAGGAAAGCAAGAAGGAAACTGAGAAAACGTTACTGAGGAGAAAGGACAATAAAAAGAACAGGATTCAAGGAGACAGAAGATGACAATTGATGTTGCATTTAAATGTTTGAAGATTGTAGTTGAGAGGAAAGCAAGAAGGAAACTGAGAAAACGTTACTGAGGAGAAAGGACAATAAAAAGAACAGGATTCAAGGAGACAGAAGATGACAATTGATGTTGAATTTAAATGTTTGAAGATTGTAGTTGAGAGGAAAGCAAGAAGGAAACCAAGAAAACGTTACTGAGGAGAAAGGACAATAAAAAGAACAGGATTCAAGGAGACAGAAGATGACAATTGATGTTGCATTTAAATGTTTGAAGATTGTAGTTGAGAGGAAAGCAAGAAGGAAACTGAGAAAACGTTACTGAGGAGAAAGGACAATAAAAAGAACAGGATTCAAGGAGACAGAAGATGACAATTGATGTTGCATTTAAATGTTTGAAGATTGTAGTTGAGAGGAAAGCAAGAAGGAAACTGAGAAAACGTTACTGAGGAGAAAGGACAATAAAAAGAACAGGATTCAAGGAGACAGAAGATGACAATTGATGTTGCATTTAAATGTTTGAAGATTGTATTTGAGAGGAAAGCAAGAAGGAAACCAAGAAAACGTTACTGAGGAGAAAGGACAATAAAAAGAACAGGATTCAAGGAGACAGAAGATGACAATTGATGTTGCATTTAAATGTTTGAAGATTGTAGTTGAGAGGAAAGCAAGAAGGAAACTGAGAAAACGTTACTGAGGAGAAAGGACAATAAAAAGAACAGGATTCAAGGAGACAGAAGATGACAATTGATGTTGCATTTAAAAGTTTGAAGATTGTAGTTGAGAGGAAAGCAAGAAGGAAACTGAGAAAACGTTACTGAGGAGAAAGGACAATAAAAAGAACAGGATTCAAGGAGACAGAAGATGACAATTGATGTTGCATTTAAAAGTTTGAAGATTGTAGTTGAGAGGAAAGCAAGAAGGAAACTGAGAAAACGTTACTGAGGAGAAAGGACAATAAAAAGAACAGGATTCAAGGAGACAGAAGATGACAATTGATGTTGCATTTAAATGTTTGAAGATTGTATTTGAGAGGAAAGCAAGAAGGAAACTGAGAAAACGTTACTGAGGAGAAAGGACAATGAAAAGAACAGGATTCAAGGAGACAGAAGATGACAATTGATGTTGCATTTAAATGTTTGAAGATTGTAGTTGAGAGGAAAGCAAGAAGGAAACTGAGAAAACGTTACTGAGGAGAAAGGACAATAAAAAGAACAGGATTCAAGGAGACAGAAGATGACAATTGATGTTGCATTTAAATGTTTGAAGATTGTAGTTGAGAGGAAAGCAAGAAGGAAACTGAGAAAACGTTACTGAGGAGAAAGGACAATAAAAAGAACAGGATTCAAGGAGACAGAAGATGAAAATTGATGTTGAATTTAAATGTTTGAAGATTGTAGTTGAGAGGAAAGCAAGAAGGAAACTGAGAAAACGTTACTGAGGAGAAATGACAATGAAAAGAACAGGATTCAAGGAGACAGAAGATGACAATTGATGTTGCATTTAAATGTTTGAAGATTGTATTTGAGAGGAAAGCAAGAAGGAAACCAAGAAAACGTTACTGAGGAGAAAGGACAATAAAAAGAACAGGATTCAAGGAGACAGAAGATGACAATTGATGTTGAATTTAAATGTTTGAAGATTGTATTTGAGAGGAAAGCAAGAAGGAAACTGAGAAAACGTTACTGAGGAGAAAGGACAATGAAAAGAACAGGATTCAAGGAGACAGAAGATGACAATTGATGTTGCATTTAAATGTTTGAAGATTGTATTTGAGAGGAAAGCAAGAAGGAAACCAAGAAAACGTTACTGAGGAGAAAGGACAATAAAAAGAACAGGATTCAAGGAGACAGAAGATGAAAATTGATGTTGAATTTAAATGTTTGAAGATTGTATTTGAGAGGAAAGCAAGAAGGAAACTGAGAAAACGTTACTGAGGAGAAAGGACAATGAAAAGAACAGGATTCAAGGAGACAGATGATGACAATTGATGTTGCATTTAAATGTTTGAAGATTGTAGTTGAGAGGAAAGCAAGAAGGAAACTGAGAAAACGTTACTGAGGAGAAAGGACAATAAAAAGAACAGGATTCAAGGAGACAGAAGATGACAATTGATGTTGCATTTAAATGTTTGAAGATTGTAGTTGAGAGGAAAGCAAGAAGGAAACTGAGAAAACGTTACTGAGGAGAAAGGACAATAAAAAGAACAGGATTCAAGGAGACAGAAGATGACAATTGATGTTGCATTTAAAAGTTTGAAGATTGTAGTTGAGAGGAAAGCAAGAAGGAAACTGAGAAAACGTTACTGAGGAGAAAGGACAATAAAAAGAACAGGATTCAAGGAGACAGAAGATGACAATTGATGTTGCATTTAAAAGTTTGAAGATTGTAGTTGAGAGGAAAGCAAGAAGGAAACTGAGAAAACGTTACTGAGGAGAAAGGACAATAAAAAGAACAGGATTCAAGGAGACAGAAGATGACAATTGATGTTGCATTTAAATGTTTGAAGATTGTATTTGAGAGGAAAGCAAGAAGGAAACTGAGAAAACGTTACTGAGGAGAAAGGACAATGAAAAGAACAGGATTCAAGGAGACAGAAGATGACAATTGATGTTGCATTTAAATGTTTGAAGATTGTAGTTGAGAGGAAAGCAAGAAGGAAACTGAGAAAACGTTACTGAGGAGAAAGGACAATAAAAAGAACAGGATTCAAGGAGACAGAAGATGACAATTGATGTTGCATTTAAATGTTTGAAGATTGTAGTTGAGAGGAAAGCAAGAAGGAAACTGAGAAAACGTTACTGAGGAGAAAGGACAATAAAAAGAACAGGATTCAAGGAGACAGAAGATGACAATTGATGTTGCATTTAAATGTTTGAAGATTGTAGTTGAGAGGAAAGCAAGAAGGAAACTGAGAAAACGTTACTGAGGAGAAAGGACAATAAAAAGAACAGGATTCAAGGAGACAGAAGATGAAAATTGATGTTGAATTTAAATGTTTGAAGATTGTAGTTGAGAGGAAAGCAAGAAGGAAACTGAGAAAACGTTACTGAGGAGAAATGACAATGAAAAGAACAGGATTCAAGGAGACAGAAGATGACAATTGATGTTGCATTTAAATGTTTGAAGATTGTATTTGAGAGGAAAGCAAGAAGGAAACCAAGAAAACGTTACTGAGGAGAAAGGACAATAAAAAGAACAGGATTCAAGGAGACAGTAGATGAAAATTGATGTTGAATTTAAATGTTTGAAGATTGTATTTGAGAGGAAAGCAAGAAGGAAACTGAGAAAACGTTACTGAGGAGAAAGGACAATGAAAAGAACAGGATTCAAGGAGACAGAAGATGACAATTGATGTTGCATTTAAATGTTTGAAGATTGTATTTGAGAGGAAAGCAAGAAGGAAACCAAGAAAACGTTACTGAGGAGAAAGGACAATAAAAAGAACAGGATTCAAGGAGACAGAAGATGAAAATTGATGTTGAATTTAAATGTTTGAAGATTGTATTTGAGAGGAAAGCAAGAAGGAAACTGAGAAAACGTTACTGAGGAGAAAGGACAATGAAAAGAACAGGATTCAAGGAGACATATGATGACAATTGATGTTGCATTTAAATGTTTGAAGATTGTAGTTGAGAGGAAAGCAAGAAGGAAACTGAGAAAACGTTACTGAGGAGAAAGGACAATAAAAAGAACAGGATTCAAGGAGACAGAAGATGACAATTGATGTTGAATTTAAATGTTTGAAGATTGTAGTTGAGAGGAAAGCAAGAAGGAAACTGAGAAAACGTTACTGAGGAGAAAGGACAATAAAAAGAACAGGATTCAAGGAGACAGAAGATGACAATTGATGTTGCATTTAAATGTTTGAAGATTGTAGTTGAGAGGAAAGCAAGAAGGAAACCAAGAAAACGTTACTGAGGAGAAAGGACAATAAAAAGAACAGGATTCAAGGAGACAGAAGATGACAATTGATGTTGCATTTAAATGTGTGAAGATTGTAGTTGAGAGGAAAGCAAGAAGGAAACTGAGAAAACGTTACTGAGGAGAAAGGACAATAAAAAGAACAGGATTCAAGGAGACAGAAGATGACAATTGATGTTGCATTTAAATGTTTGAAGATTGTAGTTGAGAGGAAAGCAAGAAGGAAACCAAGAAAACGTTACTGAGGAGAAAGGACAATAAAAAGAACAGGATTCAAGGAGACAGAAGATGACAATTGATGTTGCATTTAAATGTTTGAAGATTGTAGTTGAGAGGAAAGCAAGAAGGAAACTGAGAAAACGTTACTGAGGAGAAAGGACAATAAAAAGAACAGGATTCAAGGAGACAGAAGATGACAATTGATGTTGAATTTAAATGTTTGAAGATTGTAGTTGAGAAGAAAGCAAGAAGGAAACTGAGAAAACGTTACTGAGGAGAAAGGACAATAAAAAGAACAGGATTCAAGGAGACAGAAGATGACAATTGATGTTGCATTTAAATGTTTGAAGATTGTAGTTGAGAGGAAAGCAAGAAGGAAACTGAGAAAACGTTACTGAGGAGAAAGGACAATAAAAAGAACAGGATTCAAGGAGACAGAAGATGACAATTGATGTTGCATTTAAATGTTTGAAGATTGTATTTGAGAGGAAAGCAAGAAGGAAACCAAGAAAACGTTACTGAGGAGAAAGGACAATAAAAAGAACAGGATTCAAGGAGACAGAAGATGACAATTGATGTTGCATTTAAATGTTTGAAGATTGTAGTTGAGAGGAAAGCAAGAAGGAAACTGAGAAAACGTTACTGAGGAGAAAGGACAATAAAAAGAACAGGATTCAAGGAGACAGAAGATGACAATTGATGTTGCATTTAAAAGTTTGAAGATTGTAGTTGAGAGGAAAGCAAGAAGGAAACTGAGAAAACGTTACTGAGGAGAAAGGACAATAAAAAGAACAGGATTCAAGGAGACAGAAGATGACAATTGATGTTGCATTTAAATGTTTGAAGATTGTAGTTGAGAGGAAAGCAAGAAGGAAACTGAGAAAACGTTACTGAGGAGAAAGGACAATAAAAAGAACAGGATTCAAGGAGACAGAAGATGAAAATTGATGTTGAATTTAAATGTTTGAAGATTGTAGTTGAGAGGAAAGCAAGAAGGAAACTGAGAAAACGTTACTGAGGAGAAAGGACAATAAAAAGAACAGGATTCAAGGAGACAGAAGATGACAATTGATGTTGCATTTAAATGTTTGAAGATTGTAGTTGAGAGGAAAGCAAGAAGGAAACTGAGAAAACGTTACTGAGGAGAAAGGACAATAAAAAGAACAGGATTCAAGGAGACAGAAGATGACAATTGATGTTGCATTTAAAAGTTTGAAGATTGTAGTTGAGAGGAAAGCAAGAAGGAAACTGAGAAAACGTTACTGAGGAGAAAGGACAATAAAAAGAACAGGATTCAAGGAGACAGAAGATGACAATTGATGTTGCATTTAAATGTTTGAAGATTGTATTTGAGAGGAAAGCAAGAAGGAAACTGAGAAAACGTTACTGAGGAGAAAGGACAATAAAAAGAACAGGATTCAAGGAGACAGAAGATGACAATTGATGTTGCATTTAAAAGTTTGAAGATTGTAGTTGAGAGGAAAGCAAGAAGGAAACTGAGAAAACGTTACTGAGGAGAAATGACAATGAAAAGAACAGGATTCAAGGAGACAGAAGATGACAATTGATGTTGCATTTAAATGTTTGAAGATTGTATTTGAGAGGAAAGCAAGAAGGAAACCAAGAAAACGTTACTGAGGAGAAAGGACAATAAAAAGAACAGGATTCAAGGAGACAGAAGATGAAAATTGATGTTGAATTTAAATGTTTGAAGATTGTATTTGAGAGGAAAGCAAGAAGGAAACTGAGAAAACGTTACTGAGGAGAAAGGACAATGAAAAGAACAGGATTCAAGGAGACAGAAGATGACAATTGATGTTGCATTTAAATGTTTGAAGATTGTATTTGAGAGGAAAGCAAGAAGGAAACCAAGAAAACGTTACTGAGGAGAAAGGACAATAAAAAGAACAGGATTCAAGGAGACAGAAGATGAAAATTGATGTTGAATTTAAATGTTTGAAGATTGTATTTGAGAGGAAAGCAAGAAGGAAACTGAGAAAACGTTACTGAGGAGAAAGGACAATGAAAAGAACAGGATTCAAGGAGACAGATGATGACAATTGATGTTGCATTTAAATGTTTGAAGATTGTAGTTGAGAGGAAAGCAAGAAGGAAACTGAGAAAACGTTACTGAGGAGAAAGGACAATAAAAAGAACAGGATTCAAGGAGACAGAAGATGACAATTGATGTTGCATTTAAATGTTTGAAGATTGTATTTGAGAGGAAAGCAAGAAGGAAACTGAGAAAACGTTACTGAGGAGAAAGGACAATGAAAAGAACAGGATTCAAGGAGACAGAAGATGACAATTGATGTTGCATTTAAATGTTTGAAGATTGTAGTTGAGAGGAAAGCAAGAAGGAAACTGAGAAAACGTTACTGAGGAGAAAGGACAATAAAAAGAACAGGATTCAAGGAGACAGAAGATGACAATTGATGTTGCATTTAAATGTTTGAAGATTGTAGTTGAGAGGAAAGCAAGAAGGAAACTGAGAAAACGTTACTGAGGAGAAAGGACAATAAAAAGAACAGGATTCAAGGAGACAGAAGATGACAATTGATGTTGCATTTAAATGTTTGAAGATTGTAGTTGAGAGGAAAGCAAGAAGGAAACTGAGAAAACGTTACTGAGGAGAAAGGACAATAAAAAGAACAGGATTCAAGGAGACAGAAGATGAAAATTGATGTTGAATTTAAATGTTTGAAGATTGTAGTTGAGAGGAAAGCAAGAAGGAAACTGAGAAAACGTTACTGAGGAGAAATGACAATGAAAAGAACAGGATTCAAGGAGACAGAAGATGACAATTGATGTTGCATTTAAATGTTTGAAGATTGTATTTGAGAGGAAAGCAAGAAGGAAACCAAGAAAACGTTACTGAGGAGAAAGGACAATAAAAAGAACAGGATTCAAGGAGACAGAAGATGAAAATTGATGTTGAATTTAAATGTTTGAAGATTGTATTTGAGAGGAAAGCAAGAAGGAAACTGAGAAAACGTTACTGAGGAGAAAGGACAATGAAAAGAACAGGATTCAAGGAGACAGAAGATGACAATTGATGTTGCATTTAAATGTTTGAAGATTGTATTTGAGAGGAAAGCAAGAAGGAAACCAAGAAAACGTTACTGAGGAGAAAGGACAATAAAAAGAACAGGATTCAAGGAGACAGAAGATGAAAATTGATGTTGAATTTAAATGTTTGAAGATTGTATTTGAGAGGAAAGCAAGAAGGAAACTGAGAAAACGTTACTGAGGAGAAAGGACAATGAAAAGAACAGGATTCAAGGAGACAGATGATGACAATTGATGTTGCATTTAAATGTTTGAAGATTGTAGTTGAGAGGAAAGCAAGAAGGAAACTGAGAAAACGTTACTGAGGAGAAAGGACAATAAAAAGAACAGGATTCAAGGAGACAGAAGATGACAATTGATGTTGAATTTAAATGTTTGAAGATTGTAGTTGAGAGGAAAGCAAGAAGGAAACTGAGAAAACGTTACTGAGGAGAAAGGACAATAAAAAGAACAGGATTCAAGGAGACAGAAGATGACAATTGATGTTGCATTTAAATGTTTGAAGATTGTAGTTGAGAGGAAAGCAAGAAGGAAACCAAGAAAACGTTACTGAGGAGAAAGGACAATAAAAAGAACAGGATTCAAGGAGACAGAAGATGACAATTGATGTTGCATTTAAATGTGTGAAGATTGTAGTTGAGAGGAAAGCAAGAAGGAAACTGAGAAAACGTTACTGAGGAGAAAGGACAATAAAAAGAACAGGATTCAAGGAGACAGAAGATGACAATTGATGTTGCATTTAAATGTTTGAAGATTGTAGTTGAGAGGAAAGCAAGAAGGAAACTGAGAAAACGTTACTGAGGAGAAAGGACAATAAAAAGAACAGGATTCAAGGAGACAGAAGATGACAATTGATGTTGAATTTAAATGTTTGAAGATTGTAGTTGAGAGGAAAGCAAGAAGGAAACCAAGAAAACGTTACTGAGGAGAAAGGACAATAAAAAGAACAGGATTCAAGGAGACAGAAGATGACAATTGATGTTGCATTTAAATGTTTGAAGATTGTAGTTGAGAGGAAAGCAAGAAGGAAACTGAGAAAACGTTACTGAGGAGAAAGGACAATAAAAAGAACAGGATTCAAGGAGACAGAAGATGACAATTGATGTTGAATTTAAATGTTTGAAGATTGTAGTTGAGAAGAAAGCAAGAAGGAAACTGAGAAAACGTTACTGAGGAGAAAGGACAATAAAAAGAACAGGATTCAAGGAGACAGAAGATGACAATTGATGTTGCATTTAAATGTTTGAAGATTGTAGTTGAGAGGAAAGCAAGAAGGAAACTGAGAAAACGTTACTGAGGAGAAAGGACAATAAAAAGAACAGGATTCAAGGAGACAGAAGATGACAATTGATGTTGCATTTAAATGTTTGAAGATTGTATTTGAGAGGAAAGCAAGAAGGAAACCAAGAAAACGTTACTGAGGAGAAAGGACAATAAAAAGAACAGGATTCAAGGAGACAGAAGATGACAATTGATGTTGCATTTAAATGTTTGAAGATTGTAGTTGAGAGGAAAGCAAGAAGGAAACTGAGAAAACGTTACTGAGGAGAAAGGACAATAAAAAGAACAGGATTCAAGGAGACAGAAGATGACAATTGATGTTGCATTTAAAAGTTTGAAGATTGTAGTTGAGAGGAAAGCAAGAAGGAAACTGAGAAAACGTTACTGAGGAGAAAGGACAATAAAAAGAACAGGATTCAAGGAGACAGAAGATGACAATTGATGTTGCATTTAAATGTTTGAAGATTGTAGTTGAGAGGAAAGCAAGAAGGAAACTGAGAAAACGTTACTGAGGAGAAAGGACAATAAAAAGAACAGGATTCAAGGAGACAGAAGATGAAAATTGATGTTGAATTTAAATGTTTGAAGATTGTAGTTGAGAGGAAAGCAAGAAGGAAACTGAGAAAACGTTACTGAGGAGAAAGGACAATAAAAAGAACAGGATTCAAGGAGACAGAAGATGACAATTGATGTTGCATTTAAATGTTTGAAGATTGTAGTTGAGAGGAAAGCAAGAAGGAAACTGAGAAAACGTTACTGAGGAGAAAGGACAATAAAAAGAACAGGATTCAAGGAGACAGAAGATGACAATTGATGTTGCATTTAAAAGTTTGAAGATTGTAGTTGAGAGGAAAGCAAGAAGGAAACTGAGAAAACGTTACTGAGGAGAAAGGACAATAAAAAGAACAGGATTCAAGGAGACAGAAGATGACAATTGATGTTGCATTTAAATGTTTGAAGATTGTATTTGAGAGGAAAGCAAGAAGGAAACTGAGAAAACGTTACTGAGGAGAAAGGACAATAAAAAGAACAGGATTCAAGGAGACAGAAGATGACAATTGATGTTGCATTTAAAAGTTTGAAGATTGTAGTTGAGAGGAAAGCAAGAAGGAAACTGAGAAAACGTTACTGAGGAGAAAGGGCAATAAAAAGAACAGGATTCAAGGAGACAGAAGATGACAATTGATGTTGCATTTAAATGTTTGAAGATTGTAGTTGAGAGGAAAGCAAGAAGGAAACTGAGAAAACGTTACTGAGGAGAAAGGACAATAAAAAGAACAGGATTCAAGGAGACAGAAGATGACAATTGATGTTGCATTTAAAAGTTTGAAGATTGTAGTTGAGAGGAAAGCAAGAAGGAAACTGAGAAAACGTTACTGAGGAGAAAGGACAATAAAAAGAACAGGATTCAAGGAGACAGAAGATGACAATTGATGTTGCATTTAAATGTTTGAAGATTGTATTTGAGAGGAAAGCAAGAAGGAAACTGAGAAAACGTTACTGAGGAGAAAGGACAATGAAAAGAACAGGATTCAAGGAGACAGAAGATGACAATTGATGTTGCATTTAAATGTTTGAAGATTGTAGTTGAGAGGAAAGCAAGAAGGAAACTGAGAAAACGTTACTGAGGAGAAAGGACAATAAAAAGAACAGGATTCAAGGAGACAGAAGATGACAATTGATGTTGCATTTTAATGTTTGAAGATTGTAGTTGAGAGGAAAGCAAGAAGGAAACCAAGAAAACGTTACTGAGGAGAAAGGACAATAAAAAGAACAGGATTCAAGGAGACAGAAGATGAAAATTGATGTTGAATTTAAATGTTTGAAGATTGTAGTTGAGAGGAAAGCAAGAAGGAAACTGAGAAAACGTTACTGAGGAGAAAGGACAATAAAAAGAACAGGATTCAAGGAGACAGAAGATGACAATTGATGTTGCATTTAAATGTTTGAAGATTGTAGTTGAGAGGAAAGCAAGAAGGAAACTGAGAAAACGTTACTGAGGAGAAAGGACAATAAAAAGAACAGGATTCAAGGAGACAGAAGATGACAATTGATGTTGAATTTAAATGTTTGAAGATTGTAGTTGAGAGGAAAGCAAGAAGGAAACCAAGAAAACGTTACTGAGGAGAAAGGACAATAAAAAGAACAGGATTCAAGGAGACAGAAGATGACAATTGATGTTGCATTTAAATGTTTGAAGATTGTAGTTGAGCGGAAAGCAAGAAGGAAACTGAGAAAACGTTACTGAGGAGAAAGGACAATAAAAAGAACAGGATTCAAGGAGACAGAAGATGACAATTGATGTTGCATTTAAATGTTTGACGATTGTAGTTGAGAGGAAAGCAAGAAGGAAACTGAGAAAACGTTACTGAGGAGAAAGGACAATAAAAAGAACAGGATTCAAGGAGACAGAAGATGACAATTGATGTTGCATTTAAATGTTTGAAGATTGTATTTGAGAGGAAAGCAAGAAGGAAACTGAGAAAACGTTACTGAGGAGAAAGGACAATGAAAAGAACAGGATTCAAGGAGACAGAAGATGATGATTGACATTGCATTTAGATTTTTGGAAAGGAAAACCGGCATTACAAAAATATATGTAAGGACCAGAAATATTAAAGCCTGAAGTAAAATCAGCCAAGGGCCAAATTGAACGAGAGCAAAGCGGCAAGACGAGATGAAATTGTAAAAGAGATGCTGACGGCCTTTGAGGATTTCAGCATTGACAAAATTACAAAAATAATAAATGATATATATATATATATGACAGCTGTGATATAATAAAAGACTTAAGTAGATCCATTTTCACAATCCTGTCTAAGAATCCAAGTGCAAAAAGAATGTGAGCCTAATGAGCCACATAACAAAACTCATCATCCAAATTCTGATGAAGAGAGCATGTAGACAGAAAAACTATGCACACAAAACACCCTTTAAAAATAGTAAATAAATATGTTAGCAGCAGATTGTGTTCAAGCATGAAACAGACTGTTGCTGCTCAGTATCCACTCTCTCCCTCTCTTTATTATAGCAAGAGCCAAATCTTATAATGGGAAAGGAAATACATGTAACTTATGTCTTGTTGAAAATTTGGTTATCACTTAAATAATGATAACTTATTAAACAAGAGAAATGAATTGCTGGTTACATGTAGGCATATAAATAAATATCTACTTAAATATGATGATCCAGATTAATTTTTAATATAAATTACAGGTTATTTTACTTGTGTTTTTTATAAAATTAACAAAACAAGTAATCTTTCTTTAATATAAATATAATAATAAGAAATTAATATTCATAACTCTAAAAATAAATTTCATTTTTTTTTTTACATATACATATATATATATATATATATATATATATATATATATATATATATATATATATTTGAATTGGACATAGTCCGACAATTTATTAAAGACATTTTTGATATGTTTAACATTCTTTTTATAGATACAAGTATTTTAAGTAAATGCTCTGTTTATAATAAACAGTATTAAATAACATTTACCGGCCTGAATGTCCGAGAAATTTTCATAGAAAATTTTCGTTCTCCGACAGGAATCGAACCTGTATCCTATACGGACCTGTCATTTCGTGTGACGTGCCTTAACCTTTCAATTGAAAAAAAAAAATTGTAATCCCAGTATAATGTAAAACAGTGTCAAGCAGATATATTTTTTTTAATTTAAATTACCAAATGGTTAGTCTATACTCATCACCTGAAGATTGCATTGGGCATGAAAAGTTGTGTTATTAATATACACTTAATAGCTTTGTTGTATTATATCAAACATTGTTTTATTAACACCAGCACTATATGTGCAATATGCGTGTGTATGAAATCAATGTAGTCTTGATTTATGGCAATATATGCCGCTTCCTTTAATTTTCTTATTTTCCAATGAAGTAATTTTTTTTTCCTTACCTGTAATTTATAAGAATCAATTGTGACTTTTAAGTAGACTGCATTGTGTCGGTCACTATTGACCATTTTGTCTGCCCACTCTTTACAGAATCGGCAACTTGCTGAAAGGTTAAAAAAGAATTTTAAATGATAAAAATCAAAAATCCTGGAGCAAATCAGATTTCATCAGCTGTCACAAGTAAACAATAGTTTTCCGTTGAGAAACTAGTAAACTGTTAGTAAATTATTAACATACAAAAATTTTGCATCAACAGTTATCCTCATTCTTATTATTTTTATTCCTTAAATATTTCAGAAAAGTTCATGTCATTAGTTTAAATAGTTCAATCATATAAAAACATTCTTACCAAAATATGTAATATAACAGAAAGTGCAGGGTTCAAGAATTGTTGATTTATCAGGTATGCCTGCTTTCAGACCAATATCCTTACTTTTGAGAAGAAAACTGGTCTAAATGAATCATTGTATGGCAACAACAACATGTCATCTTCAAAATCCAGACAAAAACTACCAGATTGGTTAAGGAGCTGACAGGATAAAGGAATGGAAATATTTTATAAAATTATTCTCAAGTTGACATGAATGTCCAACCAATTTAATATTCTTCTGTAGAAGATGGAATTTATTCCGTTTGGTTTGGTTTGGTTTATGGCGTATCAACCTCAATGGGTTATTTAAGGCAGACGAGATTTTTATTGCTGGTAATTTTTTTTTTCAAAAATTTATTGCTGGTAATAATTTTTTTTTTTTTAATTATTTCTGGTATTAAAACATATTTTTAAACTTTCATAGTGTTTTGACCTTAGTTTGGGGGTTAACTATTTACCCATAGCTAGGACCCTAACAGGTGCTACCACCTCGGGTCAGGGTGGACCTGGGAACACCAGCAATTAAGAGGTGACTCCACGCTTCTCAAAACCTCCTGATCAGAGGCCTTGTTGTTGGATGTAGTTTATTGTCATACCCAGGACGGTATTCTATCTGGTTCAAGTTGAAAGCAATATTGGCAAATAGCAGAAAGGCATGAACAAAAACAGAAACAATAGGGAAGACTATTGTCAGGAAGAGAATCCTTTATTGCTGATTGGTGCAAAGTAATATTTCTTCTTTTTTTTTTATAATCATTTCATCCCAAATAAGGTAATAAAGCCACTAAGACACAAGGGGTTACTGTGTGAGAGAGAATATGAAAAAAATATCAAGAAGAGAGAACAATATTCTTTAATGCTGAACCAGACATGGCTAAGTTGGGTAAATATATTCATTGTTGGGCAGTAAAATAGAATTTGGAATAATAGATGAATGTATACAAAGAAAAAGAAGAAGAGTGAATAATTTCTTTCACAAACATGGTAACTGATATCTACACAATGTGTATATGCATATGTCTTGCTGATAAAAAACAAGTAAAATAAGTAGAATGGTCACTCATTGGGTACTAGCCTAGTAAAAGGATGCTTAACTTTAATGGTCAGGTAAGAAATAGTGTCCAACACACATTTTACAAAACTTTGCATTATTTATGTTCTCCATGTTTTATGGTCTAAAATTTATTCATTGACAAAAATCTTTTGAATTATTACAAAAATTCTTTCCATTTCTGCCAAAAATTTAGAATAGGAAATTAAGTTAAAATTTCAGTTGTGCGTGTCAAGAAAATGAAAGAAAAGAAAAAGCCACTTACTGCTTGGATCAAAATGGAATTTATCTCCTGGTTCTAGAGTCAAAGAGATGTGCCCATTGCCTTCATGTCCAACCTTGTTTGTGCCTTTGTCAGTTGGGCCAGGCACAATGTTTGGTTGAATGTCTAATGTCTGCCAACTGTCACAACTGTTTGACATCACATTACTCTGCTGCAAATTCTCAAAGCCTTCCAATGTGCAACTACGCACAAACCTAAGGAAAACAACAACAACAAAAAAAAAAAAAATTTGAAATTTCAAGAAAAATAATAGTCAAACTCATGACTGAAACATATTTGCATCTTTTACAACAGTCATTTTCTCTGTTTGCATAAAACAAATTCATTTGGTATAAGCCGGTATAATCACCCCCCCCAAAAAAACTGTCCTACAAATCTTGCTACAAATTTATTTGACAAGCCAAAAGCAAAAAACAAAGGACCCTTAGATTTGCAGTTCAATAAGCTCAAAACTGATCTATTTTGGCTGATAAAATGCCTACAAATGTTTTTGCAAACAAACTGGCAAATCACAATTATTGTAAAATAAATAAATAAAAAGCTGTAAATCAAACAATACAAAATTGAAACTGGAACCAATGATTGAACCAAATACATTTAGATTTTTAAACCAATGCTCTTTCAACTGGGCTATCTAATTTCATTAGAGAAAGTAATATTAATAATTTAAACTATTTCAGATCAAATTATGACAATTTCTCTTCTAGAAGTTTGAAGGCAACACTAGTAAAAACAAAAAAAAAAACAGATATTTTAAAGCAATATCTCACTTTGGTCAGTGAAACCTCATGAAGATCTCAATGAGATGAAAAGAAGTTAATTACTTTAATGAAATAATTTTGTATATTGCAATTCAATAGGGGAATATGCAAGTGACAACTACAAGTACAAAAGGGTACATTCAAGTCTTCAAGATTTCAATCTCACATCTTGCAAAAAAAAAGAAATATTATTTTTTATATTTTTATTTTAAAATTCTGTAATGACGAACATGTCAATTGACATTACATTTTATCAGTGCAAAAATTAATCACTTTTCAAGTTGCAGAGAAATTTAGTAAATTTCCAGAAATAATTACTCACTTCCGAACATCTTTTTGGAACTGTTCTGTTCCACCATTTATTTCAAGATGGGCACCAATCAAAGCCTGAAAATACAAGAATCCACCCCAAAAATTATGTCAATATCTTGTGATTTGAACAAAGAGAAGATGTTTAAGCTTCTTAAACAAATAACAAGTAACCCTCTGTTCCAGGGACTATCTGGCTTATTATCGTCATCAATTTTGTTATTATTTTGCGATTTATATATATATATATATATATATTATGGGTCCTTACCTATAACTACAGAATGAACTCTTCCTAAAACTATGTATACTACGCCTCTCGAAAGAGGGACGAATCGAGTCGACCTGATAGTAATTCACTCCAAACCAGACTGACAGTCATACTAACACCTTCCACATCTTATATTATTATTTCGTGTAATATATCTTCGTTATTTCTACTCTTGTGTTCGTGTTGTTCTTCCTTGGTCCTAACCTGGACCATAACAATATATATGGCAAAAAAGATTCAGGAATTGTGTCAAGAAAAACATTTTAGCTTTTGATATGAATGTGAGACGCTGTTGCTTGACAGAGATGGAGAAAATCCATTTAAGATGACTGTTTGCTTCTGTAGCCATTTTCTGAATGAAAAGATTGAAGCATTGTCTTGAGAAGAACGCCATAACTGACCTTCTAAATTTATCATTAGCATTTGTTTCGAGGAACATAAATATGAAATTTGATTAATTTCAATAGGTTTATCAAACGTTTGGCCCTGGTGAGCATTTTGACTCTTCAGTTGTGCAGTCAGATAAATCAATTGAGCTTTTATTGATTTATTAAATATTATAGATCAAGTTATCTATCCGGTGCTTTGTGACAGAATTTCTGCCAACCTGAAAAATATGTTAAATTCTTGTAACTTTTACATATTTTTTTTTAGCTATATGATTCTTATTACTAATGTGTACATATATACAAATAGAGATAAAGCAAAATAAAAACACTTACACAATATATCAAGTGGTGGACATTGGTGTTTAATACATCTAAACACCGACACAAATAATCCATGGCCACAACAGGCCAAGCCTGTAGGTAATTCTTTACACAAGTGTCTATTCGGCTAAGCTGAAATGAAGAAAAAAACAAACTTACATCGTCTCAATCGAATACACATAAATAAAAACATTATTGCATCTTACTAAAATAAGAAAGAAATTTTCCCTTTTGTAATTATATTACCTTTTATAATGATTCAAAGTAATGACAGGGTTCATTTCGTAAAGGCATTGTTTTTAAAATTGCAATTAAAATTGAATTCTTTTCAATTTTTTAAAATTATTTTTTAGACTACAAGGACCCAGACGCAAGATAGGATTATCAAAGTGTAGATTAGAGTACCTAAAGCAACTTCTAAAAATAAAATAGATAAAAATAATTCTTATTCATTTACTATACATCTACCATGTATTAAGTACAATAAACGGATTAAAATTGAACACTTCCACTATGGGATGTACGTCTTTACAAGAAATTAATTGCCTGCTGTCAGTATGTGTGTGTGTGTGTATATATATATATATATATATATATATATATATATATATATATATATATATATATATATATATATATTACTTGCTTGGGGTTTTTTCTTTGGAATGGAAACTTAAGGCACTGGACGATTTATTTCACCCTGTTCAGATGTTTCTAGTTTTTTGGGGTTTTTTTTAACCAATTTTTTCCTTGGGTACCAATTTGTTTTGATACACTTACAAGTTGTGCTATCCGAGGTTTTTTCCAACTGAGTATTATTACTACTAGTAATACTCATATATATATATATATATATATATATATATATATATATATATATATATATATATATTATTAAACTACTAGCAATACTTGGTTGGAAAAAACCTCGGATAGCACAACTTGTAAGCGTATCAAAACAAATTGGTACCCAAGGAAAAAATTGGTAAAAAAAAAAAAAGAAAAAAGAAAAGAAAAAGAAAAAAAAAAGAAAAAAAAGAAAAAGAAAAAAAAGAAAAAGAAAAAAAAAGAACTAGAAACATCCGAACAGCGCGAAATAAATCGTCCAATGCCATAAGTTTCCATTGCAAAGAAAAAAAAACAAGCGAGTATTATATATATATATATATATATATATATATACATACATACATACATACATACATACAGGTAGTATATCTTCATTAATATATGTTTCATTGAATATTATAGACATATTGTGACTATTTATTTTTATACTGATCCTTACCAGTTCTCTACTCAATTTCTTGATGTTAAGATGAAATTCATCAAAGAAGGCACTGTAGTTCTTTTTAACTTGACCTTTAGCATGGAAATAACAGTTGACAAGTGTTTATTTATAGCAACCCTCTTAAGGTGACAGAATGTGTCTACGGAGTGAAAAGGGAGAGAATTCTAGGGCGAAAATTTTCGCCTTCAGTTTGCTAAAGGTTAAGAATTTTCAAGGTTAAATTACAAAGACAAACTTATTGTAACTATGCATGTTTTTAAAAATCACCATCACAATGGAATGCAGATTTTATAATAAGAATAATACTACTAAGTATATATACATATATGTGTGTGTGTGTGTGTGTGTGTTACAAGAATCTGATAATTAATCCATATTATATTTTGTTGGTATGGTGAGAATAGAAATTTACAGGATCATTTTCATTTGTAATCGACACTTAGTTTTAGGTCATTGTCAGTATGGTCTAGCTTAATATGTACGGAAAATATTAGTGTTCTTTGTCACCAATTGTAATAAGTAAATCTTTATATACAAATTTAAAAAAGCCTACAAACAATGCCAATTACAAATGTTTAACTGACAAAAAATTTACATGAGTAAAAGAAAGAAAACAAATATTCCTTTTTTTAGTTTTTGTATTATTGTTAGATAGCAATCAAAAAAATTATTTCCTTCTTAAATCAGGATTAAAAAAAGATTTAAAAAAGAAAATCTGTCCTGGTTTTTAGGTTTTAGAATTTACATTATAAAACTGGAAGTTATCAACTGCATATATTTTGACAAATCTATAACAAAAATAATATTTGTTGTTTATATTTTTGCTTCTTATATTTCATCAAATTTAATAAAAATGTTCATAAAATTAGAAAGTAAAATGGCCACTATAGTTGACTTTTTTTTTTCTTTTTACATTCAGAAAATTCACACAAATATAAAAGATGTCTGTAATAAATGAATACTCACCACACAATTCTTCACATGACAAAATTTATCACTAAGGATTACAGGAAATATAGCATTGTGGGAAATGTTTATTTTTTACCAAAGTTAATTTGAAGAAAAATGCAGAGTGAAATCTAAATGTCAACAAAAACATAATTTCAGTGTTTAAGAAAATTATATGCCCAGATAAGGTATCATGGCTACATAGAAAGTTGAGGGTTAGGGTTTCACCATTTTATAATCCACTATGATTATACAGTGTATGACAATTCATAGGGTATGGACAAGATTTTTTTTTGAGAGAGAGATAATGACTCCAATATTAACAGAGATTTGTTTAGAAACTTTTTTTTCACTTGTGAGTAATCTGCACCAAATGTAGCCTCTTGTAGAAGATCAAACAGGTGTCAGTAGAGTTCTAATTATCTTTGATTTCAAATCAAAGGTGAGAAATTTTAGTTATATATAACTGATGAGGAGGAGGAGAAAAAAGAAAAGGAAAAGAAAAGGATTGAAGTAGAAGTCAAAAAGATGAGAAAGAAGAAGTAAGGAGGAGGAGGGAAGAGGAAGAAGGGAAAAGAAGCAGCAGAGGAGGGAAAAGAAGAGGAGGAGGTAAAAAGGATAAGGTAAAAGAGAAGAAGAAGAGGAGGAGGTAAAGAAGAGGAGGAGGAGAAGAAGGTAAAGAAGAGGAGGAGGAGGAGAAGGTAAAGAAGAGGAGGAGGAGGAGAAGAAGGTAAAGAAGAGGAGGAGGAGGAGAAGAAGGTAAAGAAGAGGAGGAGGAGGAGAAGAAGGTAAAGAAGAAGAAGAGGAGAAGAAGGTAAAGAAGAAGAAGAGGAGGAGGAGGAGAAGAAGGTAAAGAAGAAGAAGAGGAGAAGAAGGTAAAGAAGAAGAAGAGGAGAAGAAGGTAAAGAAGAAGAAGAGGAGAAGAAGGTAAAGAAGAAGAAGAGGAGAAGAAGGTAAAGAAGAAGAAGAGGAGAAGAAGGTAAAGAAGAAGAAGAGGAGAAGAAGGTAAAGAAGAAGAAGAGGAGAAGAAGGTAAAGAAGAAGAAGAGGAGAAGAAGGTAAAGAAGAAGAAGAGGAGAAGAAGGTAAAGAAGAAGAAGAGGAGGAGGAGAAGAAGGTAAAGAAGAAGAAGAGGAGGAGGAGAAGAAGGTAAAGAAGAAGAAGAGGAGGAGGCGAAGAAGGTAAAGAAGAAGAAGAGGAGGAGGAGAAGAAGGTAAAGGAGGAGAAGAGGAGGAGGAAAAAGTAAACAAAATTAGCCAAAAAGAAATACCAATCAAGGTAAAAACCAAGAGTCACCTCTTAACACCTGGAACAATCCTTCTCATGAAAAGCATACACATGCAGTAAAAATAGTTGGTTGCAGGTTGATCTGCCCAAAGTGAGGGCCATTTTGAAGAAAGAGAGAAAAAAAAAACATGTCTGTCTTCATGGCTGTCAAGTTCACAAAAGACCAAGTGATGAAATGTTGTCTGCAAAGTTTGGAAAGAAAAGTTTTATGGTTCATAAAAAGCAGAGCCATTCTCATATGGAACATAATGTTGCCCATTGCTGAAGATTGTCAGATTATTATTTTTTTTTTATCATTATGAAAAAGTAACAAAGAAAAGAAATCCTGTTCTATTTGGAATCTCAGGATCATCAAAGGAGCTGCAGAAGGTTCACAGTTTTGGCTTGTGAAGTAATTTGTGTATTTCTTCCACTTTGGACAAATCACGTGCCTCAGTCCTGACCATGTGGAAATTGAAGTGGATATAATAGACTGGAAATCCTTAAATTCCATTCTTAACTGCTTGGATATCACTAAATGGAAATTGTCACTCGTTGTCTTGGGGAAAAAAAGCAGCATAGTCATGCAAATCTACAACAGAGTCTACAATAAGGCTTTCCACAGACTAGCCAATGATTAGATCATGTTTTTGCCTTCGTTCTCATTCATGCCAGTGTGCATCAAAAACTGGGAAAAGCCTGTTGTAAGCTAACAAGCAAATGAAATGAGAAATACCATGCCAAGGCATGAGAGCTCAAACCCTGTTTCCAATATATTTAGGTGTTTTATTCAAAGTTTTGTTTGCTCAGTAGAAGGTGATAGTAGGTAGGTGACACTTGGGATAACTTTTACCATGTCAGGCTAACAGATCAGCTCTTCCCCTTTGGCTCTTGTCACAATGCAAGGGTTTATAGCATCTGTAATGGGCTGCATTTGGAACTACTTGAATGACAGTCTGTACCCCCACCAAAGGTGGGCCAGAAGCGACTTCTTCAATCCCAACTGTTAATATAAACTTGAGGCCAGAAATCATCAATGCCTGGTTTTGTTGTCACTTGGATACCCCCCCCCCCAATAAAGTTTTCATTTATTTCTTTTGTCTCCTTTTAGTCAGGTGACTGCTTCTTGGTAGACCCAACTTCAAAGATGCCATAAAACACTTGAGATTGAAATTATGACCCAATCATAGTGCGGAGAATATGATCACCTCTCCACAGCAAGCATGGAAAAAGCAGCCCCACTGAAGCCAGCAATCAAATAGCAAGATGCTCTTCTGAGTTTTTCAGGATATGCCTACATTGATAACCACTTTGTGACACAGATTTCAAAATTGGTCATATGTTCAAGATCATTGGTGGCCCATTGAGAGAAATGTCACACGTCAGAACATGCTGAAAATCAGTCAAAATCAGTTGGATTTAATTGGTGAATATACAGAGATTGGTTCACTGCCGAGGAGAATGTGTGCTGATGGAACAGTTTTGAGACAATGAAGAAAGAGAGAGTTGAAATTTCTGGGATACATATTGAAGAAAGAGGGCTTGGAGAATTCGACACTTAAAGTGATGGCAAGAGGAACAGATGGAAACAGTGAGTAGCGTTACTAAATGGATGGCAGAACAGAGGGTAGAATGGGTAGTTCAAAGACAAACATTACTAAGAGCTAAAAAAGACAGGAAGTTGTAGAGAGACATCATTGCTCATGTCCTGAAGGAACAATGTACATAAAAGAAAAATATTTAACTGGTTGCAAGCATCTGACCATGCAATAAATTTGCAGTTTTCATCCCAAGCAAGGCAATAAAGCCACTAAAACACAAGGTGTTACCAAGTGTGAGAGAATATGAAAATAAGAAAAACATTAAGGAGTGAGAACAATAAAAAGAGGAATTAAGACTGAAGATAACGATTGGCATTGCATTTAAATTTTTGAAGTTGACTGGAACGCAAGAAGCCAAAAGAGAGTTCCACAAGCAAGATGTGCAAGTGAAGAAACTGTTAGCATAGAACTTATGGTTATATCCAACCATTTCAACTGTAAAATGATGAAACCTTTCCACTAATCTAATATGGCGTTTAAATTCATAAAGTCTAGATACAATAGAGGAAAGTTAAGAAAAATTTCCATGAAAATATTTACAGGAAAGCTATGTTATGGCAATAGGAAAGTCATGGCTCTCAACAACTTCCTATCATTTTTAGCTCTTAGCAATGTTTGTATTATCTCTCCCATTCCCTGTTCTGGCATCAATTTACACAAACTCATTAGGTAAGTACCTGTTACCCTATCTAAGTACCTGTTACCCTATCTAAGTACCTGTTACCCTATCTAAGTACCTGTAAAAATAAAGCATAGTTATATTGGGTGATGGCCCTACAGACATGACAGATAATGAATTACTTGTCCTCCTCGTCTTTGGCTATTCCATTACTGGCATTAAGGATAAGAGGATTAAGTTTGCTCCTTTGAGTACTCAGAAGCTCACTCCTGATAGACAGTCTATTCTTGTATGGTTTTCGTCCTCGCTTCTGGATCAGGTAACTAAGAATGCTCTTCTTTATCCTGAATCTCCAGTGAAAAAACTTAACTGGACATTCCTACACCTATCTCCAAATGTTAATTTCCTGACACTGCAAATATATTGAGGAACTTCTCCCTGATATCTTACACCCCATATTGTGTCTCCATACTCTCGGAACCCTAAACAACCACACCTGCTATACTAACCCATATGTCTATTCCACTACTAAAATGCTCAAGAGTCAAAAAGTCGCAGAATAGAGTCGAATAGTGAGCAGACATGAGAGGAGTGACCTAAAGAGGAGACATGCATTTATTAACATCAGCTGTGTGATGTGTCAATCAAGGCAGGTGGTAATTGTGAGGTGGGTGGTTTGAAGGAAGGTGATATAGTCATTTTTTTTCCTTCTTGATACAGGTGTTAAAGACGAAAAAGTAAGCAGTATTATCACAGTCAATTTCTTTTAAAAAACATTTTCAGTTTCCTTCACCTTTATCAGGCTTTTCGGTAAGGGTTCTTTTCTCTTTCATTTAATACGCCAGTTGTCAATGTAACCAGTATCTCTATTGCCCCCTAAATATCTCTATGTCTGTAGTTTCCTCACTCATCTGGTAAAACGTGTTGAATGTGCAACCCCCCCACTCTCCCCAACTGAGCCTCATGCTTGACCCTTTGCTGAAAACTGAAATAGTATATCATTCAAACAGGAAGACAGAAATCTTGTACAGACATTCTTTTTATGTGCTATGTCTTTTCAGGACATAGGTGATTATGACTCTCCACCACCTCCCTTGCAGCTCTTAACAGGTTCCTGCCCTCTGCCATCTCCCCCAGACTACATTCTGTCATCCACTTGCTCAAGCCCGCTAGGTATGTCATGTGTTGTTTTCCCTTGTCTCTCTTTCCCTCTATTTGACTCATGAGTATCAGATTCTCCAGGCCCTCCTTCCTCATGTGTCCCAAAAACTTCAACTGCCTCTTCTTGATGTTAAGTATAAGCCTCCTCCTTGTTTGCATCCTCTCTAAGACCTCATCGTTGCTCACACGCTGAGTTCATGATATCCTTAGCATCCTTCTGTAGAACCACATCATCGTCATGAGCATCTTTGAGGAAATCGTCTAAAGAAGGACAGATGTCAAGTAACATCTCACTCAAATCAATGCAGGGAGAGTGAGTGAAACATTGCCCCAGTTTTTGTGGTTGGGTAGAAGGTCAAATTACCACCCTCATACTTTTTCTGCCTTCTTTCTCTCTCCTCCTCCTCCTCTTACTTATCAGCAAGATCCTACAGCTTGAACTCGTCCCAATTTTTTTCTTCACTGACCGATAACAGCAGTAGCAACACTATTTTTAGCCACCTAACAATTTATACTATTTTCTTTTTTTTTTTTTTTTTTTTACTAGCCATAAATTAATTTCACAAGCCAAAGCTGACCAAAATCAATTTGGCATCAACGACTCGCTCACGTAATTTTACTCTTCCGCCATCAAATTGAATTTTATTCAGATTTTTATGTAGCCAAACTGAAATAAAATAATGCCACTTTTTACTATTTTACCGATATTGTTGATTTTAATTTTTGTACAAAGAAGTGCTTTAAAGTTTTTTTTGCCTGAGTCACTTCTCAAAATCTGATAAAATGACCAAAATTATTTTTTAAATTCCATCTTGGTTAGGTTGAGAACTTTTCTGATATTTTTATTAAATTGCATTTTCTTTTTAAAGCATTTCACCCCAAGCAAGGCAGCAGTGCCTCTAGCACGCAAGGGATTACTGAGTAAGAGTAAAGAGGAACATTTGGGAAAAGTATAACGCACACATTATCAAATAATTCCTGCACAGACAACTAAAATTATGATACACATACACACATGAATTATACACATAAATGCTGCTTGTCAGGACAGATATATGTGAGGTCAGCTTAACCAATGAAAAACAAGCTACACAAAATATAAAAATACCAGAATTTTCTTTTTCTCCTCCATATTTAATTTTCTGATGAAGCTTAAATAAAAGTGTAATATGTTAAATTCATAAGCATTTCCTAGTTGCTTTTATCTTATCACTGATTGATTCTGATCTATATCTGATTCCTATTCATAAATAAGTAATGCAAGCCACTTGCAGTTATGCGATTCTGAGGATGATGCAAATAAACACTGAAATATTAACAAAATCAATCACATTTTGTTTATGAAGTCTTTGGTTACCTTCGAATATGTTTTAAAACATAAAAGTAAATGTGACAAAGTGCTACATTGAGGGGAAAAGAAAAGAAAAGGTTTTTAAAAGATACAATAACATCAAAGCAGAAATATTTGTGTTAGTTAAGATTATCAAAGAATAAAAACATTATTTGGTAACATTGTTTTTGGTTATACAAGTATTAGAAACAGATTGAAAAATCCAATCCAGCAACAATAGTTTAGAACACAAAACTTGGTACAATTGAACACAATAAAAACAAAAACTTTTTGTATACAATAACAAAAAAAGAAAAAAAAAGAAAGGAAAAGGAACAATAAAAGCTGCAAATTATAAAAGTGAGGCATCTTGGGAAACCATTTCAACCTGGCTGCATTTATATGATAATTTGATGACTAAAGCTGGAAGCCAAGAAAGATGGGTAGATAAAATAATACAAGGATCAAGGGATCTCTCAAGTTTTCCATTGAAATGAAAAGAAAAAAGTGTTAGAAGTTTTTTGTTAATAATCATGCAAAATTTATTGAGTGCCAGTTAGTGAAATTTTCTTTTTTTTGATAAAGAAATTAAGTAGAGATCCCATGATTGTGATTGGTATAGATATTCTTATAAAAACAAGGTGAGGACGAGACAAATCTTAGTTATCCCACAAATTTTCAAAATAAAATTACATGTTTCCATGCATTTAAAAAGCATTAAAAAGGTTTAGTTTGGAGCAAATTGTTGAAAGGCAAAAAGCAGATTAATGTTAACTGATCATGGAATTATAAACATTTGTCATTAGGTGGAATTTATATATTTCAATACATGCCACAAAGAGATTTACTGATTCATTTTCTGACAGCTTATCAACCCTTTTCAGGTTATTTAAAGGCAGAAAAAATTTAATTTTTAAATTGTAAGTTTTTTTTTAGTTTTTTTTAGATAATAATGGTTTAGTAATACAAGTCTTATTAATTAACCCATAGCTGGGTTAATTAATAAGAGGTGAATTCATACCTTTCCCAATGGTATTTGTGTGTAAGTGAATATAATGAACCCAATAGGAATTGGAACTCGGCTATCCGATTAACAATTCCGAGTCATTATCCATCACACCACCTGCACATCCAACTTTACAGCACCCAGTATTCCCAAGGAGTCACCCATCTAAATACTGACCAAGCTGAAGATTGCTTAACTTCAAAGATCGTATGGGAACTGGTGTTTCAATGTGATATGGCTATAAGCTGCCACAAAGAAAAACAAATGGTGAAAAAAAAAACAAAACCCAATATATCTTACAATATTTCTTTATTACATAACATAATTTTTTCGATCCTAGCTAGAGGCAACCGGACAACTAGCCACACTGATGAGCTGTGATACAGCAAAACAGTCTGTCTGTGGATGACTATATATATATATATATATATATATATATATATATATATATATATAGGGTGCGATGGATAAATTATTGCCATTTTATATTTTTAATTTTGTGCATTGTTTGATTTTGTCATCTGCCCAGTATAGTAGGGTCAGTTGGGCACCATCAGGTGAGAAAAAGATCACCATGATGCAATTCACACCACCAGAAACTTGGAACAGCATGCTGTACTGCTTGGCATTCACACTGGAAGCTCCAATATGAACATTTCAGAGTGTTTGGGTGTCAATCTGAGGACAGTGCAGAGGATTTGGAAAGAGTTGGAGGAGTCTAAAGGAGATTATGAAGGTACAGCAGCTTGGAAAATTCACTCTGATCATTCTGATAAGAAAAGAACTCCCGAATTCGTTGGTGGGATCCAGGCCATAATTGACAATGATCTCTCCAAGTCAATCAGGTCCATAGCCAGAGACTCAGGATTATCAAAGTTTCTTATCAGGCAGGTAGTGCATGAAAACATTCGGTATTTTTCATACAAGAGGAGAAAGGGTCAATTTTTATCCCAAGCCTTGAAGAACAAGAGGAAAGACTACACTATGAAGCTTTTGAGGAAACTCAAGCATCCCGTCAAATTAAACATGCTTTGGTTTTTCTGACAAGAATAATTTCTGCTAGGATAAGATGGTGAACACACAGAACATCTGTTGGCTTGCTGTGTCCCCAAAAGATGTACCGAGAGTGATGAGCAGCAAATATCCAATCAGAATCATGGTGATCACTAGTGATGGCAATGTTGTCTCCATTCATCTTCCCACAGGGCATCAGATTCAACATGGAGGCCTATATCAAGTACCTTGAGGAGAAATTGCTGCCCGGGTCAAGAGGCTGGCTGCTGGAAGACCCAATGTCTGGCAACAGGACTGCACCATGCCACTCAAGCAGGAGAACTCAGTCATGGCTGTGAGACAATTTCTGCAACCACATCACCCCTTACATCTGGCCACCCCCTTGATTATTATATGTGGAGGTGTACATGAGAGAGAGACCTACAAAACTCCTTGCAACACCAAAGATGAACTGAAGGCAAGGATTATGGCAGCATTCACTAACTTAAACAAGGAGACCACCCAGAAGAGTTGCAAGCGCTTCCAAAGTCATCTGGTGGCCATGGTTGAAGCCAATGGCAATTTTATTAAATAAATTTAATCTCTTTTATTTCAAGATATTTTTGTGCAATTTTGGCAAATATGTCTGTTAAAATAAGATGTCCATGTTATTTTCATTTTCATGTAATTTAGATGACAGTTTATCCATCGCACCATATAATATATACAAATATATTTTCTGTTTATACGTTATTTTTATAGATACAAATATTTAAGTAAATACTCCGTTTTGTAATAAACAGTATTAACAACATTTATCAGCCTGAATGTCTGAAATATTTCATAGAAAATATGTCCTCCAACAGGAAGTGAACCTGCATCCTACACGAAACCGTCATATAAGCTGATGTGCTATACTATTTAGCTACAGTGGAAGCTTCTCGTTAGCAAAATCAAATTACTATTTTTAAACAACAAATTTCCCATGATTTTTCTTGAATGCTCATATATATATATATATATATATATATATATATATATATATATATATATATATACACAGGGAAGGTTTCTCTTTGCAAAAAGTTAAAACATTTTCATTTTTGACAGATGGGAAAGAAAGATATACAGGAGTTTATTTAAAACACAAAATTTAAATAATTTCTCTACTTCTGCAATTAAAAATAATAGAAAAAAGAATTTCAACATCAAAATTGAATTTTTAAAATTTAGATTTAAAATTTTAACCTTCTTTTTTCTGGGATTTAACCTCTAGCATTAATATGACTTCCACTGCATTATTTTTCAAGAGGGCTTCATTCCCCTCCAGTCAGACATTTTGGTTGTTGCCATAGCAGGATACAACAGCACTTCAAAATTCAAACACTAATTCAGCCATTGGAATCACCTGTAGTGGGAGGATCAGCATTTTACTTGGTAAACAAAATTGTCAACAGAAGGGTTAAAAGTAAAAGTTTAAAACTTGACATTTAATTTTAAATGACTTTCAGGACTTTTGAAACAACCTATATAAATGTGGGAAAACTGAATATATACTTGTGTATAAGCCTGCCTCATGGATAATGCAACACCTGATTTTTCTTTTTTGGTATGAATTTTAACATCTCCAGAAAAATATTACCTCTGTATAGTGCAACTGGTCACCAAAAATACAGTTATTTTTTAACCTCTTCAAAAAAAAAAAAATTACTTGTCTATAATGCAACCCCCTATTTTTTTCTGTAAAACACCAATCATAAAACTTGTAGTATATTTGAGTATATACGGTAGATAAATTTCAATGACAAAATCTAATACCCCCCCTCACCTACCATGATTGATTAAACATTGTAAATTCTTTATGGGTTATAAAATAAAATCAGGTTTTATATTTTATTAAAATGAAAACCTTTCTGTTTGGGCTTGAAATTATCTTGCCTGAACAAGTTTAAAATCAGTCCTTGAATTAATAAATACCAAGTTATTTCTTAAATCTTCAACATTCACAGGAATCATTAGATTTAGAGAACAGAAAAAGGTTCAGAAAATGAAAAAGGTAAAATCACTTTTCCATCTGACAATTGAAACAAAATTTAGTAAACAACCATTTAGTGAAGAGAACTTGTTTATAAATTCACAGAAAGACACACTGACCACTTTGCAAATAATGCAGATAAATCATGCCTTGACCTACAGAAAAAAAAATTGATAGCATTTGGATTATGGCAAAAATAAATATTAAGTCAAAGAGTTAAAAAGCACTTTTATTTTAGTGTTGACAACACAGTCATTATATTATACAGCAGTTTAAAAGTTTGAGGCCACCCCTGATAATTTTTTAAATTGGCCCAATAAGTAATTATTTTGTACTTTAAATAAGAGAAAATTATTATACATGGTTATTTAAAAAAAAAAAAAAAGAAGAAATTTTATATTGGAAATTTTATTATTACAAAAAGAAAAAAAATGTATTTTATGCTTAAATTTGACTCTCATCAAAATATCCTCCTTTAGCCTTGATTACTGCAGCACAAATTTTTGGCATTTGTTGCAAAAGTTTCTCAAAGCATCTTTGATAATTTATTCCATTTTTTTCCCAATGACTCGAAGAGCTCTTTTTTATTTTTTATCACTCTTCTGTCAAGTTCCTCCTATATTAATTCTGGGGGTGGTTCAAACTATTGAACTGTAGTGTGTGTTTTTATATATATATATATATATATATATAATAGACTCTCCTGTCGAACTCGACGTATGAGGGTCAGGCAGATCAGTTCGCAGAAACTGAAAGCCTGACACCGACACATGAGATTTGATTATAGTGGTGAAGGCTTTGTGCAGGGCCATCCACACTTTTTGGAGGGACGAATACAGGGACCTGGTGCAGCGAATGCCACAAGGTCCCCAAACGACCCACCGCAGGTTTTGAATTCAGAGTTGTCCTTCTCCTAGACCAGTTGCCATCCAATAGAACCCAGTCTGTCCTGCTATTTACCCATAGTTGGAGGGAGAAGAGGATTCACACCTTTCGCAAGGGTATTAGCACATAAGTGAATGTAATGGATTTGACTGGAATTCGAACTCGGCTCTCCGATTCCTCAATCCAAGCTGTTATCCATTACTCCACCGTGCCACCACACACACACACACACACATTTATATACACACACACACACACACACACACACACATTTATATACATAAATTCCCAAGAGGATAGAATCCAGGTAGAACTCAATGTCCAGGACAGAGCAAGAATATAATATAAAAGGCTCAAACACTAATATTCCATGGTTATAATTTATTACATTGGAATCATAATCACGATCCAATTCATCAGCTGATGAATTGGGTAGTGATTACAATTCCAATGTAATAAATTATAACCATGGAATATTAGTGTTTGAGCCTTTTATTTATTTATATATATATACGAGAGAGAGCTTGACCACTGTAACAGTTTAAGCAAAGTAACTACAGGGCCTGCTTGGTGGATGAGATAGTTGCATATCAATCACTAGTGTCAGTTATAATTAGGGATGGAGTTGTGATGGATAACAGTCATCTATCTTGTTAATCAGATTAAAAAGAAAAACAGTCATAACTTCACAATCAATTTAATATGTCCTACTCTCAACCATGAATTATATAGAACACATTTCATGGCAACATAATCGGGGTCTGTTTCTCAAGTTGAAGGCTTTTTAAATCATAACGGCACCCCCAATTTGCGCCTCAAAATATTGCAAATAACAATTTACACTTAATATCCTTCTTACTTCACTGCAATGACAACGATGGAGTGTGTTTAAGTGCTTCTGAAATCTGCTTCTCGTGATATAATTAATGAACTGAAATGCTGGCCGAGTACTCAAAAAAAATAGACAAGAAAGAAGAAAAAAAAAACCTGAAAAGAGAAGAATTCTCGGCAACAGTGATTTGTTTTTATGGCTTATCAACACTTTGTTGTTTATTAAAACCCAAAAGATATCCGGGATTGTAAAATTTCATTTTTTTTTTTTTGCTAGTGATTACATTAACAATTTTATTTTTTTGAGATATTTATTTTTTTGGATACAAGTCCTAATATTTAACCCATAGCTGGAGGGGAGAAGCAGTGGATTCATATCTTTCCTAAGAATATTTGTGCATAAGTGAATGTAACTAACTCAACTAGAATTTGATTTCAGCTCTCTGACTTCTCATTTCAAGCCACTACCCCCATTACAATGCATCTCCTCGATGGAATGAAGCACCCAGCTGGTCGATCAGAAAAAGCATTCAATTAGAATGGAACAAAAACAGCATCATGTTTAGATGTAACAGAGTCTATCTTGTTCAATTACTTTAAAGTACTTTCATTAAAAAACATTTTGAATTAATGCAGTTACTGATATAACAGAAGTAGTCTGTATTTATTCAATCAAAGTTAGCTGAGGACATGAAGGGGTAAAACAAGCAACATGAAGACCCACTTCAGACCACAATTATTTTGGAGTTTTTGAAATTCAATTTGTCAGTGTGCTACCAAGAATGTAAAAGAGGAAACATTTATAAAGCAATTAAATTTGATGAAAACTGGTAGAAAGATCAATGAAAAATAAGAAACCAGTAAAAATTGCCATTTTTCACTATATACGTGGGTTTTCACTATATGGGTGGACTCAATTATCAAGTTAAATGACTGTTAAACAATCAACTTATTGTGGGCTACAATTAAGTGAAGTTTGTATTAGATTGGTTGTAAATCGAGGGAGTTTATAGTTTAAAATTTGTGTTGAAATTGATTTGCGTTTTTTTTGCATGGTGTAGAAATAAAAATGAAAAAAGGTGTCGTTGAGCTCATCATAATGTAATTAACCTACATACCGAATTTGAATGAAATCGGAGGAAAAAAGTTGAATTTATCGATTGTTGATTTTTTATGTTAAGAATATATCTCTTACGTTGTACAACGTATGTGCCAAGTCTGATAAAAATTGGTTGGATGGCTCTCAAGTGAAAAGGTATCACACAGACAGAGATCCTCCATCATATATATATATATATATATATATATATATATATATATAAATAAAATGAAACCACCCACTGTAGTGCATATCTAGACAGTGTGGGAACCTTATTAAATGCTCCTTTACTACAGGGCCCACTTGGTGGGTAAGGTGGTGGTTGCATATATATATATATATATATATCTATCCAGACCTGGTAGCCACTATTTGAGCTGAAACAAAGGCCATTTCTCCTCTTTCAATCCAGTGCAGCATGAAGCTAATGTGGTCTTATTTTGGGGGACCAGAAGCATCTTATATATTAAAATGGATACTTAATAATTCAAGGTGGGAGGCACAAACCAGAAACGACAGATATATGGAAGTTTTTCTTTTGTGAATGCAACTGTCAACTTTGTAAAAACAGTAATATAGATTTAATTGAACTTCTGTCTGAATTTCAGAGATGAGAAATTATCATTATTATGCATTGACAATGTCTGAATGGATATAAACATTAAGTGCATGAATTTTACTTAGAAGTTGTGAGCCCAATACATATTGGGGGTCACCACAGATCAATTCCTCTAAGAACAGAAGAGTTCCTTATTGACATTAAACTTGATACAAAACTGCTATTTTCTCGCAGTGATGTATGATACTCAAATATGTCTGATTTCATAAGAAGCTGCATTGTTGATTTATTTTTCCAAAATATATCCGGTTTATTTTTACTGAAAAAATAATTAATACTGACAGTTGAAGCTTAATATAAAACTATATTGTTAAAATATTGTAATCTTTTTAAAATTGGATTTATAATCTGTATAATTTACCAATTCTTTACTTTCCAACTTACATACCAACTCAAAAAGACTTATAAAGGTTTTTATCATTATGTAATTTTAACTTGTAATTTGAAACCTTACCATACAATTTTAACTTTAAAATTGCCTGTTATACTTCTAATTCTGAATGTAACACTTTATTCAATCTCCAGGAATAAAATTTTTTTATTCGACTGCCTATGTAAAGGGAAATAACTCATGCTAGTTTTTTCCTTGTAAATGCTGCTTCTACTTATATCTTTGACTCCGACTCTAATCACTGAACTAGAGTATATAGATTTTGTTGCCTACCCAGCACAAAAAAACCCCAAAAAACCAAGAATGGCACAAGGGTCAAAATGTTGTGACTATAATAACAAAAATGAAGATAGCAAGTTGAATAAATCAGTATAAGATAATTATGTGAGCTTTGGAGTCAAAGTAACAAACATGATGGGGTTATTTTCTCTGCTGCCGTAAATATCCAGGAACTAAATATAAAGAAAATAAGTTTTTAAAGTTTTTTTTTATTGGATCTAAATTAATTTCTGGATAATGCTCCTCTATTCCAACAAAGAAAGAGAATTATAAAATCTTTTTCTTATCTAAAACATTTTTCCAATTTTAGGGCAAGATTCCAAAGTAAACGTTAAAATTACATAATGATAAAAACTTCATAAAGTCTTGGTATCTAATCTGATGTCATTTGGAGAGTAAGAGTCAGTAAATTATACTGATTATTATTTAAAAAGATTACAATATAGTTTTATATTAAACCTCAATTGTCAGTATGAATTTATTTTTCAGGAAAAATAAATCAACAATGACAATGTAGCTTCTCATGAAATCAGCCATATTTGAGTATCATATGTAACTTATGCCAGGAATCAAATTTAATGTCAATAAGGGACCTTCTGTTCTAAGAGGAATTGATCTGTGGTGACACCAATATATACTGGGCTGACTCTCAAAGATAACAAAGTAGGCTTTGCACTCAGTGTCATACCAAAGCATCAAAAGACCCAGAAGTTGGAGTTCATCTCATAGCCACCAGGTGCAGAATCAGCTCTCAAAGAATATCATTGACTGAGTGGGTAGAATGTTCACAATTTGTCAGGAAGGTGACTTCCTGATGTTATCGGACTGGAAGGGGGGGGTCGATCCCAGCATGCGGCACCTTTGGAAAGTGCCTGAAAAACCATACCACGGGTTGACCCAAGCCTGGTGAGTGAAATTGGGTAGACAGAACCCTTGGGCCCGTTGAGAGCTGTGCTAGCACGAATCATAAGTCATCGTGGCCGAGGGCTTGAGCGTGCTGGCCTTGTTCAAATTGTTGATCACGCTAGATGACAATGCTCTTTCCCAGAAACTGTAACTAAGGTTTGCTCAGCATAGTTGCAGTATAAACCACAGGTGACCTCTGTGGGTGTTGAATAAACACAAATGCATCTGAGCAAGTGTCTGCAACAGGGATTGGCTAGCTGCCCTTGTAGACGGGTATCCTCGAATACAAGTGGCCAGCCACACATATATACATACCAACATGTAAACAGGTGTCTAATCCAGCAGAGTTTAGAATGTACAGGGCAACTGGATGACAGGAAGTTATATATGCTCCCCCCCCCCCATCTGATAGGGGAAAAGACAGAGTCTTTTGCATCCTTGTTAGAAGATCTATGTTCAAAGAAAGTCCCCCAAACCACCTATCATGATGATGATATTAATTGACAAGATCAAAAGGGAATAAACAAGGTGTGATGACTTACCTCGGAGCTCGAAACGTGTGAGAACGTGTCGTGCTTGCATGATAAAGCCGAGAAGAAACATGGCTGCTGCCGAAGACGCGATTTATGCGCGCCGGTCTCGTCCAAAACGAGATTATACCAGTACACATGCAAATTTCAGCAGAGTCGGACTAGCATAAAAAGGCGAGGCGCCAGCCGCACAGCAGAAGGCGAGTCATTCGGCGGACTTCGTGCAACAGAGTTGGACGTGCGAATTGACTGCCGGACGAAGAGGCAGTTGAAGTAGGCGCGTCTGATTTTGGGTGTCCGTTTCACGACTGCCCGGTGTAACGGCCGAGAAAAGGAGTCTCGCAATTCATTTCTTCGAGGCGACGGACGGCGAAGAAGAACAGCTGGTTTGCCGGCGAACGGTGCACGGCACTCTCTGATACCCCCCACTCCCGTCACTTTTTCTTTTGTTCACTACACAATGTAGGATAGATTGTTTTGTATTCTTAGTCTTTACAATGATAACATTACATAAGAATGTCACTGTAACTCAAGACGGAAAACATTCTGTTAATGTTTGACACAAAACCATATTCTTCTATTTTACATAGTACACCATCCACAAAAGCGAAATGCTATTGCCAACATACATTGTGCTATTTATAAACAAGATGGTGATTTAATGGACTGAATTTCCAACCTCAATTTTAATTAAACTTTGATGGATGGATAATTATTAATTAATCAGCAGTGAATTATCAAGTATAAATTAAATGTTTGTTCAATGGTGCTCTTTAGACAGGGATAGCAACAAACTAGTATTTGGAAAGAATTGTAATAACCAAAAAACAAAAAGTACACACGAGTTTGATGGTATGGAGAGGAGCGTTGCCAGGCGTTCAAGTTCTTCAGAAAGGTATAATAAATAAAGTACTAATGTTATTGGACAATCTGTGTCATTGCTCTAATTTGTCCAAAGATGAAATGATTAGATCTACACAAGTTAGTCTTGGCTTTAATGGAAATTCCTTACAAGAAAGTCTAAGCCAGTGTTTCCCAACCTTTTTTCAATCCACACCCACTTTGGACACAAACATTTTTGTCAATGACGCCCCCTACTACAAATTAAATTTTGAATATTATACTGAATTCATCTTTCATAGAAAGATGAAACTTAGGTATTTGTGCAAAAATAATTTTAATATTCTTTTCATTTCTATTATAAATGTAAATGAATAAAAAGTTAAAAAAAAAAAAAAAAACTTATTTGATAGCTTATCTGAATGTTTTCAATGTGATGGTTGACTTTGGTGCTTACTGGCTAAGGCTCTTACTTTAGGTTCATTTGATAGCTTATCTGAATGTTTTCAATGTGATGGTTGACTTTGGTGCTTACTGGCTAAGGCTCTTACTTTAGGTTCATTTGATAGCTTATCTGAATGTTTTCAATGTGATGGTTGACTTTGGTGCTTACTGGCTAAGGCTCTTACTTTAGGTTCATTTGATAGCTTATCTGAATGTTTTCAATGTGATGGTTGACTTTGGTGCTTACTGGCTAAGGCTCTTACTTTAGGTTCATTTGATAGCTTATCTGAATGTTTTCAATGTGATGGTTGACTTTGGTGCTTACTGGCTAAGGCTCTTACTTTAGGTTCATTTGATAGCTTATCTGAATGTTTTCAATGTGATGGTTGACTTTGGTGCTTACTGGCTAAGGCTCTTACTTTAGGTTCATTTGATAGCTTATCTGAATGTTTTCAATGTGATGGTTGACTTTGGTGCTTACTGGCTAAGGCTCTTACTTTAGGTTCATTTGATAGCTTATCTGAATGTTTTCAATGTGATGGTTGACTTTGGTGCTTACTGGCTAAGGCTCTTACTTTAGGTTCATTTGATAGCTTATCTGAATGTTTTCAATGTGATGGTTGACTTTGGTGCTTACTGGCTAAGGCTCTTACTTTAGGTTCATTTGATAGCTTATCTGAATGTTTTCAATGTGATGGTTGACTTTGGTGCTTACTGGCTAAGGCTCTTACTTTAGGTTCATTTGATAGCTTATCTGAATGTTTTCAATGTGATGGTTGACTTTGGTGCTTACTGGCTAAGGCTCTTACTTTAGGTTCATTTGATAGCTTATCTGAATGTTTTCAATGTGATGGTTGACTTTGGTGCTTACTGGCTAAGGCTCTTACTTTAGGTTCATTTGATAGCTTATCTGAATGTTTTCAATGTGATGGTTGACTTTGGTGCTTACTGGCTAAGGCTCTTACTTTAGGTTCATTTGATAGCTTATCTGAATGTTTTCAATGTGATGGTTGACTTTGGTGCTTACTGGCTAAGGCTCTTACTTTAGGTTCATTTGATAGCTTATCTGAATGTTTTCAATGTGATGGTTGACTTTGGTGCTTACTGGCTAAGGCTCTTACTTTAGGTTCATTTGATAGCTTATCTGAATGTTTTCAATGTGATGGTTGACTTTGGTGCTTACTGGCTAAGGCTCTTACTTTAGGTTCATTTGATAGCTTATCTGAATGTTTTCAATGTGATGGTTGACTTTGGTGCTTACTGGCTAAGGCTCTTACTTTAGGTTCATTTGATAGCTTATCTGAATGTTTTCAATGTGATGGTTGACTTTGGTGCTTACTGGCTAAGGCTCTTACTTTAGGTTCATTTGATAGCTTATCTGAATGTTTTCAATGTGATGGTTGACTTTGGTGCTTACTGGCTAAGGCTCTTACTTTAGGTTCATTTGATAGCTTATCTGAATGTTTTCAATGTGATGGTTGACTTTGGTGCTTACTGGCTAAGGCTCTTACTTTAGGTTCATTTGATAGCTTATCTGAATGTTTTCAATGTGATGGTTGACTTTGGTGCTTACTGGCTAAGGCTCTTACTTTAGGTTCATTTGATAGCTTATCTGAATGTTTTCAATGTGATGGTTGACTTTGGTGCTTACTGGCTAAGGCTCTTACTTTAGGTTCATTTGATAGCTTATCTGAATGTTTTCAATGTGATGGTTGACTTTGGTGCTTACTGGCTAAGGCTCTTACTTTAGGTTCATTTGATAGCTTATCTGAATGTTTTCAATGTGATGGTTGACTTTGGTGCTTACTGGCTAAGGCTCTTACTTTAGGTTCATTTGATAGCTTATCTGAATGTTTTCAATGTGATGGTTGATTTTGGTGCTTACTGGCTAAGGCTCTTACTTTAGGTTCATTTGATAGCTTATCTGAATGTTTTCAATGTGATGGTTGACTTTGGTGCTTACTGGCTAAGGCTCTTACTTTAGGTTCATTTGATAGCTTATCTGAATGTTTTCAATGTGATGGTTGATTTTGGTGCTTACTGGCTAAGGCTCTTACTTTAGGTTCATTTGATAGCTTATCTCAATGTTTTCAATGTGATGGTTGACTTTGGTGCTTACTGGCTAAGGCTCTTACTTTAGGTTCATTTGATAGCTTATCTGAATGTTTTCAATGTGATGGTTGACTTTGGTGCTTACTGGCTAAGGCTCTTACTTTAGGTTCATTTGATAGCTTATCTGAATGTTTTCAATGTGATGGTTGATTTTGGTGCTTACTGGCTAAGGCTCTTACTTTAGGTTCATTTGATAGCTTATCTGAATGTTTTCAATGTGATGGTTGATTTTGGTGCTTACTGGCTAAGGCTCTTACTCTAGTTTCCGTACTGCTTAGAAGTAATCGTAGATCTCCTCGTTTTGTAATTTGCAGGCTGTTTCTTTGTTTAGTAAGAAACTGTGTAACTGCATTGAAACCATATTCAGCCATATAGAAAGTTGGAAAAGCAATGAAGAAAAGTTTGATAGCTTCCCACAGCTTTAGATACCTTTCAGAAATTTCCTTTTTGTAGCCAATATTGAATAATTTTTTTAAATTTGAAAAAAAAAGGGGAAAATGCCCATAACTCCTTTGAGTACGTTCATCCCCCTACACCCACTAATGAAATAAAATCTCCCAATTCCCCCCACTTTCAACATAACAGAGCCCACAAGGGGGCTCTAGTACTAATGTTGGGAAACAGTGGTCTAAATGTTTCAATAGTTGTTGAAAATCTCAAGTAATGAGAAAAGAAAAAGGTTTCCATAAAAAACAAGGAATTAGAATAAAAATAGTTTCCTAGTTGCTAACTAGGAGCATCACAAGCGGAATCTTAATGTTATTTGATTGCAAGTAAAAGGAATTTTGTTTTCTGTTTATTTAGAAGATAAATAAATTTCCTTTCTCTTGTAATTGAACAATTATGTTATTACGGTGATTGTTGTAAATCAGGTAGAAGCACCTGCAATGCCAGGGATTTTAAAAACATTTCAAGATTTAAGCATTTGCAAAACAATAACACTTTTACTACAGTAAGTCTTATAAATGATAATCTGGCACATTGATGTCTATATGAGAACTCAAAATGCACAAGGGACAATTTCTCAAAATATACGATTGAAGTTTATATTTTCAATATAGATTTCCCAATTTTTAAAGCACCTCCCAGAAATGTTGATGAAAATGCTTTGTAGGATCACTAAATTTTACTTTTCATTTGAGCATCTGCATTGCAAAATAATTCAGTTATTTTCTGGAGAAATGATGAAGTATTTTTCAAACAATATTTTTTACTAAATTACCACATCCAAGATGCACATGCACCTTAAAACAATGTTAAAACTAAAAAAAAAAAATAAAAATAAAAAAAATAAAAGTAAACATTTTATTGCAAAGGTTGGTGAAAAGTCCTCAGCAGGACTTACTTTCCAAAGGGCTTAAAACTTCAACTTCCCATCTGTAAAATGAATAAAGTGTAATATTTCCATCTTTTGGGGAGAAGGTGTTTTAAAGGTTACTAAAATACAGCAATTATGAATAAATTAATTAGCAGTGACAACTGTCATTAAATTTCCTGTGTGGCATATATTGAAATGTGTAAAAATGTCAGCAAATCTGTAGCACTTGTTATTTACAATAAGAAACTGAGGTATATTGTTAAACTCTGACATTACCACCAAACATTTGTGAGAAAAACAGAGACAAGTATCAAGGCTCCAGGAACAAAAACTTATATACAATTTTCAAGGTGGCCATGTGGCTCACTAGTTTTATAAATTCTTTTAGAAACACAATACCATAATCATGCTGCAACCACACACACACACACAAAAATATTTATAACTCCAAAATATCAAGCCAACCAGTGATTAGAAGTGTGTGGGTGTGTATGTATGTATGACAAAATGGAAAAAATTTTCTTGTGATGCATTTCGTCCTTTGACTTCAGACTAAATTTGTTATATTGGTGCAATTACACATATGCACAAACAATGGATGCTGGGAATTTTAAACTTTTTTAATATTTAAAAAAATGTTTTTATATATATATATATATATATATATATATATATATATATATATATCTATCCAATCTTATTTAGATTCTTTTTTGTTTTCATTCCATCACTTTAGTTTTTTTCCCACCCAATATTGCTCTCTCTCTCTAGATTATATATATACACACACACACAGGTAAATACAGGGTGTATTTTGCTTTTAAATCTAAATAAATCATTCACTTGACAGTAATTTATAATTGCCTGATGAGATGCATTGATACTCATCAAAACATGACAAGAATGATGTAGCCATTCTTATGTTTTTCAATGTAATATACTTAAATAAAGTATACTGTCATCCACAGACAGACTGTTTTGCTGTTTCACAGATCATCAGTGTGGCTAGACATCTGATTGTCTCAAGCCAGGATCGAAACCTGACTGATTTGGTATCAGTCGGAGATTCTACCTCTAAGCCATTAGCGCACGACAGGGATGAAAGTGAATTTAGGCGTATTTATTTTTAGACAAACACACCAGTGAATGGAGAACTCAATTCATCTTAACAAAGAGTCTTGCATCAGCGGCAGTAATAGTCACTGTTTACAAATTCACTTTTCTCCTCGAAGAGCTCAATAATAATATATTATTTAATTATATAATTAATATAATATTATATAATTTAAGTTGCATTGAACATCAGAAATAAACATTAAGCTTCCAGTAAGATTTAGTCTCATTCTTGGGATTCTGTCTTAATGTAACAATTGCTTTACTGATAAGGCTACAAAGACTTCAGTACTTCAAATTTAAACATATAGCTGTTCTTTCTTTATTCTAACTCTCCAATAACTTCACCATACACAAGTAGTAATATTCTTATTTCTTAGGTGAAGCCTTGTCAATTATTAATTTCTTGGCTAGTATTGCATTTATCTTAGATTATTGTTCGATAAATGTGAGAAAGCAGAAAAAAACGAAAGAAATAAAACAACCTTCTGGTAAGACTTAAACTTGTACCCCTTCTCCTCACAAGTTGGACATTTTTAGTTTGTTCTCTGCCAACCTTTCCCTTTGACTGTAATGTTCTTTTTTACATTGTGCTGTTGTTTTGAACTGCGGTTATCAACTTACAGAGTGGAATAATTGGGTCTATCTAAATACATAGTTATCACAATAATATCAGGTCATTAATTACCTCCCCTTGCAATGGGTTAGGGTGGGGAACAAATTTGGTCATTTTCAGTTATTAATCATTTGTTTACTCTCCACTTCAAGATAAGGCTTGGAATATATTTTCAACATTCACTATGCAGTATTTGAGGAGGTTAGAAAACATATATAAAATGTGAATCTATCTAGAAAGATAAGGCACTGGTGCAGATATTCAGCTAAGAAATTAAAAATCTGCTTTATCAAGTATTTGCTGATCTGAAACTACAATTAATTTGAGGTTTTCACTGGTTTTCCAAGATAAATGTTGCCATTATTAAATGTACACAAAAACCAAGTCTAAGCCTGAATAATGATCCAGTGTCCAGGTTTTACTTTTACAGAGGAAGCAATTTCAGTTTAACATTAAGGCTGACTGCAATCATTTGCATTATTGGGACTATATTTATCACATTTATTTCGGGTGGAATGTCAAACTGAACCCTTTATTTCGCTTGCTGTGGTAGACTGTTCTAGTTCCACATGCCATGTCTAATGGATATAAGTTATCAGTTATCTCCTCCCCTCTCCAAATTCTCCACTGCCTTAACCGGGTATTGAACTCACACTCTATGGGTCCCATCATTGTATCTAACCAACGTCTGTATCCACTGTGCCATGTGTCCTTGAGGACATCTGTGTGTATGAATTTCTGGGTATTATAAACCTAATGTCTTCAGCAACCATTTTTACCAGTGCTCATATTGCAATTTTTGCTGTTATCAATGCATGTTTTTACCAGATCTCATATTGCAATTTTCATTGTTATTATTGCTTTTCTCTGGCACTCCTTATTACTGGTTCCCATATTGTATTCATTTCTATGCTTGGTCAGCTCAGGAGATTTTTGTGGCATAGCATATGTGCTGATTCCTTAAGTTTACAAATTTTTCAATGATGTTCTTTGCCTATGATTTCAACCTGATCCCACAGAGGGCAGTGATCTCCCTTTTCTCTCCATATGTGGTCAGACATGCCTGATTTTTCCACTTCCACTCGTGTTACAGCTTTCTGGTGTTCTTGAAGCCTTTCCTTAAGGGGGCGGCCTGTCTCCCCTTTATATTTCTTTCCGCAGCTGCACGGGATAGCGTACACACAGTCTTTAGTCATGTTCTCTTCTATGGGGGGGATCTTACTCGGGAGAGGTATCTGTGAAGTGTCGTCCAGCTTTTGAAGGTTGTCCTTATGTGATATTTTCTCTGATAAGCCCTTCACATAAGGCAGGCAGACTGTTTTCCGAGTGTTGTTGTCCTCCTCTTGTACCCGCCTATCCCAGGTTTTGGGGGCTGCTGCCATGTACCCAGGGTAGTTGTTACGTTGTAGAGTACTACTTATACTGACCAATTCTTTATCTAATGACTCTGGGTTGCCACTTATGACTTTTGCTCGGTGTTGTAAGCAGCGGATGATCCCTTTCTTTATGCTGTATGGATGGTGGGAATTGAAATTGAGGTACTGTCCAGTGAATGTTGGTTTGCGGTATACGGATGTCTTGAACCCATGCTCATGGCACGTGGAACTAGAACAGTCTACCCCATTGAGTGAAATAAAGGGTTCAGTTTGTCATTCCAACCACCTGAAGAAGGCTGGAGTGTACAACAGCTGAAACGTGATAAATATGGCAACAAAGATGAGGACAATAATCCAAATAATGTAAATAGTGTACATAATACCTCATCTCAGAAATATAGACAGATACTGAAAGGCCGAAACGTTGTGATAAATATGGCGACAAAGATTAGGACAATAGTCCGAATAATGTAAATAGTGTACATAATACCTCATCTCAGAAATATAGTCAGATACTGACTGCAATCATATTTAAATATAAATGTTATTTAATTAAGAATAAGGAAACAAATAATTGTTAAAATAAAAAACAAATCTTTAAAGTTGCATGTAATTCAACTGCATTTATATTAATTTTTTTTTTTTTTTTTTTAAAGCATTTCACCCCCAAGCAAGGTGGAAGTGCTACTAGCATGCAGGAGGTTACAGAGAGTGAGAGCAAGAGTAAAGTGGGTTGATTGAGGAAAGGATTTAGAGAAGTACAAGGATCAGGATCATTTTCTAAAAGGCATCTATCATGGATTTTCAAGCACCTTCGGATTTCTGCATCATTTATCTGTTGCTACCCCCTACCCAGATTTTGATGTCCCCCGTTATCCCCATGCAATTTGCTGACAACCATGGATCCTGTGTTTTCACAGCTAATAGTCCTTTCTGCTTGTTTCCATTAATCTGCTGTACGTCTTTATTATAAACCAAAATTTCGGGAGTGGGGGGGCGAAGAGTGGGGGGGGGAGTGGTCGGAGAGTAGGAGAAGAGAGCAGAAAGGCAGGAACAGAGTGACAAATGGGCCTGAACAGAGCACAGTGATGTGCGGGGTCCGAACAGAGTAGAGAGACAAAGGGAGTGGGAGTGAGTAGAGAGACAGGGTGGAGGAAGAGTAGTTATGGAGGGAGGGGGGTAGTTGAATGACAGAGAGAAGAACATAGTGGAGAAAGGAGAGATTTGAGGTGAAGAGTGGTGAGAGTGAGAGAGATTCAAAGAGAGAGAGGGAGAGAGATCAGTGGTGCATGACAAATAAAACTTTCACTGTCCTTATCTTTGTTGTTGTTTCACAACAACAACAACGCCAAGAAGAGTCTTACAAAATTTGGCTGATCTGATCACCAGCTGATCTGAAAAATCACACTTTTCCTCCAATCCTTATTGATTTTCATTTTAAAAAAGCCAACAAAACCAAAATAGGCTGTGTATTGATATTTGTACAATTTGTCATTGTATCAACCACACACTCTCTCCCACACCCACACATTCAGACTGCATTTATGCAAACTGCAACGGAATGATGGTGACAACATGCAAGTACTTGTGCACTAAATATTGTTGCATTCCCAATGAATAATCAGCAGATATATGGAAGAAGCAAATGTTCAAGTTACAATGTTTTTGATCAAATATATATATATATATATATATATATATATATATATATATATACATACATACATACATACATACATACATACATACATACACAGCGAGAATCTTTAAAAATCCACGCAGGTGATATCTCTATTTGTGGACTCAGAAGCCCACCTGTTCAGACCAAATTTTACAATAAAAAATTTATTTTTTTATTTTGTAAAATTACTATATTTGCTCTGTTCTTACATTGAGCTCTCTTTGGATTTACATCCCCCTTGGAATTATCCCTAGTAATTATATATATATATATGAGTCACTAGGTGGGCATATAATTCCTCAAGATGTATTTAATATTTTCTCTCACCCTCTATTCTGGTTAAACAGATTGTCAACTTTGGATGGTTGAAATGGTTTCACTCACAAATTTAATAATATATTTTTTGTCAACTCTATACCAAGCTCAGAAGACTTGAAGACTTTTTTGAAGAAGATACTAGAAACAGTATGCAACAATGTTCTCTTCTTGTTGAAAAGCCAGAAAAAAAAAAGAAGCTTTAAATAAAGAACAGTCATAAGAGAAAAATCTGACTGGTGCTTGGATTTCTCTTTTCATGCCGCCACCCCCACACTTCTTTTCCAAGAAGGAACTACTTGGAATGAAATAGGTCATTAAAGAACTTTTTCTTTGTTTTTTTGTTATTTTACAATTACTCAGGGTTTTCCTTTGTAGCAAGTCGTCCTACTGACAGGACAGAGGCTGGCTACACTTATGGATACCACCAACACAGTCTGGCCACATATATAATTTTACCGTGGGAAATAAACAATGCAATTGGCTGTACTATTAATTTAACAAAGTTTAGTTCAAAATTGTTCATATGTCTGGAAATTTTCATAAAAGAAATGCTTTTTTTCTAACCCAAATATAAAGAAAGAAGAATAAAAGAAACAACACAAGAGGAATAGTGATAAAAAAGATTATTTTAAAGTATTATTTGCAATTTGATCTCAAAAGGCACATTCAAAATTAATCATATCTTAAAGATAGAAAGCAATGATACAAGGAAGGATTTCACTTTTCTTCCTTATATTAGAGAGTTCCTCAGTTCTTTTGAGCCAGGTAAATAAGTTTAGTATGATAAGACAGTATTGTGCTTTTTAGGACAGGAGTTAAATAGAGGGTAACATTTGCAAGCATTATTTATCTTTAGAAGGAAGTCATTTGCTATGGTCTAAATTAATGAGCTTAACCAGGACCTCAGGCTGTGACTATCTACAATGAGGGGAAAAGTGACAAAGTCATATCCAGGCAACTTCAAGTGCCATTTCCAACAGTTGAAAAACAAGAAATTCAAGAATGTCGGCATTGTGAAATTCTTCAAAGGAACGAACCCAAGGTATCATCTTATATGGTAAAAAATGTCTTTAGAGACAAAGAACAATCCAATAATCACCTCTGGGTATATTTTAGCCAGTTTGAATGATTTTGTTAATGAAATATTTAAGTAGTCATTCCAGCAAATTTTGCATAAAGCTGGCCTCCATAGAAAAAGACCAGCCAAAATTCAAAGGCATATAAAAGCTAATCTAGTTTTTGCTAGATTATAGCTTAATCTAGTTAAGTGTCATTTTGATGAGGATTAAAGCCCTGGGTCAGCAATTGTTTAATCAGAGGAGACAAAAACTGAAATTCTTGGGTACAGTAATGTTGATTCTGTTTGGTTGAAGGAAGCATAAAACTCTCAACCCAAAGAACATCTCAAAAAAATAAGATTTGATTGATAGTAAACGTAAATGGCGTAACCACTTGAATCCGAGGATACCCGTCTACCAGGGTGGCTCGCTAATCCCTATTGCAGACATCTGCTCAGGCACATTTGTTTTTTTCAACACCCACAGAGCCCAGCTGTGGTTTATACTGCAACTATGCTGAGCAGACCTTAGTTTCTGGGAGAGAGCACGTTATCTAGCGTGATCAACAGTCTGAACAAGGCTAGCACACTCAAGCCCTCAGTCACGATGACTAGTGACTTTGTGCTAGCACAACTGCTGATGGCTCCGAAGGGTCTGAACAAAGCTAGCATGCTCAAACCCTCAGTCACGATGACTAGTGACTTTGTGCTAGAACAACTGCTGATGGTTCCGAAGGGTTCTGTCTGCCCAGTTTCACACACGAGGCTTGGGTCAACTCATAGTATGGCACTTTCCAAAAGGTGCTGTATGCTGAGATTGCCTCCTTCAGAGAGATAATGTCAAGAAGTCACCTTCTTGACAAATCAACTATGATGAAATTTCAAACCCAGGTTCAAATCTCAGTGGGACAGGTAGCCTAGTTAAAAAGAATGATATTATGAAGAAAGAATAGCATATTCAGATTTTAAAACATCAAACAATTCATAAAAAAAAACTTGTAAAAAAGTATCAGTGTAGATTTCAACAGTATAATACCTCAAAAATGTTTTAACTCCTCACCCAGCTGAGAATTTATAGGAGGAGCTGAAGACTGGAGTTATGGCTAGAAAGCCTTTCAGTCTTTGAATCCTTAGCAAAAGAGATCGATTGATTGGTTGGCTGGTTGGTTATTTAACTGGCATAACAAACACCATGGGTCATTAATGCAAAAACAGTTGGTTGTCATGCCAACCTCCATGGGCCGTTGAATGACAAAATCCAAATATTTTGTACTCAACTTTATGCCTTTAACAACAGATGTTTTGTATACAATTTTATACTTTTAGAGTAAGCATATGTTGTTTTTTTTTTTTTTTTTAGAGATATAGTTTATAGATAATAAGATGTACTTCCTTCTATAAGTGCTGGAAGTAGCTTACTTCTTTTGAAAAGCATAGAATAAGACAAGTTGGTTAAAATCCCTATTAAAACATGTCACAATCTGGGGATAAAGTATGGGAATTGGTTACGAATTGTGATAGCAAATAAAGACTTTGCAACTGATTATTAAGATAAGAGTAAGAATCATTTTGAATGTGGCTTTCATGATCAAATTAGGGTTGGGCTAATTAACCAGTTCATAATTGGTAATTTAATTATCATTAATAAAAATTGGCAAGCAAAAATAAAAAATAAAAATATACAAATTTATTCCGTCTAATTGATACTTTTTAAGCGAGGGATTAAATTTTTGTGATGTAATAAACAAGGATGACGATGTATAAAAATGGATTAATTAATCAGCAAAAAAGTTGAGGATTAATTGGCAGCTGCTGAGAGAACCAATTACCAATTAATTGGTGCAACCGTAACTTAATCAAAATTCATTTTTTTTAGCTTATTCTTCATGTATTGTTCCTTTTACCCTTTCTTTACCAATTTGGGTCAGAAAGAAAAAAATTCCTTTAATGAAAATAAATAAATCACATATTTAGCAAGGACAGGAATAATTTTAAGCTTAAATGTATACAGGAGACCATGCCCTGCCTTCAGATTAAAAAGTTGCTGAAAGAAGCAGGAAGAGAAGCAAGGGAGGGAGGTAGAGAAAGAAAGAGAGAGATAGTAAAAGAAGGAAGAGCTATTTTCATAGGATTCCTTCACACTGTCTTTGGCAGGTGCAGGCACTTGCATATTGTTCCTCAGGTTCAAAGAGCACTAATAGGAGTTTTTCATTTCTATGCCATCAACTTTCACTTGAATACCAGCATTCAAATCAATACTATCACTCCCTGATAATATTTGTCACAAAGTCGCATAATATTGGGGTATCTGTAGTGCCATGTCATGCATGGGTAGGTGTCCCTGCATGCATTTCCAGTGGGCAAGCCTGAGGGCACATTATGATCTTTGCTCTCAGCTACACACTGGCTGGTTTGTATTGCCATTGACGACAGATAATGACACTTATGGTAGGCTATTTTTTTTTTTTTTTTTTTTTTTTTAAATATTTCTCTCTTCAAAACATATCTCATGGAAATCACAATAAAAAGAAATAAAATTAAACAAAAACCAAAAAAAAAAAAAAACACCCTACATTCCTCAATCTTTCTTTCTCCAATATTCATGGTATCAATTCCAACTTCTGCAGCGTAGAATCTTTTCTCCGGGAGGGGGGGGGGTAATCGCCAGATAACTTTGCCCGCTGTGAAACCAATATGAATCCTTTCATTGCTACCAATAAGTTCCTGTTCCGAGGTATCTTCCCCTTTGCCGAAAAGACTCCAGCATTCACATGCATGACCTTGGTGTTTATACCCGGGATAATTTTCCGATGGCCAGGGAATTGTCTCTCCAGGCTGCCAACTACTCTTTCATGTGCTTCTGTCTTTTGCTACTAAACTCTGTCTTTTTCCTTTATCGCTTCCCTTCTACACAAAACTGCAGTATAGAGAAGGCGCTTTCTCTCCATCTTTGATTTTGGTGACTTTAATGCTCACCACAACATGTGGCTTAAATATTCTAAAACGGTACTGATGTTGCTGGTATTCAGACATTGACATTTTCCATTGCCCCATCCCTTACTCTAAATTGTGGACTTCCCTCCTCGCTTCCCTATAGCCAAACCAAGCAACATACTTCTCTATTGGATCTATTTCTTGCCTCCTCTCTTTGCTCTGGCTGAGATTCACGATACCGCTCTCTTGGAAACTTGGACCCCTCTGTAGTAGCTATTGATATCTCCTTCCTAGCATCCATTGAACAGAGACCCCCCTATCCATAAGATCCCTTTCCATTACCAGGACACAGATTGGGACTCATTCCGGGATTTTCTTCACGATGACATCTTCAATCTCCGAATTGAATATTGCACCACTGAGGTTTCTTCTTGGGTCAAAGCCGTCATAGGCACCTGCATCCCTCCTCAGAATACCAGGTGAAACCACATTCCTCGCCATAATTCACACTAGCATGCTTTGCCACCATTGCACACAGGAACCACTATTTCCAGCTATGCCAGCATGACAGCTCTTATCATAACAGGTGCCTATTTGCTTCTGCTTGTAACAAAATGTGAGTGAGTGCTCGAAGAAGCTAAATCCCTGTTTTCTAAGAGAATGAGGCACTGCATAGCCTCTAAAATCTTTAGCTCTCATGACTACTGGCGTCTCTGTAATAGGGTGCTAAATAAGTGTAAGGTCTCTATACGCCCCCCCCCTTCAATCAATCAATTTGAGGGGTTACCCTCTGCTGATAAATCTGAATGCTTTACCCATAGATTCTCCACAAACTTTACTATTGACTCATCTGGAGTATCCCTGCTTAACTTCTCACTTAGAACCGATTCTCTGTTGAGGGATATGCATAGAACCCCTTCCGATGGTTTCTGCTATCATCTCTAACCTTGATTCCTACAGAGCATGTGGACTACATGACATCCCTGTGTTCATTAAGAAGTGTGCTCCCGAACTAGTTCCTGTTCTCTCTAAACTGCATAATAAATGCCTTGCTGCTTGCAGTTTTTAAGAACTCTGGTGAATCAGACAGTTCACCATAGTTCTTAAAAACTGGAACAATAAATGAAGAATTCCAGAAAGCAGGAAATTTATTAAACAGCCTATTAGGCCTTCTGCCTCTTTTTGGGAAACTCCTAGAGGCCCAAATCAATGCTGAATTGGTTCATCATCTCTTATCGCAGGGCCTTTTCTCAGACAAGCAATATAGCTTTCATTTCTTCAGTTTGGTTTGGTTTATTTTGTTTTACGGCATATCAACCTCAATGGCTTATTTAATGCCAACAAAATTTTTTATTGCTGGTAATATATTGTTTTGTCAAAAATTTGTTTCTGGTAATATATTTCCTTTAAAATTGCATTGCCGGCAACAATCCTTTTCAAAAAAGTATTGCTGGTAATAGTTAATTATTTGCCCATAGCTAGGACCCCAACAGGCGCCACCACCCCTGGTCAAGGTGGACCTGGGAACACCAGCAACTAAGAGGTGGTTCCACGCACTCCAAAACCTCCCGATCAGAGGTCCTACTGCTGGATGCAGTTTAACGTCTCACCCAGGACACGGATGTAGTTTACCGTCTTACCCAGGACATCATTTCTTCAGATCAACTGCTGATGTACTAATGATAATTGTAGAAAGAGTCTATCATGTTCTTGATAAAAACGGTGAAAACTAGGCTGTAGCATTGGACATCTCGAAAGCCTTTGACGGAGTCTGGCATCCAGGTCATCACCACAAGCAGGAAAGTTATGGTATCTCCGGGCACATTTTTGAGCTGATCTAGTTGTTCCTATCAAATCGTGAAATGAAAGTTATCCTAAACAACCACTCATCTACATCCTTAACTAATGCAGATGTCCCCCCGGATCCATCCTTGCCCCTACGCTGTTTTTTTATCTTCATTAATGGCCTCCCCAATGACATCAGTTCTCAACTTTGTTGATGACACTACTATTTATTCCAGCCGCGATAGTAAGGCTGATCAGTCAGACAAGGTCAAAATGGCAGCTGATGCACAAAATGATCTCAAGACCATCATTAACTGGGGCAAAAGATGGATTGTCAATTTTAATCCTGCCAAAACTAAACTTTTCTCCATTAATCAACCGAGAGACCCCTCTCTATTTTCCATCAGCATGGCTGATGCTATCCTCCAGGAAAGTGACTCTTTACACCTTCCTGGGCTAACGTTCTCAGTTGACATGAAGTGGAAATACTACATTGAATCCATTGCTAGATCAGCTGCTAAGAAAGTGCTAAGAGTCAGTTCACCGTGTCAGGCAAGATAATTTTCTCCCCAGAGAAAAATTATCTTGCCTGAATCTATCTTGCATATCTGTCATTCGTCCATGCTTAGAATATTGCTACCACATATGGTCTAGTGCCCCTGCTATTTACCTGATCTCCTTGATAAGATTCCAAAGAAGAATCAGCAATATTATTGGTCCTGATCTGGTGACTTGGCTTCAGTCATTTCCCCACCACTATAAGGTTGCCTCTGTCATTTTTTTTACAAATACTTTCCTGGTAATTGGTTGGATGAGCTCTTCACTATAGTACCAAGACTTTATGAATTTAAGTGCAGTACTAGACTGGCATCAAGATTTCATCAATTTACAGTTTGAGCTGGCTAGATGTAGCTGTAAGTTCGATGCTAACAGTTTCTTTTCTCACACTTCTTGCCTGTGGAATTCCCTCCTGGCTCCATGCTTTCCAGCCAACTTTAACCTGCAAAAATTTAAATGCAATGTCAATCGCTGTCATCCTGATTGCTCTTTTCTTTTTCTGCAAGGGTGGGTGCTGAACTACAGCAAATCCTCAATCCCTCATCCGTTCAATCAATTCAAAGTCCTAACATCCTCGGGTTACATAGCTGAATGCTTTGCTAGGAAATTCTCATCCAACTCAACACAAGACTCGTCCAGGGTACCCACACCTGATTTTTTACCTCAAGAACTGAGGCTATACATAGTCAGATGTGAATGACCCCATTGATGGTATTAGACATCATCTCTAAATTAGACTCTCATAAAGCAATTGGTGGTGACAGGATGCCAGCCTGACTCCAGTTCTCTCCAAACTATACAACTATTGCCTCACTGATTCTTTCCAGACTGTTGGAAGTCCTCATCTGTTGTCCCTGTTTTTAAGAAATCTGGAGACCTCCTCTGACCCATCTAACTACTGTCCTATCAGTTTCCTCCACTCTTCAGCAAAGTCTTCAAGGCTTTAATAAATGCCAAAGTTGTTAAGTAACTCACCTCCCATGATCTGCTCTCTGACAAACAATATGGTTTCCGCTTTGCCTGGTCTACCGCTGATGTGCTTACGGTCATGACTGAATATGTATACCAAGCTCTTGATAATAATAGCAAAGGTTGAGCTGTTGCTCTAGATATATCGAAGGTGTTTAACAGGGTTTGGCATGCTAGCCTTCTAGGTAAGTTTCAGGGATATGGTATTACAAAACGATTATTTGATTTAATCCAATCATCTGCCTAACCATGAAATGAAGGTTTTCATGAACGGGTTTTCTTCCAGTTCTTTCCATATGAACATTGGTGTTCCTCAAGGCTCTATCCTTGGTCCTACACTGTTTCTGATCTTCATCAATGATCTTCCTGATATCATCAGTTCTCAAGTAGGCATCTACACAGACAACACTACCATTTACTCTTGTCTCAATAGTAAATTTGGCATCGCTGACAAAGTTAACCTGGCCACTGATCTCTAAAAGAACCTCCAATCTGTGGTTTACTGAGGCATGAAATAACTTGTGAATTTTACTGCTCCCAAAATGAAACTGCTGTCATTTATTCAGCATAGAGAAACTTCCCTGCCTCCTATCAGCATGGTTGATGGTCAACTGCTTGAGAGCACCGCACTGCCTTGGTCTCACGTTTTCCACTGACCTGAGGCGGAACAACTACATTGAATCAACAGCTGCATCTACTGCAAGGGAAGTTGGTTCTCTGTGTTGCGCCAGAAGGTTTTTCTTGTTTGAGTCCATCCTTCACATCTATAAATTTACCATTTGTCTATGCATGGAATACTGTTGGCATATATGGTCTGGTTCTTGATGATCTCAACAAAATCCAAAGATGGATATGCAATGTGATCGGTCCTGACCTGGCATCTCAACTCCAGTCACTTTCTCACCAGCTTAATGTGGCTCCCCTCTGTCTTTTCTATAAATATTTTCATGGCATCTGCTCTGACAAACTATTTTCACTGGTGCCCCGACTGCATAAATTTAAGCATGCTACTAGGTTGGCATCTCGGTCTCACCCTTTTACTGTCAAAACAGTTAAATGTAACCACCTCTTCTACTCCAACAGCAGGCTTCTCTTGCACTTTCCAACAATGGAACTCCCTTCCTCTTACTTGCTTCCCTGATAACTATAATCTTCAAATGTAATGTCAATCTATCTGCCCCCCCCCCCCCACCCCCACCTGTACACAGTGTTTTCCTTTACTTAACTTAGACTCTGTAGCCCCTTGCATACTAGTGGCACTCCTGCTTTGCTTGGGGTGAAATACTTAAAAAAAAAAAAAAAAAAAAAAAAAGAAAAGAAAACACACACACACACACACAGCCTTGCTTGGAGTTAAAAAGAAAAAAAGTAGGCACACATTATTTAGTGACTAAATAAGACTTATCAGACTGGGCCATGAGTAACAAATGGGTCAATATTTAAAAGTTCAGCACTACTAAATACTGAACTGTCTTTCTCATTACTAGCCTACCAACTTATTTTAACAAATAATATTTAATAATAAAACTTTAAAATTTCAATTTAGTAGTGCTGTTGCCAAATCTGACAACCTTGATCAGGCTGCCAGATCATGATTTACATATTTTTCTTATCTATATAAATAAAGCACAGTTTACATGTATCCATCTGTTGATCTTGGTGAATCATAAGTAACATTTAGTAGCTACTGTAGTTAAATGCGATTAAAAATTAAAGAAATAAATTTAAATATTGAATGGAGTGAAAGGTTTGAAAAACAATTCTTTATTAAAGGTTTAACTTTAATTTCACTTTTCATCACAATTGCAATTGATATCATCTAATTAAACCATAATTAAAAACTTAAGTAGGGGCATGGTATACTGCTCATATGTTTTTCTTTTTCTTTTTCTAAATCATGTACTGTGACATATTTGAAACGTTACATAGTTCAGTTTCCCTAATGTCTTTTGTTTTGGTTTGTTTTACGGCATATCAACCTCAATGGGTCATTTAATGGCGAAAAATTTTTTAATTTCTGATATTTTTTCTTCAAGAATGTATAGCTGGTAATGTCTTTTTCCCTCAAAAATGTATAGCTGGTAATATTTTTTAAAAACATATAGCTGGTAATAATATTTTTTTCAAAAAACGTATAGCCGGCAACACTATTCATTCATTCATTAAAAAAAAAAAAAAAAAAAAAAAAAAAATGCTGGTACTACTTTTTCAAAATTGTACAGCTGGCAACATTATTTTTCCAAAAACGTATTATCAGAGGCCCTGCAGTTGGACTTAGTTTATCGTCATACCCAGAACGCGGATGTAGTTTATCGTCATACCCAGGACGCCCTAATGTCTTTTGAGAGTGACTTTATGTAAAGCAATCATAAAGAATGGTGATTTTAAAATAAAATAAAAATCGTGTGCAAAGTAAATGTAAACAAATATGGAGATCAGCTGTGTATACAAAGAAAGATTATGCCAAACTAAAATGTTGAATAAAGGTAAAATAATTTTATTATCTCTACATTCTTCAAACTTTTATGCACATAAGACGCTGAAGGTAAAAAGCTGAAGGCCCAAAAGCCTCTGCAGGAGCTAACCTAAAGTCTGCCTGTAAAGTGGCTTCTAGACTAGTTTTTTTAATTTTTTTTATTTGAAGAATAAGAAGAAAAAAAAAAACATGAAAATTTACATGGTTTTCTGCCAAAAAGTGTTGAATAGATAACTAGAGAAATAATATTCAATAAATAAGTTCAAGTGACTTATTTGGTTTGCCTACTCAAGAGTTTTTTTGTCAAAATGCTCATCAGGGCCAAATGCTTGATAAATATTGATATATTTGTTATTATTTTAAATGTTATATATTAGTGGATACATGTGTTCAAGTAAACACACTTTTTTCTTTTTAAATAAATGTGTGAACTACATCTACTGGCTTATACAGACTTAATAAAGTAAATGTACTCTCTAGCAGGGTTGGAACCTTCACCCACTTCATAGGGGAGACCACTATCTGATCTGGCATGCTTTAGACCACTCAGCCACACAGTCATATTTTCTTTATTAATCTCTTGAATGCACAAGCCAGTAGACTTATTGACCGTTTAAAAAAATTAAAAAAATTAAAATTTAAAAAGGGGGGGGCATCCACTAAATTAACATTTAGAGTAATGATTAATAATGTTGGCTAAAAATAAGATCCATTAGTTCTTTAGAAATAAATATATTGAAATTAATTTTTTTATCTGACATTATTTTGTGATGTCAACGAACACTCTTGTGTGATGTCAATGAATACTCATTGTCACTTTCATAATGCTCATTGTAGTAGAGACTTTGTAATCGCAGTTACAACTATAGTAACGCTGTTGAACAATACTGGTGTCAGATGCCTTTGAATAACACTCACACTAATAGTACTTGCTCGAAAATACTCGCACGAATAGTAACTACTGAATAGTGATTGTTATGATAATCTGTATAGTGATCAGTATAGAGAAATAGCAGAGAGAAGAGAATCACAATCCGTATAGTAATAGAGGATAGTGTAGAAATAGTGATCACTTAGACGCCACACTAATTCCCATATATATATTTCCTTTGTCATCACGTGATCTACTTATTCAAAATGGGATCACCTGTGTTTGCTTTCTGGTGATCTGTGTTCAAACTCCAGTGTCAGCAGCGACACTTTATTCCGATATAACACATTATTTCTTTATTATTCTATAAACGTTAATTTTAGTGGTTACACATATTTGAGTTGATATAGAAAAAAAATACCCAGAAGTGTGAAGCGTATATATATATATATATATATATATATATATAGTGTGTGTACATGTGTACGAGAGAAATATGCATACAAAATAAGTGTTTACAGTTATATAAAATACCACAACAAACAAGATGTACGTTCCTGGAGCCATTGTCATATTATTAAAGATTACATATGAGATGATGTCTCAGTCCTTAGAGTAAATGAACAAGTGCTTGCTGTACAGCCCCTATTTGGGTGTTTGTAGCCATCGGGTAGCAAATCACTTACGCTAGTGAATGTGAGATAATAGTGAAACCATTCTGTACCTTGTCTTTTTCATCCTTTTTGGACATCTACACATTGAAACATACATTTCATGTTAAAAAAGTTTAACTGTGAAATCAAACAAAAATAAAAAAGAAAATTCATGATGAGAGCACAAAACAAAAAATATATCTCTATGCCAAGCTGAAATCATAAATGTTTTAATGTTGATGAAAAGGTTATTTTGAAATAAGAAAAAACAATAATTGAAATAAAAAAAAAAAAAGGAGATATGATTTTATTTCAAGAGTAAAAGCAATAAACATTTTGATATAAAGAGTCATTAAAAAATGATTTATATATATATATATATTACTTGCTTTCAAAACTTATAAAATTTAAGCATTTAATTTTTATCAGCTCTGTAAAATAAAATCATAGATATATGGAAATAATGAGACAAAATGGAAAAGCTATAGATGATGTATTTCGTAAACATCTGCTGATTGTTCACATCAGAATGAAAGATAAAACTGTGTAAGGAAAATGCCTTAGGATTTCCAAGGATAAGATAGGCAATAAATTAAATTACCTTATCAGATCTAATGACCAGAAAGTGTTTGTTATATATGTGTGTGTGTGTGTGTGTGGTCATTGGTGTTTGTTGGCTTTTAAATCAGTCCGGCAAAACCAGAAAACGTTTTTTTTTATTTTATCAGTTGGTGCACTGTTTATCTCTAAACATATGGGGTGCATGGTATGTGTGTATGTATATATATATATATATATATATATATATATATATATATATATATATATAAAAACTTTAATTTTTTGGAAGCTTTCAAAAAAAATGTGTCATCTCTCCTTCAGTTCAGAATGCCATATAAAATGTAAATATAGCTTAAAAATAATATAATTTAATATAATTTGCAATTATTTATTTTATTTCATTATATTATTATTATTATTATATTTATTTGAAGTTTTATATTTATTGGTTATTATTATTATTTCTTTCAACTTTTTTTCCACAGTTGATATGTTTTTCCGTATTAGCATTTATTTGTTTTTGAACAACTAACCTGAAGATTGTTGTTTTTTGTTTTTTTTGTCGTGTTTTTACTTTCTGTTTTTGCTTACCTAAAGTGATATTTATCAACTTTGCATTTTTGTTTCTAGTTCATTTTTTAATCCCCTGATAGTTTGGGCATTAGTAGTACGAAAACTTTGCCGGCTTAACATATGATCTCAACAATCTTCTTTTTCTTTCTCCCTTTTAACCTCTTTGCACCTTTCCGTTTCACCTGAACACGTAAAGTAATCAAAATATATTTCTTACTTTTATTTCCTTGTCTTTCTTTAAATTTCTGCCTACTACTGTTAAACTGCAAATTAATTTAATGTTTTCAATCACATTATATTTAATTGAAGCCAATGACCATAGTCACTTTTACATGCACATTGAACCACCCCACCCCACCCCCCCCAAAAAAAAAGAGAGAGAAGGGAATGAAACACACTACCCCCATGCTACCCCCGACATGGGACGCATTTACAAAGAGTGGGTATTCTGACTTATACTAAGTTAAAACTTAATAGTGATTTCACTCTGTTCCACCCCCAACCCCAATGACTTCAGTTATGTGAAATGCATGATACATGCTTAGACGATCATGTATCTTTCGATACATGACTGACGAGGCAGATATTTTCCTGCAGTAGGTTGCCATTTCTTTCTGTGGTAGACCAGTTGCCATCCAGGGCTATAGAACCCAGTCTGTCCTGCTATTTACCCATAGCTGGGGGGGGAGAAGAAGAGGATTCATACCTTTCTCAAGGTTATTAACACATAAGTGAATGTAATGGATTCAACTGGAATTCAAACTCGGCTCTCCGATTCCTCCATCCGAGCCGCTCTCCATTACTCCACTGTGCTACTGACACCAATCGTTAATCCCTTTCCTTGTTAACAGATGGAAGGGAGATGACAAAAAAATAAATTGTACACAAGAATGAAATCAAACTCATTACAATCTTCTTTGAAAATTATGAACACTACAATATTTGTTTCAAAATAAACAGCACCCTAATAATAACATTGTGCTGTGTCAAAAGTACTCAGAAGAAAATAATATGTATCAACACAGTAATTTTCTCTTTTCCTTTTATAATGACACCAAAAAGCTTGTCCGTGAATATGAAAAGATCCAACTGAAAATAAGTAGACTAAATTATTCAATGAAACATGTCTCAATGAAAACATGCTGCCATATATATATATATATATATATATATATATATATATATATATATATATATATATATATAAGTAGGTATTCTATTGTTGGAGTGTTGGTTACTACACCAGTTACCTCACTCCAAGTTCTGGCAAGTGAGGCAGTTTGTTATCAACAAGAAAAATAAGACCTATCAAAGGGCAGCTTCCTAATTCTGATGAATAGAGTGTGCAGCAGAATCAGGCTTGAGATAGGACAAGAACAGTGCGGGTTCGTCGAAGACACTGAAACAAGGAATGCAATATTTATGCTCAGAATGTTATCAGAAAGAGCAATACAAATACAGAAGAACGTTCCTGTGTTTTATAGATTATGCAAAGGCATTTGACAATATGTACCTCACAAAGATATGTTAGACGTGCTCAGCAACCTTAACATATTCAGGAAAAACATTAATATAATCAATACTGGCAGCAAACTGCCTGCATACAGGCAGAAAATGAGTTCAGCAGATACGAAAATAGAAAAGGGTGTAAGACAAGCATGTGTCTTCTCATCAGATTTAGTCAACCTATAGAGCAAGGCAATTCTGAGAGAATTAGAAGTTCTACCAGGATTCATTATTGATGGCTACAATCTTAACAATATAGGATATGCAGATGACACAGTGCTGATAGCAGACAAAGAAAGGAAAGCTCCTACAGAAGGTAGTGAAGGAAAGTGAGAAGAAAGGACTAAGCATAAACTACAAAAAGACAGAATGCATGGTCATCAGCATAAGGATGATGCCAAAATGCAAATTACAGGTGAAGAATACTAAAATATAACAGGTACAGAGATGCATTTCAAAAGGGTAAGAATTGGGAATTAAGAGACAGGAAAATTTTGTCAGAAACAAAGAAAAGAGTACTGAACTGTTATGTGATATCTGTCCTAGTGTAAATGCTGGACAATGTCCTCACAGATGAGTAAGAGACTTGAAGCAACAGAAATACGGTTCTACAGAAGGATGCTGAGGATACCATGGACCGAATATGTGAACAACAACAAGGTTTTGTAAAGAACGGAAACAAAGACAAAAATTATACTTAACATCAGGAAGAGGCAGTTGAAATTTCTAGGACACATAATGAGGAAGGAAGCCTTGGAAAATCTGATACTCACAGGACAGATTGAGAGACAGAGGAAAACAGTACATAACATACTTGATGGGCTTGAGAAAAGGTGTGGCAGAAATAACGAAAAGGCAAAACTTATTGAGAGCTACAAGGGACAGGAAGATGTAGAGGGCCATGATTGCCTATGTCCTGAAGGGACATGGCACATAAAAGAAGAAGACTGTCAGAAAGGCAGTATAAATGATTTTATGGCATGTCATAAAAAATGACTTCATAAACTGAGTATTTTAGGCTTAAATTCAGATTTATATTTTTTCTTTTTGCTATCTTTTTCCCAAAATTAACACACTTCGATATTTGTGTTTATGTACAACTATTTTGTAATTTGACTTGCTTTCTAGTGATTTTGTGTACCTAATGATTTGTATATTTAAAAAAATAAGCATTAATTTTTTGTAAGCTTCTAAAACACATAATGTTCATATACATATATAATGTATGTTTCAAAGGTTGTGATAGCCAGTGGTGATAGATTGGTTTGGTCTGGTTTGTTTTGTTTTATGGCGTATCAACGCTACCTTAATTGGTTATTTAATGCTGAAAATACTTTTTTCCCCAAAAATGTATTGCAGATATTTTTTTTAAAAAAATGTATTGTTGGTAATATTTTTCTTTTTAAAAAAATATGCTGCTGGTCATAATGTCTTGCAGGGAATAATTTTATCTTCAAAAGTGTATTTCTAGTAATAACTTTTCCAAAATATATTGCTGGTATTAAAACCTATATTTATACTTTCATAGTGTTTTGAGTTAACTATTTACCCATAGCTGGGACCCTGACAGGTGCTACCACCCCAGGTCAGGGTAAACCTGGGAACACCAGCAATTAAGAGGTGTTCCACATGCCCCAAAACCTCCTGATCAAAGGCCTTAGTGTCAGATGTATTTTATCATCTTACCCAGGACACCAGGGGTGATAGAGGGGACATAAAATGCTGCCATGGCATGTGTTTCAAATAGACTGACAACTAAGTCCAGCTCTAAGCTGGAGAACAGATGAAGGTGGACAACTGGCGCCTTGGGTAGATGGAGCTCAAAGACTGCCTTGCAGTCATATATAAATATGGAAAAGGCTATGGAAGTAACTTCAGATGGAAAACCTAAAGTGGAACCCTGTAGGTAGTTGGCTGTCAACTTTTCGGCAACTCCTGCAGCAAAGTCAGCCACAAGTATAATGATATTTATTCTTTTGGATCTTCTCACTATATATAAACTTGGTGGGAAGGGAAAGTCATGAAGTCTCGGCAGCAGGCGGGCCTCTATATGCTTGTACTCTGGAGGTCACTAGAGCTTCACCACCAAAAGACTGAATTTTGAATAAAAATGGTGCTACCTTTATCCCACAAGATACAAAAATGGCTTTATATATATATATATATATATATATATATATATATAGATATATATATATACACACACACACCATGAAATAGACTAAGTCTGACAATTATTTTAATATATTTTATTGTTATACATAATTCATTCCCTTTTCGTCACCGAGGCCCGTTGGTACGGTGTTTGCTTCCTATCATAACTGTTCGGGTTTCAATTCTCGGTAGTGAGTCCCAAATATATGACAAAACAGCCATCCAGTGCTTTCTGCATTCTGTTGAGGTTTCTAGACCCGATGAATTACTTAATTATGATTATTTCAAATCCTCCTAATCATATATATATATATATATATATATATACACACACACACAAATCCACCTAATTATATATATATATATATATATATATATATATATATATATATATATATACACACACACAAATCCACCTAATTATATATATATATATATATATATATATATATATATATATATATATATATACACACACACACACACAAATCCACCTAATTATATATATATATATATATATATATATATATAGTTAGTTGGATTGATGTGAGTTTGTGACCTTGGGTTTCATGCTCTCTACAATAGTCAGACAAAGATATATCACCATGAATACACATCAAAAGGTTAATAAGTAAATATATAAATAACAGAGAATGAGTGTTAGATTTCATACACTGCAGAAAGAATTCATTCTGCCTTGTGTGCTTTCAAGAAAATGACTGGTATAGCCAAGCCTAATTTATGCTTTGCCAGATTCAAAAGTTATTTTTTAATGGGAAGAATGCCAAGCTGCTGAGAGTTTATTGCCTATCATCATAGGTAATCACAATTAAATGCAAATAATTGAGAAAAGGCCATGCCATCACAAGAGAAACAATATTTTGCAAGAATTTTTGACTGTTTCAAGGCATTTATAAAGCCAGGTGAAAATATTACGTGAAAATGTACTGATCTCTCTTGCAGTGGCAACACTAGGTAGCAACTGCCGTTGTTATGACAATGGGAGTGGTAGACTGTTCCAAAATATTTAGAATGCCTGGAAGCGAAAAGACCAACTCGAAAGAGCAGATAAGAATAATGATAACTGGAGAATGTATATTTAAAGACTCGCATGTAGAAACCTAATAACAGTAGCTAGTTAACCAAATACCATATATGCTTGCATTTTTGTCAGTCTAAACTAATTAAAAAAAAAAATATTTTTTTTGAACATGTTTTTTTTTGCGGGGGTTATGTTAGGTGCCATTCCTTTTAAGTTTTTCTAAAAAAGTAAACTTCCATAAATTATATTTTAAACAGAATATTTTTTTTAAATTTTGAAAATATCAAAATTTAGCCAATTATCACAGAATGCAGAGGCTGAGCCAGAATGGCCAGTGATTGGCTAGAATAACTCATGGGAATGGTATTCTGACAGTGGTAGATTGTCTCAGTTTTGGATACGTCATGTATAGAGGTGGAATTTTGGTGCGCTGATATGTTTTTCAAACAGATTCGATGGACAGGTTATAGCCACACATAGCGAGAGGCTACACTTACAAGCGGGTGGGTGTCCTGAAACACTTTCCCCTGCTGCCTCCAAGAATCACGTCAGTCCCTCTCATATAAAGCTAATAAGAAAAGAAACTGTCTTTGGTTGATACAATCTATGAAGAGGTCTGAAGGACTGAAGCTAGTGGCAATAAAGAATGCAATACAAAGTGATTAGATGTTCTGGTGGGATAATGCTTAGTAGTTCAAGATGAGAAATCGGCAAACCAAGTTTGTCATTCCCTTTCAAGCAGATACCCTTGAGAAAGGTATGAATCCATCTCTTCTCCCTAAAGCTATGGATTAAATAAAATAGCAGGACAGACTGGACTTTCTAGCTGTGGTTAGCAACCAGTTTAGGAGAAGAGTAATGGTTTGGTTTGGTTTGTTTTATGGCATATCAACAACCTCAATAGGTCATTTAATGCCGACAACTTTTTTTTTTTTCCCCTGGTAATATTTTTGTTTTGTCAAAAATCTATTTCTGTTAATATATTTTTCCTCAAAAACGTATAGCTGGTAATATTATTTTTTCAAAAACGTACAGCTGGCAACATTATTTTTTCAAAAACGTATTATCAGAGGCCTTGCTGTTGGGCATAGTTTATCGTCTTACCCAGGATGTGGATGTAGTTTATCGTCATACCCAGGACGCAGGAGAAGAGTAATTCAGAAGCTAGATGCAAACATGCTGATGCACATGCTACACAACCATGGAAATGATTATGGTGTTCGTGATTAACTGTGGACTATAATTGCCACCAAGGTCAACTTGTACTGATATCTTATTGGAATTTGCTTTAAAGGAAATTTTGAAACTGATATAGAGACCCAACTTTGTTTCTTGTTGACACAATGGATTAAACAAGAGATATATTTATCAAAGAGGTGTGTAATACTTCCTTGGATCAATCGTCTACAATTACGAACCACTTAACTCATTCATCAGCTCTGATAATTAATCTAAGCAGATAAGTATATTGTTACCATTTCTCTTATAGATACAGTAAAACCTATATCTGATTAACTAATGTCTGATCAAAGATTACATCTTCTGAAAGATCAATGAAAACTTTATAAATTATGACAATACAAAGTCATTTCACTACCAGCTGTATAATGGCACACTATATATATATATATATATATAAGGTAGAGGTTATAGTGCTTCCAACGAGAGAAAAAAATGTGTGTATATTAAAAAGAAGAGAAATACTGCAGACGTTTTTAGTTGTAATGTGGATTTTTTAAAAAAAATATTATGCTTTATTTTCCATGATTTTTACTACACACGTTTCTGGTCTCGAACATCATCAGGTAAAGGGTGGAGATTTCCACATATTATTAAAAATAATTAATTTTTTTCTCCTTTATGTTTTTCGATGTTAAATATTCTCGATATGAGACATTCTCTATTTTTGTGTTAGTAATCCAAATGTCTTTCTTGAAATGGCAGTGAAGAGTTCTGCGCGAAGGGTCATAAAACAACTAAGATTGGTCCGAAAAATGATGAATTAGTTGTTGGTATCGTATCTTTTAATGTTTTAATGACCCCTGTGTGTTCTTAGATCTATTTCCATTCTCGTGTGTTTCTGTCAGCATGCGTGCATATATGCGTGTGTATATTCCCACTCCATACATACACACTATCTCACTATGAGGAATTAGTAAACACATTTGTACACATACACACATCGTCCCACCACAAGGAATCAGTATATATACACACATACATACATACATACACACACACACATACTTCCCAAGTTACATGGAACCAGTATACACATACACACATATATATGTACATACATACATACACACACACATACTTCCTAAGTTGTGTGGGGTTTGTGTGCATGCCCGTGAGTAGTTCCTTGCTTTTGTCAACATGTGTATATATATATTTTCGTGCTCCACAGATACCCGCATGTGAGCGTGCGTGCATGTATGTGAGTGGTTTGATCACTGTATTTGGTCATCATGTGTGCATGTGTGCTTTTGCATGTGGGGTTATGATATATTTAGTTCTGGTTTGAAATTTGTTTATGAAGTTTTTTTTGTATTTTTAGGTAAGAATAATTGTCTGTTTGATATATTGGCATAATATTAAATTTACCCTGGTTACATTTAAAGATGTGTTGTGATACAAAAGGTTTTCTGTTGTCTGGTAATTTTATGTTGCTTTTGTGCAGGGAGACCCGGTTGTTCAGTTGTTGGCTGATGCCTATATATGACTTCTTGCATTTTGTGCATTTAAGTACATAAATCACATTTTTGGAGTTGCAGTTTAAGTTTTTGTTTATTATGAATGTTGTTTTTGGGTTTTCAAAAGTGTAGAGTTTCCTTCTATAATGATGTCACAAACCCCACATCTTTTCTTGTTGCAATTTGTGACTCCCTGTATTGTGTGTTGGGTAAATTTAGATGAGGTTAATATGTGTTTTAGGTTTTTAGATTGACGTTTGCTTTTAATTATTTTGGTTGTTTTTAGTATATTTTTCAGTTTATTATTCTTGCTAAGTAGGTCTAGATTTTTGTAATTTCTGTGAATAGTTCTGGATCGTTTTTGTTGTATGTTGAGACATATGCTAGAATTGGTTCGACGTTACGTTTCCTTTTATTTCTAAGTTGGTCTAGAGGAATTCTTTTGTGAGTTCAAAACCTTTGTTTATTAGTGTTGTGGGGTAGCCTCATTTTTTTAGAGTTTTATGTAGTTTTTCTAAGCGGGTCTTTCGGAGGTGTTTATCAGTCACTATAGTACAAACTTTACATGCTAGACAATAGGGGATGGATTTTAGGCAGTTTTTTGGGTGATGGCTCTTGAAATGAAGATATTGTTGGGTGTCTGTGGGTTTGTGGCAGATATCTGTGATTATGTGGTTGTTTTTATTTCTAATGAGTATATCTAAAAATGGTAATTCATTAAAATTACATTCTTGCGTGAATTTGATTTTTGGGTGTAAGTTTTGAAGTAGAGTGTGAAATTGGTTAATGTCGCCCCATGAGGATTTCCAAAAAATGAAGCAATCATCCAAGCATCTTTTCCAAGATTTAGTGAATTGGGTTTTTATATTTACCCCATATATTTGTTCTATCCGTTCATAGAGGTTTTCTTCTAGGTAAGCTAATGTTAGGGTGGCATATGTTGGTGACATTTTTGTTCCCATTGCAGTACCCAGGGTTTGGATATAGTTTTTGTCGTCGAATTCAAAGGTGTTATTGTTTAGAATTAGGTCTATACTATCAATAATGAACTCTTTAGTGAATCTCGGATGTAGTATTTCTGGATGTTTTTCAATCCAGAATGAGAGTGCTTTTTTCCCTAGTTCATGGGGTATGTTGCTGTATAGGCTACTAATGTCAAAAGTTGCCGTAAGCGATCCCAGATCTACCTTTTGTGGTATGCAGCTAAGGAAATGGATATCATCTCTGATGTGGCTTTTAATTTGTTTAGTATATGGTTGCAATATTATGTCTATTAGGTTACTGAGTTTGCTAATTGGACAGGCTGGTCCTGCTACTATTGGTCTGAATGTAAGGTCACTGGGGTTTGGGATGCTAATGTATTAGATTTTTGTGTCTGGATAGCTGCTTTTATTTCATGTGATTTGTGAATTTTAGGTAGTCCCTAGACATTGCTTGTTTTTGGTACAAGGTTTATTATTATTTTATTATGTATCGTGCAGAGTTTTGTAATTTTTGATATAATGTTTTTGTCTATGTTAGTGTCAATTCATTTGTAGCTGTTCTTATCCTCTAGTGTTTCTAGAATTTTTGTTTTATTGTATCTTCTGTCCATGATCACTATAGCGCTGCCGTTATCTGCTTCTTTTATAATTATGTTACTATTTTTTCAGATGTTCTCTAAGGCTAGTCTTTGTCTGTATGTGAGGTTGTCGAATGGTTTGGATTTTTCTTGTAGGTCGAGGTTCCAGAGTTTTTCAAAATATACATACATACATAACATACATTACATACATTACATACATACACACACCTGATATATAGTACAGTAAATATAGACTGTGTGGGCATTGGAATCCACATTGGATGGTGACTCAGTTTCATACCTCAAGCAATATTCTTGCATTGAAGGATAAAACTGACAGTCACCATACAGCATTGATACCTTACACCCACACTGTCTGTATCTACTAATGACAATCTTATATTGATCACTTTTCCTCCATAAACAGATCAGCAAGTTTTAACCATTTATAATAGTGTGCTTGCATGTGTGAAATTTTTTTTTCAGGTTATTTAAAGCCAGAAAATACTTTTAGATTGTAATAGTTATTTTTTCGAGATAATAATGATTTACTGATACAAGTTCTAATTAATCCATACCTTTCCTAAGTGTATTTGCGCATAAGTGAATATAACAAACCCAACAGGAATTGGAACGCAGCTCTGCAATTTCTAGAACACCTGGCATTCCCAAGCAGTCACCCATCTAGGTACTAACCAAGCTCGAAGCTTGATGTTGCTTAACTTTGATGATCATACAAGAACCCGTGTTTCAACATGATATGACTATAAGCCTTGTGTGATATATATATATATATATATATATATATATATATAAGGAAGAGGTTATAGTAGTTCCAATGAGAGAAGTGTGTATATTAAAAAACAGAGAGAAAGCGCAAACGTTTTTGGTTGTAATGTGGAGTTTTTTTTTTTAAATTTATATATATATATATATATATATAAAGTTAAAGGGTTTTGAAGACAGCAGACTGAAGCGCCATGATCAGCTTCATCAAGCTCTGAAGCAGAGATGCCATCAAAATCTTGCTTTAACAAATTTCATCTGTCAGTGTGGCTTTGTTTCCTGCAGCAAGGCTGGGCTAGTATTGTACTTAAGAGAGTACAAATGAAATATGTACTTCCCTTACCTGATTTTCTCCACAATAGCCCCTGCTAGTAAGCATAAGTGTAAAACAAAAGGCACCATCCACTGCTGATCCTCATTGTTCATGAGAGGAGAGTCCACCATATATATATATATATATTTGATGGGATTGCTGTTTTCATTTTTATTACCACATTCACAATATTTTGACTGTTGTACGTTCCAGCCTTCTTCAGGTGATATTTGTTGAAATTTTGAACCAAACCCTTTATTTAGTCCACAGGGACTGATTGTTCTAATTCCACGTGCCATACCTTTTTTGGGTATCTGTTTCAGTTAATTTGCCTTGATAACTCTCCAAGTTTTTGTTCTCTCTATTAAAGTGAGGGATATAATTCACAACTTGTTCAGTCAAATCTCTTTTGGATCACTCAACCATTGAGTTGTGAAATCAATCTCTGACCACAGCAGTGAGAACAAAATAAATAAAATAAAAAAATAAATAAAATAAAAAAATAAATAAATAAAAAACTTGAGTTATCAGGAGAATAAACTAAAACTGGCACGTGGAATTAGAACAATCTACATCCCATGGACTAAAAGAGTCCAGTTCAAAATTACAACAAATATCACCTGAAGAACGCTGGTGCATACAATGGCTGAAATGTCATGAATGTGGAAATAAAGATGAGAAGAACAGTCCAAATAGTGTAAATAGTTACAACACCTCATCATTATATATATATATATATATATATATATATATATATATATATATATATATATATATATATATAAAATAGGTTAGTTAATAAAATGAGGACAAATGAAAGGGTACCAATATAATTGGCATGATAAACATTTATTAAATATTAATTATTAACCATATGACAGAAATGAAGCACAGGAAGAAAGGTTTTAAGTTCGGAATTTTCAGACATGCCTGTGCCCTTCATCAATAGACCGAGAAGTAATCACAGAGAAATGGTAATTACTTACTGACAGATGTTTTTGTAGATGGTGTATTTTCTGGTGGAAATCATACTGTTAGCAAAAACCCGATCTCTGTCTGATTCCTGTGTTGTCCAATATATATATATATATATATATATAACTTGGAACGATTTTAAATGTGAATTAAGTTTAAAATTGGTCCAAGTTATTGGAACACCCTATATATATAAATATATATATATGTATGTGTGTGTGTGTGTGTGTGTGTGTGTGTGTGTGTGTGTGTGTGTGTGTGTACAGGGGGTGTAATGGTTTCAGAACGCGAAATCAGCAAGTAGAATTCAAATTCCATTTGAATTTTTTTATACTCACCCTAGCACAAATACCCTTGAGATAGGCATGAATCCATCTTTTTTTCCCCCTCACATGATTTGAATAGTTTTGACAAGCTTCCTAAGATCTAACCAAATATCAGTTATTTTGAGTCCCCTTCTGGGTCGGTACTGAAATCTTTATTTATGGACATTTTATTTATTCTTCTAATAATCTGCCCAAATAGTAACAGTGCCTCGAGCAAAGACTATCAGTTTTGGATGGGGACAGGAATCTTTATCTAGGGAACCCCAGCAGTACCTTATCACCAGATTCCTCCCTACCTTATCACAGTGGGGGAATGCAATATTCCAACTATCTCATCTTGGGATCTCTTGATACATTTCCTTCTTTTGGTTATTGACAAGCAGAACCAAGTTAGCGATGCAGAGATAGTGTTATATATATTATTAGTCAAATATGTATTCTCTTTATTTACTACAAAACAAACTACTGTAGACTATTTAAAGACTAGTCTTGAAATTAAATGACATGCCAACATCCAATATGAATTCAGTCTGCACATTCTTTTGATTTTGTGCATCTTGCTGCTGGTGAATGCATATTTTTCATGGATTCTGCACAGTACAATGCAATAAATTATTTACACTTTATTAAATATGCTAGGACATAGAAGTTTAGGTAAATATGTATGTGTATTTCAATTCATCTTATGCCCAAGTTGAGTAAAATACATACTTTGGGAACCTAACTTGAGTCATAAGTTGACAACATGGCTGTAGACAGACTGGAGAAAAGAAATGGGGGATCTCGCTGAACCAGTTGACAGATTAAAGATTTTCAAAAAATTCCAATCACTAATAAAATTTAACACTTGTTTGGTGGCTGAAGTATTTCTCACAACAATCAGTGTTTGGAGTTCAAAATCATAGAAAAAAAAAATCTTGGTTTTGATATTTTACAGGTAAAAATTAGAATATGATCTTGTGTGTGTGTGTGTGTGTGTGTGTGAAGCCATGTGACATACAATTCATAGTAAAAAGCTTAAGGGGGGAGAAAAAATCATTTGAATTTATTTTATCAAATTGTAAGAGTCTAAAAGGTTAAGTACAAATTAACAGATTTTTTTTTTTTTTTTTTTAACTTGTCAGCTTTGTCTATGTCTTCATTTTATTTTAAATCTTATTCTAAATTTAGAAGTTTACAGAAACCGAACTAGTGATAAACTTTGGACTGAATCAGTTCACCAAAGAACAAATCTTCAAGTGAATAAAAAAAAAAAGATTATCATTTCTGAGTTGATATATATATATATATATATATATATATCTCATGAAATCAATAAATGTTGCAGGTTTGCATATAGAGAGAATTTTTGATAAAAACAAAATTGATTTTTGAGCTGATAAAAATATGAACTCAGTAAGTGCTGTGCATACACATTATATATATATATATATATATATATATATATATATATATATATATTATGCACACACAGAGTGAATTTTAAGAAAACATGAAAGCAATTAATTTGCATCTTCACAATTATTAACAAAAATAAAACATTTTTTTTTTAATTAGAGAGCCAATTAATTATCGTAAAGAAGAACATTTATTTCATCAACATTAAATCATCCATGAACCAATTTCTTCATGCTGCTGATATTATTAAAAAATCGATTTTTTGCAACAATCAAACAAGCAATTGGTGCGTTCGTTGTCCAGCAGCAGAAAGAGGCACACATAAAAAGAAGATTCAATCAGGGAAATAAAATAAAAACACACCAAAACAAAACATGCAGATTAGAAAAATTGTTAAAAAAAAAAAAAAATCCAATTTATCATTATTTTTTTTTTTTAAATTCACACCAGCAATAAAGTAATACTTTTCAAAGCTTAAACTATCCATAAAAAAAAAACAACAACAACAAAAAAAATAAAAAGAGGTTAAAAAGAAATTGACAGCCACCCACTCCCAGGTCCTAAATTTAGAAATTTTTATATTAATGGTCTAATGTAAATCAATTAAATATTGTCAGATACTTCAAGACTGAATATTTCATTAAATATTTGGACATTTTTATTTAAGAATGCAGAAATACATTTGATAAATAATATTTAAGTATGAAATGGTAAAGTGTTTATCATCAACTAGCATATTACCTGTCAAAAATAACGGGGTGTTTATATATGGAAAAGCACTTCTGCTTAAAAATCAAAAAGTTGTTCCCTGGCTCTCTGCCGAGTATCAGTGTTGTATCTGCAAGTTATTTTTATCATGTTATTCAAGAACAGAACATTAGTGTGGTAGTTATTTCACTTGCCTGGTTAACTCAAAGCAGGACTAATATATATATTATCTAATAACTTATTGATATTTCACTGGTAGTAATAGGTACTATGTAGTTATTTGGGTGGTTTTATACAGGGTGTGATAGAAATAAATCCCATATAAGACATTAACTTGATGAAGACATCATTGCCAGTAATACTAGTCTTACCATTATGTGGGAGGTATTTCTGCCACATCTTGGTTAAAATCATGTTCATTTCAAATGAACATTTTTGAAACAGGCATGAATCCATTTCTCCCTGTGTTCACTTGCCTTGGCAAGATTTTCTGACAATGATCTCATCATTGCATGCCATAACAGCTGATAGTGAAGAATACAGGGATTCTTCTGTGCAGCTAGAACCATTTAACTCACAACTATCCGTCTTTGGAGAGGAGAATGACACAATTAACCCTCCTTGTCCTAGAGGTTCTTAGAAAAGGCCTTGATGATCCTCAAGATCATACGACCAGCCAACAATAAATCAAGGGAGGATTTAAGAGTATAAAAAGAATCTATAATTTTGTTCCATAATAGTCATTACATTTTAGAAGTGTTGAAGCAAAATGGCTATTTTTGTAGTGATTTTATAACAGGCTTATGTTATAATTTTCGAATAAATAATTATATATATATGAAGAAATATATTAAAGTGTGCTATATTTATGGGATAAAGTGCTCAATATCAGAGATAGAGCGTGTGTAAATATAAAAGTGAACATAGAAGTCAACACTTAGAAACGACAGTTTGTTTCATGCTAGATACAATCGTCAGGCCACCTATATATATATATATATATATATATATATATATATATATATATATATATATAGTAAATATTACAAGACAGAAGTAGATCCTAAAAATAGTTCTTTTTATATTGATATTCCAAATAAATGACTGGAAACATACAAGGCTGGATTGCTAAATAAGGTTTTCAATGCTAAAAAAAAACATTTTAAACCACAGAATAATGAAATGTATCAAAAAGATGTTAAGTCTATTTTTCAAATAACCATTTAGTGCTACACATTTTTCAAACATTCTATCAATTTTTTCTGTCCTTTTAAGTTTTGTGTTTAAGTTTTGTGTTTTTATTTCTATACAGGTATTCTCATTAAGGATAACAATTTCACCTCCTTTGTTCAAGGCAGTGATGGAAATTTTCAGCTAAATTTCTTAAAGCCTTTGTTATAATGCTGTTTTCTTCTTAGTTCTTAAATTAGTAGTGATTATTCCTCACGTGAAATCTTCATTAAAAATTTTTATCATTTTGCTGGTTCTTAATTACTCTCAAAAGTTACAATAAATTAAAACATTTATGATTTGATTATTTTTAAAAAAATTATACTAATTGGTATTTCTGGGATTATGAGTTACCATTATTGACACTATTTAGATTAGGACTATTGTCCTCATCTTTGTTGTTGTTATCACTGAATTTCTGGGATGAGGAGTTATCATTATTTACACTATTTGTTGTTGTTATCACAAGGTTTCAACTGTTGTACCCTCTGGCCTTCATCAGGTGTATGTTGATCCAAGTATCCTACAGGGAATTTTGAATTGAAGCTTTTATTTAACTTACACAGGTAAACTGTTCTCTTTCTACTGCCCATGTCTAGGGAGATCTCATCTAGCTTATTTTTAGTACTGCTCAGTTATTGTTTGCCCTGTTTCACCGAGTCCAAATACACATTGCCCAGGCCAGGGATTGAACTCACAATTACTATGTCACCAAATTCACAAACCAACATTTTAACTTACTAGGCTATTCTCTGTGGAGAACTTGGAGCTTTAAATCTAACCTGCCTGTCTGCTGATGAAGTGCCACCAGTGATAGCGAACATATGCATGGGATAGTTCAAGGAACGGCCACAGTAACGCCAACAGATGACCGAAATGAAACTTTCATACTCTGGCCACACCAGGAAGACCAAATGCACATTGCCCAACCCAGGGATTAAACTCATAATTACTAGGTCACCAAATTTAAGGTCAGAGGTCAGAGGGAACAATCACTGAAACAAAGAGGAGGACAGTAGTCTGCATGTAAATAGTGTAAATATCCTAGTTGGTGTTTATTAAATAGGAAATATTGCATGTTAAAACACATTTTGTGTCAGAGTTCTTTATTTACCATTTTAAAGTTAAGGTTTCATCTGTATTTATTATTTTTATACAACTGAAATTGTTTTATATGTAATATTAAAACTAATTTTTAACAGTTCAAACTTAACATAGAAACTTCAACACTGAGAAGAAACAAAGTAACATTCATGGGAAAATTAAAATTTTAGTTGGTATAGGTATACAAAAATGATATATAAAATGGCATCGCACAGTAATCACACAAGAGCATTCCATGCAAGATCAGAAAACTATTAGGTGTGTGCAAAAGTATCCAGCAAAATAAAAATGGTTTACAATTGTACATTCAATTAAAAAAATGCTGAGAACTTATGCACACACTTAATAGAATAATATTTAAACAACAATCAAGTCAACATTCCAACAAAGAACAAGAACCATTCCTTTTGTTTAAGATTCCTGGAAGAAAGTCAATACTCAGATTTCTATAAACCTTTATGAGAAGATGAAGTGTTGTGTCTTGGAAGGACTTAATCTTAATCCCACAAGGGATTAGGGAAATAAATATCAAACTCACCTCAGCATCAAGATATTGTAGAACACCTCCACTGTAGTCATCAAGGTCAACTCGAAAATTGATCAAATGTTAAGGAAAGATTTTTTCTTTTGTGAATATCAGTTACTTTGGACAGCCAAAAGAAAAAAATTAAGGCTAAAAAAATTAAGGCTAAAAAAATTAAGGCTAAAAAAATTAAGGCTAAAAAAATTAAGGCTAAAAAAATTAAGGCTAAAAAAATTAAGGCTAAAAAAATTAAGGCTAAAAAAATTAAGGCTAAAAAAATTAAGGCTAAAAAAATTAAGGCTAAAAAAATTAAGGCTAAAAAAATTAAGGCTAAAAAAATTAAGGCTAAAAAAATTAAGGCTAAAAAAATTAAGGCTAAAAAAATTAAGGCTAAAAAAATTAAGGCTAAAAAAATTAAGGCTAAAAAAATTAAGGCTAAAAAAATTAAGGCTAAAAAAATTAAGGCTAAAAAAATTAAGGCTAAAAAAACAAAAAAGAATTTTGTACAGCAAGAGAATTTTGTGTTTGAAAAGATAACACAGATCTTAAAGTTTCTGTAAAATACATTCAGTAGTGAATGAACTAAAATGAAAAAAAAAAGTATAACAGACAAACATACTTGGAAATGAGAAGTCGGGCATTATATATTTGGGGGAAAAAGGACATAAAATTTAATTTCTGTTTTATATACCTTTTCCTTTGACAAATATTATTCCTCAGTCAAGGAAATTAGTATGAACTAACCAATATACAATGATTAAACCAACTCGTCTAAGAACATTCTTCTATCTCATTAAGGTTTTAAAACTGAGCAGATAATTCTTACTTCAAATGTTGCTATAGCGGATACTCGTATTTGAAATAGATGCCCCATTTTTATTTATTAAACAGTGTGTATAAGATTTATCAGCCTGTGCACTCAAGAAATGTAAAGAAAATGTGTACTCCTGACAGGGATCGAACCTGCATCTCCCTTTATAGGGGAACAACCAATCCAGTGTATTTTACCACTTAGCCACAAAGAATGATACAGGGTTTATTTTCCCCTTTTGTTTGTCAACTCAGAGGCACACGAGAAAAATAATCCATCTGCTCAGTTTTTTATTTTTTTTATCCGAGACAAAAACAAAACAAGTTCTAAAGAATTAATGTATTTATTTTCAATCCAACATTTTTATTATTCACACAGATTCAATCCCTGCCAGAGAACATATTTACTAAGATTTCTCAGATACACAGACTGATAGATACAAAGGACACTATTTAATAAATAAAAACAGGGTGTCTATTTCAAATATGAGTATCCACTATAATAATATTTGAAGTAATAAAAAATAAAATCCTTTAATTATTTAGAAACTGATCTGATAATCTTAAAGACCAATAGATTAACCGAAATGAAATCTGAAATCAAACTTGGTTAAAAGGTGCCTGAAAAATGGGAAGAAAACAGTCAATTGTCCAAATATAGCTTTGAATCTTAATGACTTTTCTCAAAGCCAATAAAATTAAAATTTCTTTAATAAAATATATTTAAAATACAAATGAGACAATTCTTCTAAATCCCCGAGCAATAGAAGAGCAAAGAAAAAAAAAAAAGGATATTGTTCAAGAGAATCTTCCTCACCAAACAGAAAGCAGACAAGGTAATCTCCAGTGGAAGACGTCTGTGTTGTTGCGGACGGAGGCAGCAGTGGAGCACCACAAGTAGCAGAGGGATTCGAGTCAGACTTCCATAAACAATAATAACAAACTGAAGGGAATTCCGAGTTTTCACTGGAAAAACAATAACAAATGTTATCAGTCCTAACCTGACATCCCAGCATCAATATTTCCCACCATCATAATATAGCTTCCCAGTGGCTTTTCTGTAAATATTTTCATGATAATTGTTCTGATGAGCTTTCTTCTTTGGTAACTTGATTTAATGAATTTAAGTATAGTACTAGTTTGGCAGTTAGGTCCCATCATTTTACTGTTGAAATTGCTAAATGTAATTGTAAATTCTATTCTAATAGTTTCTTTTCTCATATTTTTTGCCTGTGAAATACTTTTTACTTTCTTGTCAACTACAATCTACAAAGATTTAAATGTAAGGTCACTTGTTTTCTATCTCATTGAAGACTTTTTTTTTAATTTTTTTTTTTATTGTTCTCTCTCCCCAATAATGTTGTTCTTGGGGTCTTTCACTCTCAGTAACTTCTTGTTTTGTAGCTTTACTTGACATGAAATGATAAAACAATCCCACCCCAAAAAGCACTAAACTGATATTGAAAAACAAAAATATACGACTCAAAAGTTGATTAGTAGTGAGCTGGAAATACCAAAATTTCAGTTTTTGCTATTTGAATTTTCTGATGAACCTTAATTCTGAAGTTAATGATTGAATATGTTCCTCGTGAGTTCTAGGACTAGGAAATACCTGTGGAAATTCACCTGTTGCATCATTAAATATTTCAGCTTAAAAACTTTAAAAAAACATTGCAATAACAATCACAAGTATGAAGATAGGTCATTATTTAAAGAAGTAAGAGGGTACAAATGAAAAAAAATCCAAAATTGAAAAAGTTTTCCATTTCACTGAAGCAGATGTTAAATGCAGAAAAATGTTACTATCTTCTGCTTCTTTCTTATTATGTAGGATTTCTTTTTCTCAAAAAACAAAAAAAAAACAAATAGCTTCTCAAACATATTCTCCCCTACCCTCTTTCCTCACAATCAAAATGGAATGGTTCATTATTTATCTGAGGTAATGACAGGGCGTAATGCAGATGCTAACTAATGGAAAAACGAGCAGAATTAAATTCACTCGGTTTTTTTTTATGGTTCCCATCATATAATGATTGGAATCACAAAAATGAGTGAATTTACTTAACATTTTAAAGACTCAAATCCAAAACTGATAACAGCTGTAAAGGAAAATAAATACGATTGCTAAAGATTCCTCTTCCTTTCTAAACAAAGCTAAGAAACGACAATAAAATGTCAATATTTACTTAGCTTCATAACACGCAAGTTTTATACAGGGGTAAGAAAATTGTCTTATACCAATCTTTTAAATGAGGTGACCTGGCATGCCAGCCTTTAAGAAAAAAAAGTAACCAAAATCCTAGCTTTTACAAGAGATTGAACACTGATCTCTAGCATCATTGGGGCATGTTTAACTACCTCAACTACATGGTATATATTATAGGCCTGAAAAAATATTTTATGCAAAAATTTTCAAATAATTCTTTTAAAAAGAACAATTCTTATCTAGAAATTTATTTTTTGTATTTTCATATGAAACAAAGAGCTTTCTTAAATATGGATTGGAATAAAAAAAACAAAAAAACTTCTAAATTTTGTAGTCATTTTAACTCACTCTAATCTATAAAATTCATCTTTGATTACATAATACCAAAATCTAGTCATACAATGAAAAATTAGCTAAGCTTTAAAAAAGAAAAAAAAAGGATTGGTACTAAATTATAAATTACCTAAAGTAGAAAGTTGGTGGGAGGAGAGAGAAATGACCGGAGTGTCACAGAAATTCAGTAAATCCTATATTTTGTGATGATTTAATAAAAAAAAAAAAAAAAAAATTAATTACATTTTACTTTTCTATTAAGAAGAGAGAAATATATACTGAACAAAAACATAATAGTATTTAACTAATTTCTTTCTGCTTTCTGTTTAATGGTTTAGATTGTGTTACTAATCCTCAAGTTTGATACTTGGGTAAAAAATTTAAAAAATAAAAAAAAATTTTTTTTTAAATTCTCCATTATTTTTATTTTTTAAATGCCATTTTCCTTTTTGGCTCTACATGACTTCCTTTTCTTTAATATGTGCAAATTGCTATGACTTCTCACAACAGATAGCGAGTAACTTTTTGCTGCCTACCCCATGGTTTTAAATTCAGTATAGCCCATCTACTAGACTAGACACTGTTAAAGGCAGCTTCTTTTATGTACCGTGTCATTTCGGGGCGTTGGCAATCATAACATTCCAGAATTTCTTATTCAATACTAATGGGGGAGGAGGTACAAAAAAAAAAACTACTCTGCTATTTAACCCCTAGTGAAAGAAGAGGGAGTAAAGATGGAAACGGGCACTTCCCCAAGGGTATGTGAGATGAAATTTAAACTTGCCTTGACAATTATACTTTCTTCAATAACCATGAGACAACACAGACACAAAATGATAAAAAACATTTAGTTTTAAGGCATGCTATGTTTATAGATAAAAGTACTGTGTGTGTGTGTGTGTGTGTGTGTGTGTGTGTATATATATATATAAAAATGGCTAGCCACTCATATCAAAGGATGCCTATCTAATGGAGTAGCTAGCTAATCCCATTGCAGACACTTGCTCAGGCAAGTTTGTGTTTTTTCAACACCCACATAGCCGACCTGTGGTTTATACTGCAACTATGCTAAGCAGACCTTAGTTAC
>OZ038501.1:92981120-93011120 GCA_964036315.1 Acanthosepion esculentum | reverse complement strand
GTATTTTGAATTTTTTATTATTTTCAAGCTCCCAATTATGTTTTGTATTACCATATTTGAAAAGAAATTTGAAAATTCTCTCTGCCATTTGTATCAATTGTCTTTAAGTATACACTAGATTCAGTTGCATTCCAAGTGATTTGGCACACTTAGTGGTTGCATCTCCTACTAGAGATTGCAGTGTCACATCTTTAGAGATGACATCTCTTTGACATAGAAAGTATTATTCCTCTGCTAAATAGATGTAAGATATGATTTGAAACAACAACCTGTCATCATACACACCGCCATTTTTTTTTCTTGTTGGACGGTGTACTTTCCTATTGATTACAGTACCCAGTGTTCCCAAATGGGGCCTAGTTAAAGATTAACCAAAGCTCTAACTTTGGAGATCAAATAAGAACTAGTGCTTTCAGTGCAATTTGACCATAAATTTCAAACTTCATTTACAATTATAAATACTTGAAAGACCAGTGAAAATATCACGTTTTTCTTATTTGAATTTTCTGATGAATCTTAATTCTTCAGTTAATGATTGAATAAGCTCATGGCAAGTTCTAAAACAATGAAACATTTGTAGAAATTCCCCTATCATATTAAATATTTGAGCTTAACAACTTTAACAAAATATTGCAATAACAATGAAATATGAAGGTGAATCATTATTTTAAGAAGTGGGTACAAATGAAAAGATTTGAAATTGACAACTTTTCCATTTCCTTGAAATGTCCATTAAACATTTCTATTTTCCTTTTCTTTCATTCATTTTCTCACAGAAACTTTGTAGTGTATATCTTTTGTCTTTCTCTACAATCAAAAACAGAATATTTATGTGCTATTGGCAGGAGACATTAAACACTTCTATCTTCCCATCTTTCTTTCTAATCAAATCTCCGGCTTACAAACATTTCTCTTAATAGTAATTTAAAAATAATTCAGCAGACAATGTTATTTATGGTAACTGGATTTTTGGTGATTGCCTTACTCGGGTTTTGTTGTTTGACACTGCACATCTGAAAAATGACGTCACAGTCACCAGGGTTTCTCGGCCTTTTGGCTAAGATCAAAGTGTAGTATCTGTTCGCGGATTACTCACTGAATGATCGCCTATGGGGCCGGGATTCCTTCTCCGATACGGGCCGGCGGCAGGGATTCGTCCCTGCGCTGGTGGTATCGTGGCTACGTCTGACTAGCTATGACCAGCTCTGACCAGCTTGGACAAGCTATGACCAGCTAAGACCAGCCAAGACCAGCTATGACTAGCTAAAGCCAAAGCACTGCGACCCGGGTGAAAACTCGGGTCCATTCCCCCTCCCTTCCCACGTTAAACTCCGACCTTGTGTCACAACCTGACCGTGTGGGAGGTCAAGTAAATCCCGTGTAGTATCTGTTCGCAGATTACTCGCTGAATGATCGCCTTTAGGCTGGGAGTGATCACCGATACAGGCCGGTCGCAGGGATTCGTCCCTGCGCTGGTAGTATCATAGCTAGATTAGCTAAAGCCAAAGCTAAAGACCAGCTTGGACAAGCTATGACCAGCTAAAGCCAAAGCACTGCGGCCCGGGTGAAAACTCGGGTCCATTCCCCCTCCCGTCCCACGTTAAACCCCGACCTTGTGTCACAACCTGACCGTGTGGGAGGTCAAGTAAATCCCCGGCCTTTTGGCTAAGATCAAAGTGTAGTATCTGTTCGCAGATTACTCGCTGAATGATCGCCTTTAGGCCGGGAGCGATCACTGATACAGGCCGGTCGCAGGGATTCGTCCCTGCGCTGGTAGTATCGGGGCTACGTCTGACTAGCTATGACAAGCTAAGACCAGCCATGACCAGCTATGACTAGCTAAGACCAGCTCTGACCAGCTTGGACAAGCTAAGACCAGCTTGGACAAGCTAAGACCAGCTAAAGCACTGCGGCCCGGGTGAAAGCTCGGGTCCACTCCCCCTCCCGTCCCACGTTAAACCCCGACCTTGTGTCACAACCTGACCGTGTGGGAGGTCAAGTAAATCCACGGCCTTTTGGCTAAGATCAAAGTGTAGTATCTGTTCGCAGATTACTCGCTGAATGATCGTCTTTAGGCCGGGAGCGATCACTGATACAGGCCGGTCGCAGGGATTCGTCCCTGCGCTGGTAGTATCGGGGCTACGTCTGACTAGCTATGACAAGCTAAGACCAGCCATGACCAGCTATGACTAGCTAAGACCAGCTCTGACCAGCTTGGACAAGCTAAGACCAGCTAAAGCACTGCGGCCCGGGTGAAAGCTCGGGTCCACTCCCCCTCCCGTCCCACGTTAAACCCCGACCTTGTGTCACAACCTGACCGTGTGGGAGGTCAAGTAAATCCACGGCCTTTTGGCTAAGATCAAAGTGTAGTATCTGTTCGCAGATTACTCACTGAATGATCGCCTATGGGGCCCGGGGTTCCTTCTCCGATACAGGCCGGCGGCAGGGATTCGTCCCTGCGCTGGTAGTATCGTGGCTATGTCTGACTAGCTATGACCAGCTTGGACAAGCTATGACCAGCCAAGACCAGCTATGACTAGCTAAAGCCAAAGCACTGCGACCCGGGTGAAAACTCGGGTCCATTCCCCCTCCCTTCCCACGTTAAACTCCGACCTTGTGTCACAACCTGGCCCTGTGGGAGGTCAAGTAAATCCCGTGTAGTATCTGTTCGCAGATTACTCACTGAATGATCGCCTATGGGGCCCGGGATTCCTTCTCCGATACGGGCCGGCGGGAGGGATTCGTCCCTGCGCTGGTAGTATCGTGGCTACGTCTGACTAGCTATGACCAGCCAAGACCAGCCAAGACCAGCCAAGACCAGCTATGACTAGCTAAAGCCAAAGCACTGCGACCCGGGTGAAAACTCGGGTCCATTCCCCCTCCCCTTCCCACGTTAAACTCCGACCTTGTGTCACAACCTGGCCCTGTGGGAGGTCAAGTAAATCCCGTGTAGTATCTGTTCTGATCAGCTTAATATAATTCTCTTTCTCCACTTCTATTTTACCTTCTTTCTTTCAATTTCTCACTGGAACCAGATAGTGTTTTTTTTTTCTCCTTGCTCCATGTGATCAAAACAGAATAGTCCATTATTCATAGGGTTATTGGCAGGGCGTAACGGTCGTGTGAACTAATGAAAGGAAGAACAAGCACGATTATAATAGGATAAATTGAGACAGAGCAAGAAATGGCTTGTAAACTATAAAACAAAACTATTGCCTTTTAGTCATCTCAGAGAACCATTTTTGCTTTCCATCAGTCTGACTACTGCTAAACTCCAAGAGAGCAACTCATCGTGATGTCTTGGTCTCACATTTTCCACTGGCATGAAGTGGAATAATTAAGGTATTTATTGAACAAAGTAACTAATAATAACAAAACAAAAGTCATTGAAACAAAGCAAGTTCAGTCGACCAATGATGACAATTCCAGAACAACGTAACTATAAACAATTTTTTCTATCCTCTGCCAGCTGCTATGATGGAGAAAGCATTACCTCGAACTGTCGCCAGTGAGACACGCTGCAAGAGCCACTCCGTTTCGCGAGGCTCATTCCTTAATCGAGACGCAATCGTGCCAATCCTCCGAAGGAATACCATCGAATGAGTGGAATAATTATATTGAATCAATTTCTAGATCTGCTGCTGGGAAATTTAGTTCAATGTGCCATGCTAGATCATTTTTTTGCCAGACTCCATCTTACTACATCTGGATTTTGATGCTTCGACTATATATCTCGAGATTGTTGATAAAATCCAAAAGAAGGGTCCGTAATGTTATTGGTCCTCTTGACTTATGCCACTTTCCTGACTGCCTTGGCATGGATTCCCTGTGCCTTTTCTATAAATATTTTCAGTTGTTTTATTCCCCTCCCCCCACAGACAATGAATTGTAAAATATGGGGACTAGTTAGTATTTTCATAGAGACAATGAGGTATTATGGTGATTGTAGTAAGAAAGATACGTATGAATGTGTTGTTTTGGTGTAAGGAATATTATTTGTATGATTGGGTCAGTGTTTGTGGCTAGCTAAGTTATAGTTAAGACAGAAGAAGACCGTCCATTCCCCAATCTCCCTTTTGGCCTTGTGCCACATTTTTGTGTATTAAACAGAATAAATATCGCTCTCCTTCTTGACTGCATGAATTTAGATGTAGCACTAGATTGGCAACAAGGTCTCACCATTTTACTGTTGAAATGGCTAGATGTAACCATAAGCTCTTTTCTAATAGTTTATATTCCCAGATTTCTTGCTCTTGGAACTCTATTCTGGCTTCTTGCTCTGTCACCTACAATCTTCAAAAGCTTAAATGCAACATCAATTGCTATATTCTGTCTTCTTGAATCCTGTTCTTTTATTGTCCTTTCTCCTCATGTAAGTAAACTGGGATTGCAAAGGAAATATTTGTCGCAGATTATTTCCACGTCACAGAGAATAAATCACTAAGTTCCAACTCGAACATCGAGGGCAGAAAGAAATGCCGAAAACTCGATTCGCAAATACTATCTCGCTAATCAAAATGCATGCCACCAGTCAGAAAAATAACTCGTTCTCCACCAAACGCGGTAGCCAAAATTGCCGAATTCACCCCAGATTCAAGAACACCAACTGCTTTTATCGGACGAACATTTTTTCCATTCGTCGACAGCTGAGAGACGATCTCCAGTATTTTGCATATCAAAGTACGTTTAATTGCGACTCCTGCATCAGACTTTTTTTTTTTTTTAATTCAAATATTCCGTCTTCAGCATGTCATGCGGAATACGTGCCCTTTTGTTTGGTAAGTAATTTTCTTTTTCGCCAGATTTTCCGTCGTAAAATACATGCGACTCGCCGTCACTTAGTTTGACGAGGTAAATCCCCGTTTTCTTCGCTTTACCTCACTAACGTTGATCACTTTTACTCTCAGTAACCCTTCGTGTCTCAACATTAAATCCTATGAATGGCTTTTAAGGATATAATAATCAAAAGTTAATAGAAATACTGGGAGTCTACAGAGCCATTTCTTGGGGAAAAAATATGATGAAAAAAATGATCCGACTACCTACAAGTCCTTACAACATCTCCATTTAGTAACCCTCTACCTTTAATGTCTCTTGGGCCTTGTATTGAATAAACAATAGTGTAAAGAAAAAAATAAATACAATTTCAAACATTATTAATTCCAAGGAATGAACTTTGATCTCAGAATTAAAATGTAAGTTGAGCAATAATGTTCCTAAAAATCAATAGGCTTATCCTCATATCACATTGAAACACCAGTTTTCTTATGACCACAGAAATTAAGCAACATCGAGCCTGGTCAGTGCCTAGATAACTGACCACTTGGGAATAACAGGTGCTGTAATCTTGAATGTGCAGGTGGTGTTATGGATATAGACTCGGAATTGGAGATCAGAGAGCAAAGTTCCAATTCAGTCAGGTTCTTTATATTTACTTACATACAAATCACCTTGAAATAGGTATGAATCCACCTGTTCTCCCCGCAGCTGTGGGTTAATTACTAGTACTCGCAACAATAAATCATTATTATATCCAAAAAGTACTTACATTCTAAAAATATCTTCCGGTTTTAAATAATTGATGGGCCATAAAAACCAAATCAATCAAAGTCAAAAGAATCTTATTGTTACAATGTGATTTAACATTTTGACCTCTGATGAAGATGAGATTTCAAGCTAGTTCTGGAACTATGGAAATCCAATTAGACAGAGAAGATGACCAAACCAAGGACCATGAAGCACTTATGTTCTTTTTGCCTTTTTAGTTTGGAAATATGTTAGAGATTGTTTTCTCATCACATTTAATATCAAAATTTAAACAACAATAACAACAAAAATAGGTTAATTATTTACCAGATTTAAACATGGATTCCACTAGATAAAGAGATGAGTTCATGATTATTTAAGTATTAAAATCCTAATGTTAATGTTTGAGTGAAAGTTTATTCTTCAATTCTGAATAGCAACAATGGTTTCACAGGAGTATTCATATCTTGCAACTCTCAAACAACTGAAGTTTACTTTATGAGTGTCCTCTATTAAATGAGTTTTGTCACCACCACACCTTTTACATGTCAACAAATACCGTATTATTATACAAATAATATATCAATTACTCAAGGAGTTATTCAGGCCATCTTTATTGATTTATCACAAGTGGGTGGGAGTTTAAATGGGCTATGGAATCTCGGTATTTCAGACAATCTATATATAAACACACTTATGCTTGGTCAAGAGTAAAACAGAAAGAGAGGTTCATAGTGAGTAAAACAGAAAGAGAGGTTCATAGTGAGTAAGAAAGAGAGGGACATAGTGAGTAAGGCAGAGAGGGACATAGTGAGTAAGGCAGAGAGGGACATCGTGAGTAAGGCAGAGAGGGACATCGTGAGTAAGGCAGAGATAGAGAGGGACATAGTGAGTAAAACAGAGAGAGATAGAGAGGGACATAGTGAGTAAAACAGAGATAGAGATAGAGAGGGACATAGTGAGTAAAACAGAGATAGAGATAGAGAGGGACATAGTGAGTAAAACAGAGATAGAGATAGAGAGGGACATAGTGAGTAAAACAGAGATAGAGATAGAGAGGGACATAGTGAGTCAAAAATGCAAGCAACACAGAGAAGGATTAGAGAGGCAAACATAAAGGAGAGGACATAGAGAGTAAAATAGAAAGAGAGGGACAGAGACAAAAAGTTAATGTACCTGAGAGGGATTGGAGGAAGGGGGGTATCATCTTAGATAAAGGCAGTTATTTGTAGTGGGGGTTAAATCAGGTTTTGTGACCTGCTGTCTATCTCTAATGTACAGATAACATACATCTCCAGATTACACGTGAACTTATTTCATTTCAGGTATGCAGAATATATATAATTCATGTTTATTCTATCTCAAGGAAAATAGTTCCAGATTTCTGTATTTTTAAGAGATGACACCTCACTTTTCTTATAAGTATCAGGGAATGGTTAGAGGGTTGAAAAGTGTCAGAGTTAACTCCTCCTTAATTTCTTAATTGTCCAAATTGTTCCTAGGGGTCACTATCTCTAAAGTATAAATACTCACGAATACTTCTCTCGCTCTCTCTCTTCTTCCACTTTTCAGCAGACACTGCGACGATGTAAAGCTTTTGCAGAAGATTGCATTTTCCCCTTCGTGAGATGCACTATGCTTTTCCTTGGGAAAATGCCATGAACATTGTGCACACACACACACACACACACATATGTATGAACATACTCTGAAAGACAAACTCTTTATGTTAATGCACATACACACACGTTAATGTTTTTTTGTCTTCTTGTTTTTCTTTTACATTTTATTTTTGGTAGACACATTCTCCAAGTGCCATATTTGTAGTGGACTTTATTTCAGGAGTTCCACACGTGTACAGATCACAACACATAAAAAAACCCATGGACCGCTACAATAGTACAGAGTGTTTCATTGAAAGATTTATTAGTAAATCTGTGGAAATTACATGGGTTTTGCTAATATTTATTATTATAAACAGATTGTAATGAATTCTATACACAAGAGGCTCACAATGTCAAACCTAAAAATGTGAATAAACATGCAAATTATACTTTTAATTAGATGTGTATATTTCACACCTATGCTCATATATAGTAAAAACAAAATTTTCTAACAGGTTATTAATCTGTCATGGGTTATGTTGTAATGGAATGTCCCACACTCCCTATCGCCTATGGGGACTGACTATATCAGTAGATATATATAGTGAGCACAGGATATACCTGGCGACTTGCTTTGGGAATTACTAGCCTGCCACCTGATTCCCTGTCTTTTAGTAGTGTATTCTCTTTTACGATAAACCTCTCTTTTTTTCATCTGCACGTGTGTTGCTGTTCTTTCCCTTGAGTACCACCTTTGTCTGTAACCTCTTTAAGGATACAACAGGTTATTTAAAGCCAGAAAATATTTTTAGATTGCAAGAATTTTTGGGAGATAATGATTTGCTGTTACAAGTCCTACTAATTAGCCCATCTCTGAGGGGGGGAAGAGGTGAATTCATAATTTCCACAAGGGTATTTGTGCAAACGTGAATATAACAAACCTGACTGCAATTGGAACTCTGCCCTACAATTTCAAATTCTGAGCTGTTATTCATTATATCACTTGCAAATAGAAGCTTACAGCACCTGGTATTCCCAAGCAGTTAGCCATCTAAATTCTGACAAGGCTTGATGTTGCTTAACTTTGGTGATCATATGAGAACCTGTGTTTTAACATATGGGTGTAAGAGTAAAAAGAGCAAAAAAATAAATAAATAAAATCACATAGTAGTAGTAGTTCTGCATAATGGATGCTCAATCTGCAAGGTAACCCTCCAGGTGAGACAAAATGTAATGGAAGAAACTCATACCCCCCCTCACACAAATAGATTGGGTAACAGTCTCACCTTAACTCTTCTATATCACCATCTTCCTCCTCTTCTTCCGCCTCATCTCCCAGGCCATCTCCTTTTTTTGTCCCACTTCCTGCTGTAGATTTGCTGCTTTTGTCTTCATGATGATGCTGATTGGATCTACAAAACAAGCAGGAACCATCAGAGAGAGAGAAAAAGAGAGAGAGAAAAAAGAGAGAGAGAAAAAAAGAGAGAGAGAAAAAAAGAGAGAGAGAAAAAAAGAGAGAGAAGAAAAAAAGAGAGAGAGAAAAAAAGAGAGAGAGAAAAAAAGAGAGAGAGAAAAAAAGAGAGAGAGAAAAAAAGAGAGAGAGAAAAAAAGAGAGAGAGAAAAAAAAGAGAGAGAGAAAAAAAGAGAGAGAGAAAAAAAGAGAGAGAGAAAAAAAAGAGAGAGAGAAAAAAAGAGAGAGAGAAAAAAAAGAGAGAGAGAAAAAAAGAGAGAGAGAAAAAAAGAGAGAGAGAAAAAGAAAAAGAGAGAAAAAGAAAAAGAGAGAGAGAAAGAAAAAATAAAATAAAAAAATTTGATTCCATAACCAAATAGAATTACAGAAAATTACCAAATAAAAGGCGAAGAAGAAAAAAAACAAAAACGTAGCCAATCATAAGCATCATTTCTTTTTGATTTCAAAGAAATTTTCTCTGCTTTTACCACATAATTTTCTTTCTTTCTTTCCATTATCGTCCAGGTATCAGACAATTGTATCCTCTTCTAAATAATGATCTTTCATTCTCTGAAAATATTTCCACCCGGTCTTCTGTTGATAGTTATTCACTTACCCACACCCCTTTCCTTAATGTCCATTCAAACGCTCGACTTTCCTATCTTTAATGCCTTGCAGATTTTGTCAGCACCAAGCCTATCGAGGGCATTACTATTGAGAAAGCGTTATCAAGCTAGACTAGCACTACTAAAGTGAATTAAATTCTCACTAGATGCCCCAATACTTGTGTTGTTCTAAATTAAACTAAATATTAATAGACCGTTGAAATAGTTGGGTATTTCCTCGTTAGTGTCAGTGATTGGTGCTTGCGTGACGCTATGATTGAGACAGCTACATAAAAGGAGAAGGGGTGATTTAATCTTGATATCAAGTGTTTCCCGATTTATGACTAGCAGATAAAAACTTTGAAGTTGGGTCTTCTAAGCAACATTTACTTGACTAAAAGGGAATAGAAGAATAAGTGAGTGGATGAGGGCTTTTACAGGTCAAGTGACAACAAACTGGATATTGAAGCTTTCCTGCTGCTGATCTATATTAATAGTCACAGTTGAAGTAGGGAGTTCTGGCCTGCCATTAGCAAGTTCCATTTGAGTTGTTCCATTGCTGCCTGTTTGTGTTACCAGCCATACATTGTGATGTTGAGATGAGCCATAAGTTGGCAGGAAAGAAAAATTGAAGTGAAGAGCTGTAAGTTAGTCCAACCTAGCAGAAGTTGATCCGAGTGTCACCTACCTACTCACCAAGACTGAGCAAGCAAAGCCTTGAATATACTGGAAAGAAGGTTATCATTTATTTAGGTGGCATTTTATTTATTCATCTTTTATTTCCTTGTGAACATGCAGTGGACTTTACCCAGTTTTGGTGTACATTTACATGAATGTGAATGGAAACAACCATGTGGTAGTCATTGGCCAATCAGTGGAAAGCTGGGCAAGTGTTTTGTTGTATGTTTACATTTGAACCCAGGTAAAAGCCAAGATTTTGAGCATTAATGTTGCAAACAGTTCACCTGGAAGATTGAAATAAGATTATTTATTCCTTCCCTTTAACATCCAACTCAGGTGAAGTATGAGCTATATACATACACATATAACTAATGGCAGAAGACAGAGAGGTCTAAGAAAGAATAAAAAAATAAGGAGACAATACTCACATTTAGTTTCAAAGAAAAAAAAAAAACAGTTTTACTTGAGCCAGTTTGATTTTTGCAAGATGTAGTAAAGAATGCATTATGCTTTTTTTTTTTAACCTAGATAAAATAATTAACCAATCAAACGGTTCTATTTAGTTTTCAAAAGTACTAAGTCTGAGAGCTGGTAGTTAATCCTCACCGAAAATAAAAAGTAAGCGAGCAACCCTGAAAAGTCAGTAGTAGGAAATTCAAAAAGAATGATTGGTGCTGCGGTGGTTTTAAAGAAACTCAGCTAGCCGCTCTTCTCAAAACCGTTAGCTATCAAGGCATTGAATATCAGCTGCTAATTGACCGATGTCCTTTCCTTCCTTCTAAACAGGTGTACATGAACAAACCCTCTTATGGGCATATGCTTTCTCAGACACACTTATATAACCATTTTAATTACTCTAAAGCCAAATCTATTACTGAATGCCAAACATCATTTCTCAAGAAGCTTTTCATAGAATTTTATAAAGAATCGTTTCTATACAATTTTTATTTATTCATAGATATCTAAAAATTTTACTGTAATTTCTAAAGTAATGGATTTTTTTAAATTTATTAATCTGACAGATTTTATTACTTAAATGTTATTTTTAGTAGATACCCATATTCGAGTAGACGCTCCATTTATTTAGTAAAGTTGAATAGTACATTATAAATTTTGCTTGGTTGGTGACGCACTCCATGGCTGAGTTGGTATAAGCACAATGGATCAAATGACTGTTTCTCCTACCAAGGTGGACACAGGTTTGAATCTTGCTGGAGAGCACATATTTTTCTTTGAGAAGATTTCTTGAATATTCAGGCAAGTAGGTGGAAATAAATGAATATACTGTTTAATAAATAAATTGGAGTTTCTACTCAAATATGGGTACACACTAAAAAACAAAAACAAAAAAAAACAAAAAACAAACAAACAAACATTTAAGTAATAAAAAAATGAAAAAAATAAAAAAATTACTGTAAATACAACTCATTTTTCTCATTCATTCATTCCAAATTGTAAGCAAACACCAGGAATAGAATAATTAATAGAATATTTGCTATCCTCTTAAATATTAATCTTGGGTTCCCCAACAAGAATAATTTCAACAAATTGAATTCAGGAATAACCCAAATGCTTCAATTTTTGTTTAGCAGCAAATATAGACTTTTTTTTTTAGCCTTTCCCTAGCAAATACTCAATACTTGTCTCCTAGTGGAGATAGTTATATATTTCTCCATTTGTGGGTAGAGTTTGGACCAGTTTCAAATACAGGTCAAAGATTTCTAAGTGCTGATTTTCTCAGTAAGCTCTCTGCACTTGGAAATTTGACATAACAATTTTCTCCTTTCTATATAACTATGCCAGACTTAGCTGAAATAATAATTAGTAAATATCTGTATGTACTATTAAATAAGTTTTTTTATTTATGCTAGTTACAGTCAGACTAATGCCTTCAACCCTCAGTGAATTTTGAACTGATCCAATTATCTATTCCGAGTCTATATTAAATGCCTAGAGATATCTCATTTGCTTGTATTTTTTTTTTTTTTTTTAGCACTAATCAGTTATTGTTATTCCTATTTCTACCAAGTATGATTCGGTACTACCCAACCCAGGGATTGGGCTCACAATTACAATACCATCAATTTCATAACCAATGATTTAACACTAGTTTATTGTTTTCGCCTATAGACAGCCCTAGAAATGGACAGCAGAACAAGAACAAACTGCCTCTGTAGATTTGGTGACATAGTAATTGGAGTTCAATTCCTGGACTGGGTAGTACAAATACAAACAGGGCAAGCAATAATAATAATAATAGTAATAAGAGATATCCGGTGTTCACCTTGTCTGGTCTTTGCATGAGACTGCCTGTCAACTGAGAAAAAAACTGGTGTTATATAGCTTTCCCAGTTCTAGACCCATGCTGACTATTGGCTAATACCTGTCCAGTATCGTTCATATGCAAATAGTGCCACCAGGTCTTCTCTCAACAGCCCGTTGTGGAAGGGGATGCAACTCCTGGTGTTTACAGCACCACATACAACCAACTTGGAGTCTTTTAATGGGCTAACCTGATTCTCTGTTACATATCCCTAGACATAGGCAATCTATCCTCAAATTAAATAAAGGGTTCAATTCAAAATTCTTACCCAAATTGATAGACACTTGAAGAAGGCTGGAGGGCATAATGATAAAAATGTTATGATAATGAAGTTAAGGACATTAGTCTGACTGTAAATAATGATAAATCCCCATCTCAGAAATTTAAAACAATCAAAACAAAATAGAACAAAGACAAAATCATCAATGATTATATTTTTAGATATCATCTAATGTTGTAGTTTATCATAATTATATAAGAAATTATGTGACTATTTGTGAAATAAAGACCAACAAGTTATTAAAAATATTTTAATCAATGCATTTCTTGTTACGCACAGAATGTATCTTTACCTAGACAAACAGTATTTGTATGAATTACAACCAACCAAGACCAAACACAGTTGGGATCATAGTCATTGTGAACTCCACAATCTTTTCATTAGTTGCAGATCTTCCACACATATTCACATATTTGTCACCTACTCTGTGACCTCTACCTGGAGTGGTCCCCAAGCCTTGTACAGAGTGAACATCATTGTAAAAAAAAAAATTTTTTAATTTTTTAAATTTAAAAAAAAAAAAATAAAAAATAAAAATAATAGTGTGGGTTTCATCAAGGCTACATCCGTTTTTTTTTTTGTTTTTTTAATTCAGAGTTATCCTCCTCCTAGACTGAAGAGCCCAGTCTGCTCTGCTATTTAACCAACAGTTGAGAGAGAGAAAGAGAGATAGCTATTTGTACATAAGTGGATGTAGCAAACTCAAGTGAAATTTGAACTGTGCAACATTAGCTAGCTGGTTTTTGTTCCATATCTGTATTACAATTATGGCAAAATATTTCAAATACATATAAAAATATAAATATATAGGTAAAAAGATACACAAATGAGTATATAAATGTGATTTGTTCAGAGGATTAGATCACCTTTAATTAGATTAATATAAGAATTTGTTTTGTTTTTTTAGTTTTTTTAAACATTAGAAGAAACTAATCTCATTTTTCTTCGATTTAAAAACATTTGCTAGGTTTGTATATTAACAAATCCCTATTGAAATTTAAAGTATTTTCAATCTATAATTTTTTTCTTATTTGTAAAAGAAAAACAATTGCTCCAAGAATTATTCAATGTCTTCATTAGTGAATATTCGAGAAGTCCAACACTTCTTTGTAGATATATGTGCTAGCTGGTGCCTCCATGTTACAATTGCACTGGTAAATGAAGCAGAGTTAATGTCCTGTGTTTATGTTTTGTTGTATTGTAGCAATGCCAATCACCAGAAAACAAACTGTAGAGGTCACAGTGTCAGATAATAGAATCCTGCCAAACTTCAGCATGCAGGTTTTTTTCTATCCTCATATTACAATTGCAGCTAAATGCTTAAAATGGTTAGATGAAACCATGCTAAGTTTCTTCTCTCACCAGTTTCCAGCTTCTTCCTTCCCAGTCAACTTTGACCTTCAAAAATTTAAATACAATATGTCAATCATCATCTTCTGTCTTCATTCCTATTCTTTTACTGTTCCGTTTCCTTGCTAAAGTTTTCTCATATTCTTTCACTCGGTAACTCCTTGAATCTTAGTGGCTTTATTGCCTTGTATGGAGTGAGAAAAAAATCCCTACACATAGGAAGTGGAACAAGAACAGATGGTTAAGGCAATTATTAATTTCCTACCCATATCCGAGCTTACTGATCAAACCCAATAAAAGCCATTCAATTTCAAGGCAATCAAGTACATTTTCCTTACATGGAAGATAGGTACTATACAATCCTTCATACCTATATCTGCCAGACTAAACTACCATAGGTAAATATTACCTCTGTTCCATTATATTAGTCTTAGCATAAGAAATCTGTATGTAAATGAAACAACTATTTAGTTGTAGTTACTATGTACACTCTGAAAGTAATACCTCATATTTATTTCCAAGCTACAACAGATACAGAGAGTACAATAATCCCACTAGCTAGAGTAAGTTTTTAGCTACAAAACACTTTTTTGATAGTCATGACCATTGACTATGCATTTTCAGCAATAATGAACAAGTGATGTCATGCCTATAAAAATCCACATTAGCAGAGGCAACACATTGCTGTTTCTACTGAAGAAACATTATCCACTACCTAACTGTGCTCAAATCCACTGTTTGGTCTCTTTGAAGAATCAACATCAATAAACAAGTAAACAACAATAGAAATTTACTTTCACACCTTTGCTTCATACACACTTTCGTATCAGATGCCATTTTATCTAACACAGCTGCTATCGATAGCAAAGAAAAATATAGAAAATATATATAAAAATAGAAAGTGTTTTATATAAAACTTTTCTTTTCCACCCTGAAAAATTACTATTCAAAAGCAAATAAAAGTGATTTGCTTTTAAATAGTATTTTAGTCCTTTTTAACAGTAATTTTTAATAATGATACAAGTATAGTCTTCCTTGTTGAGATCGATGAAAGAAATTATATAAAGTGCTTACAAGTGACAAGGAAGAATTTGATAAAAGAAATAAACATCTACATACAAAGTAGATAAGTAAACATATGTAATGATAAGCTATATTTTACATATAGAAGATCATGTAGATAATCAAATATTCTGGAACAGTTGAATTTTTTTTTTTTTAATGATAATTTAAAAGCTCACAAAACTTGACCACATTTGAAAAAGTTGAGTCCATATGGTAGAAATGACATATCCAAGCTGTTACACACTTTGTCAAATGTATAAAATTTAAATTATTCATATTCATCATTTTTTGACAGTATTTGTAGTCTTATATAAATGATAATACATTCAAAATTGGACAATTTAAGAATGAAACAATGGATTACTGAAAAGGTTAAGTGCGTTTTGAGTGCAAGATGTAGAATGTTTGATACAGAAGGCAATTATCTCCCTTTGGTTGAGACAAGTCCCATAAATGCCGCTTAGTGACATCACTCCATACAGTGACTGAAGTGGTAGTCGATTTCAGTTGGTTTACAGTAACAAAACTGAGAGGTTGCTTTCTTTAGATCAGTTTGAATCTGAAGTCATAAACATGGCTTATCCAGACACAGAAGTATCTCCATATTACAGGGAACGATGGATAAATTGTCATCTAAATTATGACAAAATTAAAATAACACTGACATGTCATTTTAACAAATATATTTATGAAAATTACACAAATATATCTTTAAATACTAAAGGATAAATTTATTCAATAAAATTGTCATCGGCTTCAACCACAGTCTCCAGATGACTTTGGAATCTCCTGCAACTCTTCTGGATAGCCTCCTCGTTTAAGTTGGTGAATGTTGCCATAATCCTTGCCATCAGTTCATCTTTGGTGTTACAAGGAGTTTTGTGGGTCTCTCACTCAACTGCAACCCATACATAATAATCAAGGGGGCTGCAGTCTGGAGTTAGGTGGCCAGATTTAAGGGGTGATGTGGTCACAGAAATTATCTGACAGCCATGACCAGGTTCTTCTGTTTGTGTGGTATATTGCAGAGTCCTGTTGATAGACAAAGTCTTCCAGCAGCCACCCTCTTGACCCAGGGCAGCACTACCTCCTCAAGGCACTTGATGTAGGCCCTCAGTGTCGAGTCTCACTAACTAATTTGGGAGTTCTTATCAGAACAATCAGAGTGAGTTTTCCAAGCTGTCATACCTTTGACATCACCAATAAACTCATTTCAAGTCCTCTGCACTGTCCTCAGATTGACACCCAAGCACTGAAATGTTCGTATTGAAGCTACTGATGTGAATGCAAAGCAGTACATCATGAGAACAAAGCATGTTTGTCATTCCTTTTCCTTTCAGCCATTCAATTCTGTTCATTATAAAACTATGAGAACCAAAACATGTTTGCCATTTTTGTTCCCTTCAGCCATTCCATGTGAGAATAAACCTTTCTTCCCTAGCTCTTTCACATTCCAGTGGTGACCATAATGTGATATTATTTACCTGACATACGATATTATTATCACCCATCAACTGTTGAACATTATGTGATATTATTTACCTTCATTATGGGTTTCAAATTTGTAAAGATCATGGTTAAAGAGATTTAGACAATATCATTTCTATTATAAGCAACAACTTAATATTCAGAATTTACAAGAGAACAAACTTAGATGTGTCAGTTTTAGATTAAGGTTCTTAAAGCTTCTAAGTCCTCTGGAGTATAATTGCAGTAAATTGTTATTTGAATAACCTCCCAGAAAGTGGAAAGGAAGTTATATATCAATAGGTAAGAATGTTGCAAGGATGACCACAGATAACAAAAGCCCAAATGGCCAGCACTAATGAATGAGAGAAATATAATATCTCTTTATTCATATTAAATAGTTCTTGATCTTGTCTTTTTGCAGGCATTACTTTCTTTGCTAATATTTTTTTTAAATTAAACATATATAGATACCATGAGGTGCAAACAACCAATGGAAACAAAGAATTCAAATTTAACCAATGGAAACAAAGAATTCAAATTTAACCAATGGAAACAAAGAATTCAAATTTAACCAATGGAAACAAAGAATTCAAATTTAACCAATGAAAACAAAGAATTCAAATTTAACCAATGAAAACAAAGAATTCAAATTTAACCAATGAAAACAAAGAATTCAAATTTAACCAATGAAAACAAAGAATTCATGTCTGGTGAAACTAAATAATAAAACATGTCAAATTTTATAAAGATTTATTACTTATTGCTCATTAGATAAGTTTTTTAAATCCATTATTTTAATTTCTGATGTTGATTGTCAATCTGTTTAGGTTATTTATAGTTTGATGACGACAGTCCAACTTTGGTTTTGATGAGATATTATTTTGTTGACGTTCCAGTTCAATTTTTCTTGATTTGTCAAAAATTGCTTTCTTTTTTCCAGATCTTCTGCAGTGAATTTAAGGTAAATCACTCTGCATTTTTGTCAGAATGGGCTGAATTGTCTTGTATCCATGTGTAGGATTGGTTGGCCAAGCATAGAAATGAATGAAATATGGGAACCAGTAATACAAAATGCTATAGAAAAACAACAATAACAAAAATTGTAATATTAGCACTGGTAAAAAATGGTACTGAGATATGAGATTTATAAGTCCCAAAAATTCACTCACTGATGTCCGCAAGGACACATGGCTCAATGGATAAAAGCATTAGCTGAATGACCCAGGAAAGTGACTTAAGACCACTCATGGAGGAGAAAATGATTAAAGACTGGGTGTACACAATCCCATGCAGTTGTGGCAAGAAATATAAAGGAGAAACAGGCTGCTCCCTTAAGATAAGTTCAATAGCTGGCTACAGCAGAGGGAACAAAAACTTGGAGAGTCAAGTTACTATTTGGGATCCAAAGGCATGGTATGTGGAATTAGTACACTACCTCCATATACTAAATGAAGGTTTCAGTTCGAAATTCCAATGTATATCACCTGAAGAAGGCTGAAACGTCATGAATACAGCAGTCCAAAGAATGTAAATAGCGTGAATAAGTATATGTTTGTCTTAGCATTCTTATACTAAAGATTTTATATCATTAGAATTTACAATAAGCGAATAAATTTAGAAAATGCGTAAGGGTTACTTCAAGATTAAGTTGCCAGCTAATTGAAACTAATTTGCATTATGAGTTGAGACAAAGAAAATATAATGTATATAAGTAATTAACGAGCTGATGTGGATTAGCTGCAGTGAAGGTAACAAAGACCTGGTAAGTAATTTTCTTGATTAGCATTTTTCATAGAAACCGCTTTACTGCTTTTATTGCTGTAGGTCAACAGCTTTTAACTTCTTTTCAATTGAAACTTATTCTTTTATACTAATGTTCAGCCAATACAAGGCCAAGAGCCACTCAAGGTAGAGGGTTAGTGTATGGTGTTGTATGAGCGTAAGAAAAGGTGAGAGGGCAAGTTCATGGGGTTATGTAGGAAAGATAACGATTGACCCTAGACTTGAAGAGGAATCAGGGGAAAACATCCGGGCAAGAGTCTGTTCCACAAAGCAGCAGTTCTTGGGAAGAATCTGTCCAAAATGGAATGTACATCTTTCGAGTGGAATGCAAAAAAGAAAAGATAACAACTAGATTTGAAGATGTCAAGATTACCGTGATCGGGAAAACATCCTGGTGAGAGAGTGTACCACAAAGCAGCGGTTCTTGGAAAGATGTCCGTATGGAAAAGACAAAGGGAATGTGGGATGATTCATCTTTGTGTACACGGCATAGCAGGTCCCAGTTGTAAAGGTCAAGGGGTGGTGGAACCATGGAAGATAGCTTGTCAGAAAATATACTATGGAAATAATGATAAAGCAGTTTAATGCTCACAACATTACTTGTACTACTTGATTTTAAAGCGCAAAAACTTTTCAAAGCGAAAATTGGCAAATATTGAAAATTAAAAGTGTGTATGAAGATATTCTTACAAAAACCATTTAAAGCACTAGCTACTGCTGTTGGTAAAGAAAAAAAAAAAAAGAGTTATCTTTTAATCACATGGCATTTTGATGCAGAGAACAATCCTGATATCATGGTTTTCTGAATTTTGTGTTTATACAAGTCAGTTATGATACATGCTTAGGCGATCATGTATCTTTTGATACATGACTGACGAGGCAGATTTTTTCTGCAGTAGGTTACTATTTTTTTCTGCAGTAGACCAGTTGCCATCCAAGGCTAAAAAACCCGGTCTATCCTGCTATTTACCCATAACTGGGGGGAGAAGAAGAGGATTCATACCTTTCCCAAGGGTATTAGCACCTAAGTGAATGTAATGGATTCGACTGGAATTTAAACTCGACTCTCTGATTCCTCAGTCTGAGCCACTATCCATTACTCCACTGTGCCTCCTTTTGTACTGCTAGATTTGAAAAAGCTTGAATCTAGATAATGACACAAAATAAAGGGAAGACTTAAAGAAGCCAAGGGTAGGGGATAAACATGACCTGAAACTCTAATGAGTTTCTGCTTTCACGTCTCTTTTTACTGATCTTACAAGTATGCTACATCACACCATGTGTCCCATAACATATTAGGATTGTAGGGACAAAACATGCACTGCAGCCATAGCCATAGTGGTGTGTCTAGGACAAGGTAATCCGATAGATTATCCCTCTTCAGGCTGGTTTTGAATCCAGTGTTTTTCCATCTACTAGACTGGTTGCTATCAAAGGCTACCGAGCTCAGACTACTAACTTCTAATAGGGTGGGATGAGGATTCATATTTTTACAAGAGTTTCTGTGCAAAAATGACTACCTTGGATAGATTTTCAACTTTACCCCCAAAATATTTCTCTTATTGTTTTGAGATTTTTTTTTTTTTTTTTTTTTTTTAAATCTCATTTTGTTTTCCTTCTGCTTTTGATTTCAAAATCAGTAGATACCCCATTTACACCCTATATAAAGAAAAATATATGCAAGATGGCAGGAAGTAGAATCAAAACCCCAGTCTAGTCAGTTACATTCACGGTTGCACTAACAGCCTTAGGAAAGGCAAGAATCTATCCCTCTTCCCCTAACCATTCATGGGCCAAATATCAGGGCAAACTGGCAGCCAGTTTAGAAGGAATACTTTGAATCTAAAACCATGGAGAAAGCAACAGGACACTACTCCATTATCTTTCCCATTAATTCATGAAAATTCACAGATAATTAAGAAAAGCTATCTGAGGAGAGCCATGATCCTCCTGTCCTGAAGGGACATGGCATAACAAACAAACAAAAAACAAACAGATGAACTACTCTTTTTATACAGAAAATGTTAAAATATTTTAATGTCATATATAATATAAAAAGGCCCAAACACTAATATTTCATGGTTATAATTTATTACATTGGAATCATAATCCAATTCATCAGACCTACAAATTAAAAAAGAAATGGGAAAATATATATATATATATATATATATATATATATATATATAATGTTGTTCTTAAACTTGTAATCTCTCAGTGGAGAGTCTAAGGCTGCAGTTTCACCTAAGGCCATACATGCAATGCTGACAGCCATGAACATGCTTCATGTACAGCCAAAAAGTAATAGTCATAAAAAGATATAAAATAGTAGTTTTAAAGACAATGGAAACAAAAAAAAAAAAGGCACATACTTAACATCAGCAAAGGGTTGAAACTTCTCAGGCACATAATGAGGAAAGTGGGCTTGGAAAATTTGTTACCCACAGGACAAACTGAAGGCAATAGGAAAACAATGCATAACCTACCTAGTTTAAGGGTTTAGGAGAGATAAAAAAAAAAAAGGTAAAATTTATTAAGAGCTACAAAGAACAGGAAATTGTGGAGAGCCATGATTGTCAACATCCTCAATGGACATGGCACATAGAAAAAGAATTCAATAAGAATATTCTTTGTCTAGCTATTTTATTCAGTTTGTTTTTTTTAAGTGCTGATTCATTTGACAAACTACAACCGACAATAATTGCATTCAAGTTTGTAATGGGTGTAATGTATACAACCAAAGTCATGTCACATAAAAGGAGGAGGAAGAGGAGATATGATGTGATATTGTAAAGTTTTTGAAATAGTCCTAAAAATAGTTCATTAACCATAAGTAGAAACCTCTTCAAGTAGATTTTCATGTTCAGTTTCCTGTTGCTCTCTAATCATCTGATTTTAGGCTGCAGTTTAAATATCAGCATTTTTATGTACATTTTACAATAAGTTTTATGGACATTTTTACGTAGATAGAAAATAGAAAAATTATTTTCTCAGTCTATTTAAATTTATTATCTGTTTTTAGAACTGGAGATTATTTCAAATATTGAACATGTTCATTGTTTTTTTTTTATTATTAATATATTTTGGTCAATATACTTTTTGGTATTCTTTAGTTGTACAATCAAATATAGAAAAAAGGATTTTTTTTCACACACTCCCACACACACATAGCCACCAAGTAGTATCTGCAGATGTTTTTACTGTTAAAATTTATAAAACAAAAGAAAAATAGTGACACATGCACACACGTGTATGTATGTATGTATGTGATCAGATCAACCTATTAAGTTAATCTTGAAGTTATCTTGTGGCACAAGCAACTATTTGTGGTTTTTTGCTTTTTAATTTTTTCAAGCAAAAAAAACAAAAAAAAAAAAAAAAAAAAAAAAAACACTTATTGACCTGGCATACAAACTAATGAAAAGTTCATAGGTCGATCTACTTCCCAAAAATCACTATTTCAATGATTAAAACATCAGAATATCGATTTGGAGAAGTAGGTCAAGTCAAAAACTTTTCAGACCCCCAAACAATTTCCGAGCTTGTATGTAATCTTTGACCATCAACTCTTTCTGAGGAAGCAACTTTTATTAAAGTATAACGTATTTAGTTAAAATATGTTTCAGCCACTGAAAACCGTCTTTTCAAGACCCCAAATCCTTCAGATTTTATTTCAACCATCCTGTTTACATACGTTAGATTTATTGCAGCTACATAGTTGTATGATTGTTCCATTTTCTATTCAGTAGTCATGAACTGAGTATAATCCATAATTACAGAATGCATCTTATTCACATATCCAGAAGAATTCAATTTCATTAAATGTTACCGAACCCCACATCCTTGCCAGTTTAATACAGAATAAATATCACCGTTCTTTCTGTAAATTCTCAAGGAGCAATGTATCCTTGTCCACTTCCTTAAAGGGATGAAGAAAAAAAATTTATTTCAAAATAATCATAAATCAACACATTATTATTTTTAGGATAAAGATGCGTTAACTGAATCGTCTTTTTTTTTTAATTGTCTGCTATCCCCATGTACAAGATACAAACAGCCGCCCTGTTCCCAAGCAGTCATGCACAGATTTCAGGCAAGTGTACCAATCTGTATATAAATAATCCTATTATCTTTGCTCATATAAGTCAATAGCAAATAAGAAAATGAAACCAGTAAAATTATTTCGAATTTGCTTACTAAACATTATTATGCTCAGCCAAAGTTTTCACAGAAGCATGAACTTTAAACTCCTGTCTATAAACAAAAGATATCCAAATATGTCAGATTTCAGATCATACTCATCAGATCCAAAAAGATAACAACTAGAAAGAAAAAAAAAAGGCAACGGTCATTATCAGAGCTCCTCATGGAAACATCCTAGTAACACTAATGTTCAGTAGTCATCAGGCACTAACGACTATCTGAGAATTAAAGATAAACGGACTAAAAAGATAAGTAAACAAGATAGGAGGGTAGTTATACTATGAATATATAAAAAACAATTCAGGAAAAGAAAATTATTTACAGTTAACTTATTTCAAGATTTATATTTAGAGTTGCTTTCGGAAAAACAAGCATATCTTGTCTGTATCATATGAAAAAAGAAAAATTCATGAACATATATGATGGAATTCTGAAAAGTTCTCTGCCTGACTAAGTGATCAAACACCAGAATTCCACTTTTATCAGGCTGAGAACTTTTCAGTAAACTCTAATATATATGTACAAAATTAAAACAATCCAAACAAAAACAGAAAATGAAACCTGATTTGGTTCACCTTCCCTCACTACAAATTGACAATAATAACAAAAATAGGGAAAATATTCTTTAAAATAATTGACAAACACTTCCCTAAAAACAGCAAATTATTGAAAATTAACAACGGCATGGATAACAGAGAAAATAATAACTAAGCACAATAAAAAAAAAATCTGAACAAAATCAATAACAATTACAACAATAACATCCAGCAAAATAATACCATCAAATGTAACTGCAGAAAAAGAAAATTGCCCACTTAACAATAAATGTTTAACCAATAACATAATATACAAAGCTATTGTAACTAATAACATTATGCAGATGGAAAAATTTATATAGGCATCACAGAAAAAAAAAACTTAAAGAATGATATAACCACAAAATGTCCTTCAAAAGAAAATATACACAAACAATACAACCCTATCAAAATACATATAGAACCAAAAAGAAAATATCCCCACCAAAATCAAATGGAAAATTATAAAGGCAACCCCATACAGTATTAACAGTAAAAATTGTGAACTATGCTTTAAAAGAAAAAAATTAGCAATCATTAGTTTTAAAAAGCAAAATAAACTCTTAAACAAGCAAACTGAAATAATGAGTAAATGTAGGTATATAAATAAATACTTTGCTATCTAAGCAGTAATTAAAAATAAACAAATAAATAAAATATAAACTTTAAATAAAATGAAATATATATAACTTAAAAAAAAAATTAATTATTAATAAATAAACAAATATTAAATACATACACCTATACTTGTGTGTGCATGTAAATATATACATACACACAAACTACAAACGAACAAACCTAGCCCCACCCCCATAATTAATACCTCAATATATAACACATGGCAAAAATCAAATAAACTACTAACCACTAAATAAAAATGAAACATTAGATAAACAATAACATGATATAAGCAAATACTTAATTTACAACATATACACTATTTAAAAATTATATTTATGCATGTGTGCATGTAAGTGTATGGGAGTATATAATGTGCCTGTGTACGTGCGTTTATATGTGTATATATAAGCACGTGGACATCCCTCTATATGTACATGCATGAATGTGAACGTATGCGCAAATGTATAAATACAGGCATATGCACATAAATAAAAATTTAATTATAGACCTAACCTCCTACAATTAATACTTAAGATACCAACAAACCAAATAAGAAAACAAAATAATAGCCAAGTGAAGACATAAAAATATCATTTAAGCATTAATACCAATTATTTATGCAAAAAATGAAATGCAACTTTCCTAGCTCAAGAAAAAGCTAGAATGCTCAAGAATTAAAAACGATAACATATCTAGAGAAAAAAAACGTAAATAGCTACAAATGGCTACAAGTGAAAGAGGAAAAAAAAGACACACAAAAAAAAAAGCTAAGAAGTGGAAAAAGGAAAAAAAGAATGAAGAAAAAGACAAATAATCACAACACCCTACACATCTGCGCAGACAGGCACACACACAAATGCTCAGATAAGTACATGGCCACATGCATGCAAACATACACACTAACACAAACAATATGGAAAAAAACAACTTACACCAATAAGTACATAAGTTTCTACCTCCAAAGAGTGGATGGATGGATCCATTGACAAAACTTTGGAGTTAGAATGCTGAAGGTGACATCAATCAGCTAAGCGATAAACCTTTTACTTTATATATATATTATATATATTATATATATATATAAATTATATATATATATATATATATATATATATATATAAATTATAACAAAAGCATTTGATACTGTTAATTATATATATATATATATATATATATATATATTATATATATTATATATTATATATATAATCTCCCTGATCATCAACTGCAAGAGAAGTCTATTGAACATAGTGTTCTCTTGTATCTAGTGTTTGTTGACTTAACAAAAGCATTTGATACTGTTAATAGAGATGCCCTGTGGATAATTTTAGACAAATTGGGATGTCCAACAGAGCTTGCTTTGAAAACTGCACAGCAATATGAAGGGCGGACTTAACTATAATGGTACTCTATCTGAGCCTTTTCCATTTGATAATGGTGTAAACCAAAGTGATATCCAAGCTCCTACTCTCTTTACCATCTATTTTGCTGTAACTTTAGTTGAGGCTTTTCAAAACTGTGATGTTGGCATTTATCTTTGTTTCAGAACATATGAGAAGGTTTTTGATCAGAGACGATTCAATGGTCAATCTAAGGTTTTCCAATTGGTTATTCACAAACTCCTGTATGCTGATCTTGCTCACAGTGAAGATTCTCAAGGGCTTGTACTGCCTTGGAGTTGACCATCAGCCTGAAAAAAGACAAAAATCATGTACATGTCTCCACCTGGGTTGCCCAACAGTTTCGTTAACAGATCCAGGCTGGAGGTAGTTGACACTTTTGGCTCACTGGATGCAGAAATGAATTACTACATTGGACGAGCAAGTGAAGCATTCAGAAAACTTGAAAAGAGAGTCTGGTCTTATCGTAATATCTCCTTAAGCACAAAGATCAGCATCTATGAAACAGTTATCCTAACCATCCTTTTATATTCCTCTGAAGCAAGGACCATCTATCAAGGGCACATTAAGGTCAGAGTGTTTGCACCAGCAGTGCAAACTCCTGTGAATGAAACTACCAGAAAGAGCTGAAGGTTACTTGTGTGAGTTTTGTGAGTCTATTGCGGGACTCAAACATCACATGATTGTACAATAGGAACAGGCAAGTTTCCAACATATGTAACACAGACTTTATGTTTGTCAAGTGTGTAAGAGAGATTGTAAAAGCGAAGCTGGCCTTAAAAAAAAAATTAAAAAAAATTTTTTTTTAAATCACTTACGAGCCCATAGCGGAGCATTAGCTCAGATAAAAAAATTAAAAAAAGATGGAAATAATAAAATTCTGAATGAAAAAACACATGCACACACAAAAAATTTTTTTAAAAAAAGAAAAGAAAAAAAAAAGAAAAGAAAAAAAAAAGAAAAGAAAAGAAAAGAAAAAAAAAAGAAAAGAAAAAAAGAAAAGAAAAGAAAAAAAAAGAAAAAAAAAAAGAAAAGAAAAAAAAGAAAAGGACTATATATATATATATATATATATATATATATATATATATATATATATGTTGTTGCATACCTATGGATGATAATGGGTATGTCCCCATTCACATAAATACAGTAGTAAATACTCTATGTTGGTCTGCAGTTGGAGATTCATTGTGGAATTCCCTTGACTCACTTCTAGCAGTTGTCTACTGCTTATTCATGCCACTGGCGAATCTTATAGGTGTTGTTCATGTCCTAAGTATTATCATTCCTTACCAACCTTCGTGCGATTATTCTATCCAGTAACCATCACAAGGTTGGTTGGTTGGTTGGTCAGTTACATGCATGCATGCATGCATGCACCTGATTACCAACACTACACACAAAAAAATAAATAAAATCGAAAGTTCAACTTCATCTGCAGAATCTCTTATAATAATAGAAATGTAAAAAGACATTGGTTACACAATCATCACATTAGTTCATCAATTAACTTGCCACTTAGTTGATAATAGCTTCATTAAATCACATATCACCAACCATCACAACATAAGAAATCTGATAAATACTTATAATACAAACATTTTATACAATATAAACTGTAAAAAAAACAAAAACAAACAACAACAATTTAGGAGCAAACATACTAAATATATTAAATAAGAGACCACAAGCTGATGCAGAAAAATACTTAAGAAAAAAAAACCTGACATGACACCTACTGTCATATGAAGACATGATACTCAAGAACCACTAAAAGGAAGTGAATATATATACAGACACACCATTATTAAACCACAAAACTTCTTTGATAATGGCTTTTCAGAGCTGAAAGCACTCAGAAGACATTGGACAATTTATGTTCAAAATTTGCCAAGGAACCAGGAAAATAGACTGAACTGATAAAGAAATGCAGAAATCTTAAAGAATTTTTGTTGACTTTTAACCAAACCTGCATAGACATACATGTGTAAAATAGTAGAATAGTGAAAAATTTAATATAAAGAAAATAAATACTAAAAATAGAAAAAATACTATAGACCAAGAATAAAAAACAAAAAATACCAAACCAAGAATAAAAGACAAAAAATACCAAACTAAGAATAAAAAAAAAAAAGTATCATAGACTAAGAATATAAAAACAAAATAGCATTTACCGTCAGATATCAGCAAAACAGTTTAACCAATCCCTCCCCACCATTCTTTCAAGTCATAAATTTAGAATTTTTTCTGGGAGGCAGCAAAGTTCCTGGAAGTAGGTTACATCTTTTTCTCCCTCCCCACCTCCACCATTGAAACAAAAATAAATAAAAACGTCAAAACTTATGAAAAACAAGGCATTTTACTAGAATGCTAGAGAGTTCAGTATCACTCAGTACAAATTCTTCAGTGTGGAAAGAATTTGAAAGATTTTTTTTTTTTTTTTAAATTAGGCTCATTAATTTCTGTTATTCAGCCAAGTTTCTCCTTTTTCTTGTTCAAGATTATTCTATAAAAAGATGAAAAGCTACTTTTGTTTGGTTAATTCATGTTAATACTTAATCTAGTAAGGATGGATGTGGATAGTGCAATGGTTAGCGACTGAGAAAGAGAAATCTGACAACCAGAGTTCAATTCCCAGTTATGTCAATTACATTCACTTTTGTATAAATATCCTTGGAAAAAGCCAGAATCCATCCTCCATAAGTTAAATAGCAGAGCAGACTGTTTCCTTGTCTTCTAGTCGAGAAGGAAAATTAATTGCAAATCAACCTGAGGAAGACTGTCTTGTTCTAGACACATTACTGATGCCATAGCTACAGTACATATGAAGTGCTTAATAAGTTAATGGACTAGACACATTATGTAAGTAATAAGGATGAAAGACAAGTTTTTATTTCTATGAACAAAGACACATTTACAGAACCTTGGAAATACTGAAAAAAAAAAAAAAAAAAAAATCCTATAAATAATGCTCAGTAGAAAAGATTCAATTATGAATTCTAAAAACAATTATGCATTTAAAAAATGCACATTAAATTGTTGTTATATAAATAATACTATCTCTAGTTCATAATTATATCTGGGATATTTAGCATATGAATATAAATGCAAATTTTATTAGAGAGTAGTACTAATAATGAATTAGTATTCAGTATGTAGCTGCTGCTGCTGCTAAATCTCACGGTATGAAGGTGTTGAGCCCTTGAGAGCCATCTTGTCCTTCCAGCTCTCATGGTCTTGGCAGAGCATCGAAACATCCTCCAGAACCAGAAATTAGCTGGAGGTCCTGGTGAACAACATCATTCTAATGGCTGCATGGTTTGCCACAAGGTCATCTCCAGTTTACAAATGGTGGGTTAAACTGGTAGATGATTCTGGTAAGGCGGTCATCAGGTCATTGCAAGACATGACTGAGCCAGCAAATACAACACTGAACGATGGTATGGGGGATATTCGGCTGGCTGGTCTTCCGACTGAGCTCGTCATTAGACACAAGATCGGACACCAGTATATAGGAGAATTAATAGACAATAATGTATTTAGAAATATTACAAGTACCAAATAAGTTAGCTAGTATATAATAATTCTTTTTGTGCTCATAGCTACTATGCTCACCCACTATACCACATTCCTCATTATTGGTGTGATATTAATCAACTGTTCCACTTATAACTTTCTTTCGTCACAATGCTGCCATCTTTGAAATGTACAGAAATACATGTAATAAATATTTCACTGAAAATGATTGACAAGCTACTTCTGTTATTTTAGGGTTTTTTTCTTTTAAGGGTTCCCAAATGGTGTGGCTTGACACCTAGGTGTGGTGAAAGAGGATAGCAGGTGAGGTGGAATGATTGAAAGACAATCAAAGATTTAGAAACAGTTTTAAAAAATTCATATGCCAAAAATAAATATGATTTCAAAATTTAAAATATTATTATGAATTACTTGTAATTACATGCATGAGTTCTAGTATAAATAGTTATAAATAATTATTGATTGATTTTATCATTGTGATATTTTTGCATTATATCAAGTATTAAGAATCTAGTAACTACGGTCTGCAAATTGGAAGAGAGAGTTATCAATCATAATGTTCTGACTTTGAATCAGTGTTTATTTCCCTTTAACCCCGTTTATTTTTTTTTAAATTTTGAATTTACTTTTTTATCACATAAAATTCAGTGAAGTACAATCAAATTTTCATTCTAAAAATGCAGCCCCAAGAAAAAAAAGTTTTGGAACAATTGATTTAGTGTATGTAAAAATTATCCAAATGGTTCTTTCTAAGCACTTTTGACTAGTCTAGAAGCCATTTTGGTTGTTATTATAAATAGTGTGAAGGTTGCTGATAGATAAGTTTTTAATTCCCAAACACTGCCAGAACTTTATCACCGTGTTCATAATGGCTGTTGTTAAGGTTTTTTTTTTGGGGTTTTTTTTTTAATAATTAGGGCTTCTATTATTTTTAAAGATTCTCTACATTTATATTAAATACAATTAAATAGACAAAGTAAAGATTGAATTGAGATTGCAGATTACCTTGTAGGTTTTAATAAAATAAAATTAACTTTACAGTCTGTCTCAATAAAATTGTAATGTTTATGCAGACTTAAATGACAACTTATCTCCAAATAAAAGCCAGCCCATTTGAAGGTAGCCAACCATCAATAATTATCCTATTAACATGACAATGTTTAAACTCATTAACCTTTTCAATGCTATAATCATAAACAGTCAAGAGAGCTTAACATTTGACAAATTCAAAAATTTATGCCAAAAGACAGGTGAAGAAAAAAAATAATTGAACTAAATTAAAATTATTATCCAAGTAAAAACAAAAAAATATTCAAGTACATTTTTTTTTAACATCATTATTCCATGTCAATGAATAAAACATCAGGATATGAAATTAACAGATTATAAGAAAGGTATGTTAATTTGAACAGACTGAGGATATAAAAGGGTTTTAGAGTTAATGGCTTAGGATTTGCTGACATAAAAGGGGATTATAGATAAGGTTACCAGGAAATGAAAGTACGGTTTCAATCTTGATGCAAGT
>OZ038501.1:92891120-92976120 GCA_964036315.1 Acanthosepion esculentum | reverse complement strand
TATATATATATATATATATATATATATATATCAAAAATACTTTTACAAAATTTTGGGGCAGGTTCCTCACACCAAATCAAGGACCAAAGTATATTCACAAATCCTTCATGTTTGAGTTAAGTTTAAACAAAGTTTACGGTAGATAGCACTGTGTTGCCATGTAGACTAGGTTACATTTGTCATTCATGTACACTTGTGGCTAGTCTGTCTTCAACATTTAACATGTGTAGTAGTGAGTTAACCAAGAAGTGTTCCGTTTAACAATGGCAGGATATTCATATCATGAGCAGGCAGATAGGAGTTTTGCATACACCCATGAGAATTGTAATGGACACGAGGCTGCACAGCTGTATCAGAGTGCATTTCCAGACTGAATGTAGCAAAATCATCCAACCTTTGCTGCTGTTTGTCATCACATTGCTGAGACAGGATCCGCCCACTACAAACTATGGATTGAGGAAGACAGAGATCCAGTCACATGCCTGACCACGTAGAACACATTCTACAGTCTGTCAGAGATGATCCAGGTATTAGCGCATGTCAAGTGGCCCTAGCATATTATACATCTCATAGTACCACATGGAGGGTACTTCAAGAGCAGCTCTAGTATCCGTATCAGTTGCAATAGTGTGCAGGGTCTTTCATCTTCTAATCACTCACAATGGGAGAACTTTTGCCAATGGATTATTGTACAAACTGCCAATCTGTTGTTTGCCTCTTCAGTCTTGTTTACGGATGAGGCAACATTTGTAAGAGATTAAATAAATTTATACATCCAGAAATTGTGGGCAGATTTGAATCCCCATGGTACAATACAGGATAGGCACCAGCATCAGTTTACAATTAATGTATGGGCAAGAATAGTAGGTGATTGTCTGGTAAGTCCATATGTCCCGTCAGCACATCTTACAGAAGACATCTACAGGGACTTTATTTCAAATGCACTTCCAAACTTGCTAGAGGATGTACCCCTGCTAATACAAAGATGCATGCGGTTCATGCATGATGGAGCTTCAGCACATTGTAGTCAGCACTGGCTGACATCTACCATGAAAGATGGATGGATAAAGGAGGACAAGTTTCATAGCGTCCACCCTCCTCGGACATCAATCCTTTGGATCTTTATCTGTGGGGTCACCTAAAACAATAGGTTTATACAGCAGACATTAAGCAGAGATGCTTCATTAACATGTGATGGGAGTCTGCAAAATCATTAAATACCGTGTGAAAGGGTCCACCAGTCAATGATCCGATGGGTGTATGCATGTGTAGATGCAAGCAGAGGACATTTTGAACATTTATTATGAGTTGCTGCGTTGAGATAAACAACGATGGCCTTTTGGGCATCTGTTTATATGGACATTTTACCCTGTTTTGATGTCAGGAACCCACCCCAAAAGTTTGTAAAAGTATTTTTGGATTTTACATTTAACAGCGTCTACCATAAACTTCAAACTTACTAGCTAAAAAAATGAAGGATTTGTGGACATGTTTATATGGACTTTTGTCCTTGTTTTGGGGAGGAACCAACCCAAAAAGTATTTTATATGTCACATGCATATGCACAACACCACCAGATACATACTTGTGTTTATGTATGATGCACAGTGTGTGTGTGTATATATATATATATATATATATATATATCACTACATACAGAGGGGGTGAACTATCCTTCCTTATAATAAACTTTCTAAATAAAACTAAATTATTAATGTTTGATTAATTTTGCAATTGCATTGTATTTCTAAAATATAAAAATCTTTAAAAAATATAATTTTTGACCACATGAATAAATTTATCTCCAGACATTGAGAAAGTACCCAACCATCCAAAAGTACCCAATTTCTTTTTTAACCTAATAACTACAGCAAAAACATCAGATATTTACAGTTGAAACATCGAACAGTAATGATGAAAATAATTGTATTCAGCAGTTAATAGGTCAAACTAGATTACATGTTTTAGATGTATAAATACGAAGAAAAATATTTAAAATATCAATATTTGGCCAGGTTACAATGTAACCAATTTTAAAGACAGTAGCTACAATGAACAACAGTAATGTTGCTATTTACACCATTTACATTGTTCGGACTGTTGTCCTCATCTTCATTGCCATATTCACAACATTTTGGCCATTGTATGCTCCGACCTCCTTCAGGTGATATACATTAGAATTTCAAACTGAACCCTATATATAATCGCTTAAAGAAAGATTGTCCACCGCTTACAATATTGGGCTGGGTAACGACTACCCTGGTTATATGACAGTAGCCCCCACAAACTTGGATAGAAGAGTATAAGATGATAACAACACTCAGAAAACAGCCTCAGTGTGTCTACCCTATGTGAAGGGCTTATTGGAAAATATACAGAGGATCTGTGGTCCCTGTAACATTAGGACAACCTTCAAGTGTGGTTCAACACTACGCAGATGTCTCTTCTGGCTAAGACAACTCATAGAGGTGAACATGATTAAGGACAGTGTATATGCCATCCCGTACAGCCGTGGTAAGAAATATAAAGAAGAAACAGGTCACCCCCTTAAGATAAGACTGCAAGAACATCATAAAGCTGTAACACAAGGGGAAATAAAAAAGTCAGGCATATGGAAGAAAAAAAACATACATCACCTGAAGAAGGCCAGAGCATACAACGTCTGAAACATCAGGAATATGGCAATAAGGATGTAGACAACAGTCCGAATGATGTAAATAGTTACAATACCTCATCTCAAAAATATAGACAGTTTTAAGATATTACATAAAATGTGAATACAGTATCATTTGCATATGTCCTTTTTTTCTTTTATTTATATAAATTATGTTATCTTTGATTATTACTAATTAATACAGTATCTTTTTTTATTTACGTTATTTTGATAGTAAAATTAAAATGGGGCATCAATTGATAATTGAGGTTTATGGCATAAATTTCAAAATACAAGGCTCACTCAAGGTAGAGGTGGTTGTACGAGCATAAAGCAAGAAGTAAAAATTAATACGTATTATGAGGATATGTAATAATAACGGTTGACCCTTGACTTGAGGAGGTTAAAATCACAATGACCGAGAAAGTATCCTCTTCTTGAGATGATCACAAAGTAACAATCCCGAATAACGCTAATAATTTTTTGTTGAATCTAAAAAACACATTATTATTATTTTATTTTTGTGGTTTAAAATTCGCGCAGTTTTAGTATCACGTCTTCTTAATTTAGGCACAAGTTGCATTTACATTTTCTTATTCAGTTCGATGGCAACAGAGACTTTATTTTCAATTTTTGCTCCTTGTTGCTTGTATTTTTCAAATTTACCAATTCTTTCTTTAAAAAAAAGTGAGTTTTATGTTCTACTCATTTATTGTTCCATTTTAGCGTTAAAGTAAAAAACTGGTCGACCTTAAAGCATAATAAATACATTAATTAATAATTTGTTCAGTTGGCCCAAAATCAAGGGTCAATAATAACACACACACGGTATCAGAGACATTTTAAGATTACTTCTTTACTGATAACTTTGAGCATAGGATAGGCATGTAAACGTCTGATCAAGTTATTCTGATGACAAAAGAAGTTAGATAATAATAGGTATAATAAAGAAAGCCATAATAATTTATATTTAGGTCTGCTATTGATGACCACTTTGTCGTCAGTTTTACTTGCTGACATCGTTTAAGTGTCGGGACTAGAGGAAGAAAAAAAAAATAAAAACATAATATTCGTGGTGGTGAAAAAAAACAAACTCGATCACTTCAGTAGAACAATTACCTTTACTAATCTAATCTATTATTTAATTTATAAAAGAAGTTTTAAAATTGTTAAAAGATAAAATTAAAAAAATATTAAAAAAAGAGGCTTATTTTGCCTTGACAAATAAAGACAGTGTCTCTTAATTTCTTAAATCATTTAGACACTCCCCCACCCCAGTGGAGGTCACATCAGAATTTTAGTCCAGAAAATTGGTAAAAATACCAGATCGACTAAAATAACTTTAATTAAATTAAAACAGTGTCCAATAATAAGTACAGATGTGTAGTATGCAGATGTAACAACTTTTAGTTAAAGGACAAAGGCTGTATAAATGTTCCTCTTACTTTTAAAGACTAAGAGGAACATTTAATTAAAGTTTAAAAATAAAATTAATTAAAAAGTTTAATTGAAACTCGAAATTGCTATTTTGAAAAAAAAAAAAAATGAATGTCTATTATTATTGTTAATTTTTGTACATAAACTTGAATTTTTTTTTTTTGCTATTTCAATTTCTTTAGAAAAGAATGTGGATTCTGGTTAAATTTTTTTTTTTTTTTTTTTTAAATTCGATTTTTAAAATAAAGTCAAAAGGAAAAACAAAAAAGGAAAGTTTTTGTTTGTTTTTTTTTAAAATAATTTTAAAATATTTTTATATTTTTTTTCCAATGGTTTTTATTTTAACTAACAGAAAGAAAGTGATCCACAAAATTTCAATTAATTAATAATACTAATAATTAATTTTATTATTTTTAAAATCCTTTATGTCGTGTGTGAATGATTTCAACTAAAAAAAGACTTAGTATTTTTTAGCTTAATAAAATAATCAATTGGAGATGTACATAAATTATAAATTAAATGTTATTTTAACCTTAGAAATGAATAACATTAAAAAAGAACGATTACGAGTGGAAAAAAAAGTTTAATCTTCTGTTTAGTTTATAATTGAATGTTTTTTACCCAGACTCATTTTGTAAATATACATTAAAGTTTTAATTTAAACATAAAATTTTCATCTGTAAAAATACAAATAAATAAACTAAACATGTGAAAGTTAATCTTGTTCTCTAAGAAAGTAGGAAAACAACAAACAATAGGTTTTTTAGTTTAGCTGCATTGCAAACTATTTAAAATCACCAACATTGAACAACCTGTTGTTTCTCGGTCAACAACAGAATCAAAGTTCAAAAACGGCAAAAAGGACAGTATTGTTCACAATATTTATCGAAAAGTGGAACAGGAACCATAATTTTAACCACTAAAGGAATGATGACCCCTACAGACGTCAATAAGACTCGGGACAAAATCCGATCAGCTGACAGCCTGACATTTATCAGAAAAGAAAAGAACAGTTACCAAATTTTAACTTCCTTTTAAAATTTAAAAGTTTTTAAACTTTTGCTTACATAATATTATTAATAATAATGTCTTGTAATTTTTATTTGTAAATTAAGGAGGGAAAATGACTTCGTGACAAATATCTGTACTTCCCGCTTGTATTCAGTACGGTTTAAGACAGCAAATCACGTGACTAAACAACAACAAAAAAAGTCGATTTATTTACAATTTACATGAAATTTAAATCTATTTTATTAAATAAAATGATTATTTTATTTGTTTTTCATCATCTTATTCTTATGAAAATAACCGTTTGTTTTCACTTGTCATTAAGTCGTTTATTTTTGTTGCCGTCAAAGTTTAACACAGTCTTCTCTTCTAAGCGACAGAAAAAGTAATTTTCTTTTAAAAAGTAATTTTTACTTCTTTTTGTTAGTAAAATATTTATTAATAAAATTAAAAATGTTAGTCGCATTTTTACACACCAAAAAGAGCATTTTTAAAAAGTGATGAATGAATAATAATATCAACAAACAATCAATGTGAATGAAAGTTTAGGAAAAAGAGGTTCTTTAGTTAAATCATTAAATTGAATAATTTAAAAAAAATAGAAGGTAAAAAAAAAACCCAAAGATTTTTTAAGTTCTGTTTTTGAAGTAAATGCAATAATTATTTAAATTCCTTGACAATTTAAAAATGAATGAGACACCACCAGGTTGAAGACGACGATGGGGTCGACATGAACAAAAAAAAACAGCTGAGTGAATGAACATTGAAGACGAATATTATTATTGTCATCAGTTAAAGAAGCAAAAACAATTTAGGGGATTATGTTTACTAAAAATGATGACCATTAAGTAAAAGTACTATAAGTAGTAAAACTAGAAAGAAAAAGTATTGGTACGAAATGGAATATTTGTCTGGTTGATACTTTTTTTTATTTTTAGGCACACAAAAAAACAAGACAAAAAAACCGCAGGTCAAAATTTAGACAAAAAGTCCTTTGTTATCGGTAAACAAAGATAAAGTAAAATAGAAATATATTTTATTTTTAGCAATCCCAGATTTTTAAACTCAGAAAAACGGAAAAAGTAAAAAATAAAAGTCATATTCATTTCTTTTTTTTTTTTTTAATTAAGTAACTAAACAAGACCACAAAGTAGCAACTTACTTACACCGATAAGAACGGTGGCAAAAAACAAAAAAAATTCTAAGTATTTTATTTTTTTAAGGTTAGCTTTCGAGATAAATACAGGCAAATGAATGCTTGCCTACCTGGTTGAATGAAAAGTATACAAGGCATAAAAGTGTTGTCTCTGAACTTGTGTAGGCATATTGTTGTCGTGAGACGAATCTGAATCCTCGACATTTGCGTCAACCATGCTGGCTGTCTGGTTGCGCGAAGTCTGGCTTGAGAGGGTGCCTATAAACGGCGGAAAGGAAATCGAATACGGAACGGACCATCGACTAGATCGCCACCCCTTACGACGAACACTACTTGATGAAAAAATTGTACCCTTAACCATGCATAAGTAAGAGAAAAACTTCACTCATTTGCAATATGATGTACACTACAGTGAGTAGAGTTCGCAGACTGGGTGTACGTTCTTAATGCTACTGAATTTAAAAAAAAAAAAGACTGATTGCAGTATAGCATAGCTGACGCAGAGCGGCTGAAGATTGTATCACTTGTACAGGTGCTCTGCTGCTTACGATTTTACAAGTAAAAAGGTTACCTTAAAACAGTGAAAGGGAACTGAGGGAATGCGAATAAAATTCTCTCAGTAATTTGGCTATATACGCGAAGATTCTTTTAAAAAATAATTCTGATTTATTTATTTACTTATTCTTTTTTATGTTTGTATTCTCCGTCCGTAGGTGTTACAATGACAATGATAAACTGGAATTGGAATAAATGAAAAAAAAAAGAATTGTGATTGTGAGCCTTATAAAAACTAATTAATGAAATCCACGCTCATTAAAAAAAATACTAAAGAGAAAAAGCAGAAAATAAATCATTTATGTGACAATTAAGTTCAACGCTCAACCTTCCTTGCAAATCGGACTTAGAAAATTAAGAAATCGTTGCAACTTCTTAGGAATTGTTGACCTGCAAGATTTCATTAAATATCCAAGTGATAAACATATTGATTTATTGGCAAACTGACGTGTACGCCATAGCAAACTTACACACCACAAAATCACACTGCATACACACAATAGTACTTACAAGTAAAAATCACATGCTCAGCTCAATGGTAAAACAAGAGGACTAAAAAAGGCTGAATAAAACTCGTTATTAGAAAATACTTCACCTTGAGAAAAGCAAATTACAAAACTTTAAGATAAAAAAAATATTACAGCAAAAATGTGTTGTATATTATTATTATTGCTATAATCTTGGCATAGGATTTATTTATTTAATTACCATAGCTCTTCAGGATGTGTTGGTGATCATGGCTCTCCAAAGGTTTATTTTCTTTTATTATTTGTGAAATGCCATGACTTCTTGGGAAAGATAGTGAAGTAGTTTCCTGTTAACTTCTCTACAGTTTTGAACTCTGGATTCTCTTTTTCCTAGACTGGCTGACATCCATGGACATAGAACCTTGTCTACTGTGCTATTCAATTTTTCATGGGATGCTAGTGGTATGACTGGGTAAATATTAGTCACCATTGGATAGTAAATTTTTTACAGGCTCCTGGAACCTTTATCTCACAAACAATATTGGTGGACGCAATATGAGTCCAGATAAAAATGAGTAACACAAAACAATAAATATAAAAAAAACAACAATGCATATATTAATAAAGGGAATTACAGGTGAAGATAATTATAGCAAAAAAACAACATTAAAACAAGTGATAAGAAGAATGTGTTTGTGTGTGGGGGGGAACAAGCATATGTGATAGACACGTGTGTGTATATATGTGTGTGTGAGTTCCAGAGTCAAAAGTGGACCAAAGAAGTGAACCTGGCTTATCAGAAGTGTTCCTATCTACATGTGACTACATGTGAAAGCCAGAGCTAAAAAGACCTAAAAAAGAGAAAGTGAGTGGGAATATCATTGCCAATTTATTGATTTAAAGAGCACTCACTAGCAAGTACTTTATCCATGTGGGATAGTCCACAAATTCGTAGCTGACACAGGGGAGAAGAAATGGATTCATGTCTTGCCCGGGGGGGGGGGGTTAATGTGAAGGGGATGCAACAAAAGATGGAACTTAATTTAGTAGGATAAAACCAAATGGAATGAAAGAGATAGAGAGAGAGGAATACAGCATAGGAAGATTGTGTTGCATCAAGTCAGAAGGTGCTTGATCACTTTGTAAATCAATATTCGAAATTTTTTCATCTGGTGGTAACGGTAAATAGAAAACATACACAAAACTGCTTCATCTGTCCCATAAGTCAGTCATATGCCATGCGTGATAACAAGATTAGGTGATCATGTATCTTTCGATACATGACTGACGAGGCAGATTTTTTTTTGCAGTAGGTTGTCATTTCTTTCTGTGGTAGACCAGTTGCTATCCAAGGCTATAGAATCTTGTCTGTCCTACTATTTACCCATAGCTGGGGGGGGAGAAGAAGAGGATTCATACCTTTCCCAAGTGTATTAGCATGTAAGTGAATGTAATAGATTCAAATGGAATTCAAACTCAGCTCTCCGATACTTCAATCTGAGCTGGTATCCATTACTTCACTGTGCCTGCTTCCTTAAGTATTCAGTCAGTTATGTGCCATGCATGAGACACACTTAGGTGATCATGTATCTTTCAATACAGAACCCAGTCTGTCCTGCTATTTACCCATAGCTGGGGGAGGAGAAGAGGATTCATACCTTTCCCAAGGGTATTAGCACGTAAGTGAATGTAATGGATTCGACTGAAATTCAAACTTGGCTCTCCAATTCCTCAATCTATTACTCCACCATGCCCCCTAAATAATTATAACCCCCCCCCCCCGCACAAATATATACAAAAATACTCATAAAAATGAGAAACAGCAAGATGCGGAAGCAACAAAATGAGTTTCATTTATTATCTGGTTTTATTCTGGTGTTGGAGACACAAGAGACAGTAATCAGTCAGCTATGTGCCATGTATGATACACACTTAGGCGATCATGTATCTTTTGATAAGTGACTGACGAGGCAGATTTTTTCCTGCAGTAGGTTGCCATTTCTTTCGCCGGTAGACCAGTTGGCATCCAAGGCTATAGAATCTGGTCTGTCCTGCTATATACCCATAGCTGGGGGGGAGAGAAAAAGAGGATTCATACCTTTCCCAAGGGTATTAGCACGTAAGTGAATGTAATGGATTCAACTGGAATTCAAACTCGGCTCTCCGCTTCCTCAATCTGAGCCGCTATCCATTACTCAACCATGCATCCTCTCGTCCATGAGGCAGGCAGTAAAACAAATGGTTTGAAAAGTGGTGCTTCTTCTAGTTAGGCTAAAAGCTGACCAACCAAAGTTTTCACATGTAAATGACAGGTGTAAGGAAATGGAATAATTTTTTTTTAAGGTGATATTTTATATTTTTGTTTTTATATAACTGAGTAACAATGGAGAGAAACTGCATGCAAAAGCAAGAAGACATTACAAGTTAAGAATTGTGTAGGTGTGTGAGTTACCCCACTTTTCTTTGCAAAAAACACTGCTAGGAGGCACTCTTTAAGCCTATAAATAGTCAATGATATTCTGAATCATTCTATTTTTGGTCTTTCTAGCTCTGGCTTTCCGGGTGTAGTCACATGTAGATAGGAATGCTGCCAACAAGCCATGTTTGCTTCTTTCGTCTTCCTTTAATTTGGAACTCACACACACCGATACACACATATGCTTGTTATATATATATATATATATATATATATATATATACACACACACATTCTTCTTATAAGTTGTTTTAATGTCTTTTCCTTTTGCTATAATTGTCTATAAATGTAATTCCTTTTGTTAATACATACATTGTCATTTGTTTTATATTTATTGTTTTGTGTTATCATTTTTACCTAGACTCACATTGAGTCTACCAATATTGTTTGCGGAGAAAAATGTTCCAGGTGCGCGCAAATATTTATTATCCAAAGTGTTGATTCCCAATGGCGACTTCTACTACCACTGGCAGGCATAGCCTTCTGCAACAGGTGATACACATGTGTGTGAAAAAGTTCAGTTTACCAAGAAGAAAGATATCCTTATTTTTGGGAACAAGACCTGCCACTCAATTGGTATTGTCATTACAACATGTTGGGAGGAAAACAGAGAAAACACAGGAAGTTTCTCTTCTTTTTTTTATAGCTGCTTAACAGTGCCACCTAATGATGTCTTGCCAAAACTAAGTGGAGGTAACTCATAACATACACATGACACATTTAAAACAACTTCACATTTATTTTTTATTACAAAATGAAAATTATTCATGACAAAATAAAAAGGGAATTTCAAAAAGAATTTTTTGATGTTTTCAGTTTCAGACAAGTCGATTCTTCTAGCCTATAAAAATTATTATTTTAATAAAATTTAATAAAAAATGATTATTTTAATAAAATTTAGTAAAAATGATTATTTTAATAAAATCTAATAAAAAATATTATTTTAATAAAATATAATAAAAAATTATTATTTTAATAAAATATAATAAAAAATTATTATTTTAATAAAACCGATAATATTAAATTAGAAGAAAAACTAAGAAAATTAGAATGCCACTAACATGGTGTCTTTCAAAAAAGAAACCACCAAAATGAAGCTAGTTGATTTATAACAACAAAAAAAGATTTATATGCAAAACATTTGTGAAAAAGAGGCTTCAAATTGATGTCATAAAAAAACACCAAAATTAAACTCAATCATTTATTAAAAAAAATGGGGTGAATAAAGATTTCCAAAAAACATCTCCAAATTAATGCTATAAAGAAACCACAAAAATTTAGCCAAACAGTTTTAAATGTTCTGTAGCAAAGATTTACAAACTGAAAAACAACTTTGATGTGGTTAAAAACACACCACATTGAAGTTACAAATAGGTGTGATTTGATTCGATAGTGATTCTTGAATTTTTAACCAATGGGAATAAAAGTATACAACACCTAAGGAGTTGATTTTTTATTTATTTGGAACCACCTATTTGTTATTTAAATAAGAAAATTTCTCTGTAAAATCAGAAAGGAATAGAGCAAAATCAGGCAAAGAAAAATCTCATTATTTGTACATTTATTCACTTAGTAGACACATTTTGTGAACAAGTTGCACAAATATATAGGAAATTAGTTTCATATTTAGTACATTCCTTGGCTATTAATGAACTTTGTGCAGCTGTGAAAGATTTTCATGATCCAGATTCAATTTACTCATTGATGTATACAAAATAGGTTGAGAATCTGGTTCAGATTCCTCCCTAGTTTTTTGAACAGGAGTAGCAGTTTATCCCTTGTTTCCTGTTTAGGATTGGTTTTCTGGTTCCTGCTTCAGTTCTATACTCCTAACACTTGTTCTGTCCATTCAAATACATAAGTATACATAGTAACCCTTTATCTTGAGTGGCTCTTGAGCTTAGTATTGGATGAACAATAATAGAGGTTTATCCCTTGTTTCCTGTTAAGAATTGGGTTTCCAGTTCCTTCTAAATTCTACTTCCACACGCTACTTCTAATGTCTCCAACTGAACTCTGAAATGTTATTCAAAAATTAAATCTTCTTCAAGTCTACAGTTAGCTGTTATCTTTCCTGCATAGACCCAGGAAGACATCACTGGTTTCCCTTTTTTATGCTCATACAACACCACACAGTAATCCTCTACCTTGAGTGGCTCTTGGGCCTTTTATTAGGTAAACATTAAGTAAAAATAATATTCAAGTCATTTAGCCAAGTTGTATTCTTGATTTGGTGAATGAAAATAAAATATTAAATGTATTTGGTTTCTATCACTGTTGTCTCCTTTTTGAATGTTTTGAAATAGGTTAATATTTTTGCAACATTTAAAACTCCACACCAAAAAAATATATAGCAAAATATTTTTTTTTAATGGGATATTCTACTCTTATGAGTCACATACAATCATCAGAAAGGCTTCATGTGACTTGCAAATTGTAATTTGCCCATCCTAGATCTAGCAAAACAAAAATATTAAACATTATGCAAACATTGGGGGAAAATCTGTTGAAATAAAATATGCTTCTAACTGTAACTGTTGACGTTGGAAAGAATGCATGTTTATGTTGCATTATATTGTCTATACGTAAGGACTTAAGTGTCACTACTTTGCAATAAAATATTCCAAACCATTGATGCCTTGTTTGTGAAATGGAGCAGGAGCTCAGTATTCCATTTGTAAGGATAACAGTCTACTAACACTGATTCTTATATTGTCCATATATAGCACTACTCTGCAATCATGGATTCCATTCGATTGATATCTTGTTTGTGGAATGGAGCTGATTCACAGTATTCCATTGTAAAGATGACATTCCATTAAAACAGCTTCTTATATTGTCCATATGTAAGGATCTGGATTGTCGAATGGATTTCGAGCACAGTATTCCATTTGTAAAGAGGACATTCCATTAAAACAGCTTCTTATATTGTCCATATGTAAGGATCTGGATTGTGGAATGGATTTCGAGCACAGTATTCCATTTGTAAAGAGGACATTCCATTAAAACAGCTTCTTATATTGTCCATATGTAAGGATCTGGATTGTGGAATGGATTTCGAGCACAGTATTCCATTTGTAAAGAGGACATTCCATTAAAACAGCTTCTTATATTGTCCATATGTAAGGATCTGGATTGTGGAATGGATTTCGAGCACAGTATTCCATTTGTAAAGAATTCATTCCACTAACACCTATATTGTCCATAGTTAATGACATGTTTCAATACACTTATTCCAATTGATTGTTGTCTTGTTTATGGAATTGAGCAAGAGCACATTATTCTATTTGTAAGGAGGTAGTTCCACTAAGAAAGCTTCTTACATTGACCACACCTAAGGTCTTATATGTCACTACTCTGCAATCACTGATTCCAATTCACTGAAGTTTTGTTTGTTGAGTGGAGCAGGAACACAGTATTCCATTTATAAGGAGGTAGGTCTACTAAGGTAGAGGTGTTGATATGTCACTAAACAAAATCAACCAGCCACTAATGTCTGCAGTTTAAATGGGTTGCATTCAATGAGGTGGAAAATCAAAAAGACCTTGGAATTTATGTGTCAATTGCCCCCCCTCTCTGACTACCCAAACATCTAAACATATTAGTAGTAAATTTTAACTACAACCAGGCTGGTGAGTGAGCTATGAAAATAAATTGGTTGCACACAATAAAAATGAAAACTCAACTTTTCAGTTGGTAATAAAGGAAGCTTTATTTTAAAAGCAAATCAAAATCCTAGTATTTATCATGGAAGTCTAGGAATTGAACTAAAAGTCTTTATAAATTTGTCAGCCATCTTGAAATAAACACAAATACCAAAATTCCAATCTGAACTAATTTGTCTTCTTATTTGTCCAGATATCAGCTGTTTTTATTAATACCCACAATACAAAATATTCAACAAAGGCTAAGAAGCCGGAGTTTAATCTTAGACACAAGAACAGACACAGAATAACAAAATGTGTATGCAATGCTTAATATAACCTTTGTTTTATATAAGCTCACACAATGACAAACGCCTTTGCTGTGGACAACATTGTTAGAGCAAGCTAGTCTCACGGATCATTTGTATGTTCAATCCCTAGGACTGGCTACCCAACATGTGTCATAATTATGATATACTTCTTTAAACTGATGATAAACCAGACTTCACCTAAATTCGTTTAAAATCAAGATTTGTTAAAATAGAAAATAATGACTCAAACTAAATTTTTTCTTTTTTTTTTTAAAGTAAGGTCCACCCTGTACAAGGCCCTGGGGCCACTCAAGATAGAGAGTTACATTAAGGGGTAGTTTATAAAGATAACTGTTAACTCTAGACTTCAACAAGTTAAGATTGTAGTGATCAGGGAAATACCTGTTGGGAGTCTGTTCGACAGGGCAGTGGTTCACAGGAAGAAGGTGTTTGATTGGGACTTAATTCTTGCGATGGAATACAGAGGGAATGTGTGTGGTTTGCTATTATGTAAGTGGCATGGTGGGTCCTAGCTGTGATGGTGAAACCAAGGAATGTAGTTCGTCCAAGCACTTTCCATGGAAGTAATGATCAATCACCTTATGGATAACAAGAGGATATGAAATTTCGGTGACAGATTTGAAAGATCTGAATATTTTATTTCTAAATGTTCACCCAATGCAAGTCCCAAGAGTAACTCAAGGTAGAGGGTTACTAAAAGAGGTTGTTGTGTGAACATGGAAGGGGAGAGGGGGAAATAAGTTCAAATTTTAAGGATACAAACAATAGGTTATATTTGATCCTAGACTTGACTAGGTTAAGATGGTAATGTTTGAGGAAACATCCTCTTGGGAGTCTGTTCCATAAAGTAGTGGCTCTTGGGAAGAAGCTGTCCAAATGAACACTTTCTTCTAACCAATGGGATACGAAGGGAATGAGGATGGTTCACTGATGTGTATATGGCATGACTGGGAATTTTCTTAGTTGCTTGTGTGTGACTGTGTGCTCAGCAGTGTATAGAATGGAATGAACAAAACCAAAGTTTGAAATAACTGTTTAACAGCTTTTATTTATGGTTGAAAGAGAGAGCACAAAAATGGTGGTATTTTGCAGGGAAAAGGGTTGGGTTTCTGAGTTAACAAAGTTCTTCCATTGAGTAGATGTTTTCTAGAGAGAGATTTCTTCACTTGTTCCCATGAGAAATGAGAAATCTGAGTTTCAAACTGTTAGGACTGGTACGAGTTTTCTGCTGCAAGGGTTATGAGTAGTCCTTGAGATTTCTCCACTTGTTCCCATGATGAACAAGAAATCACAGTCAAGCTGCCAGGACAGGCTATGTGTCTTCTGCAGCAAGGGTTGTGAGTAGCCTTTGGAGCTGGGCCTTGAAGGTAGCAGCAGCTGAAAAGGAAAAGTAGAAAAGAGACTGAATAGGGCTCGGTCAGCATTTTTATGATTTCTGGGGATTCTGGTTGTACCCTGCTGATTACTTCCATTGCTGCTACTGCTTATCAAGCAAAATAAGGAATCCCCCACATGCTACAATAGCCAACAATTGAGATAGTTATTATATGGCAGGTCTTAGCTGTAAAGGTCTGAACTGGCAGAACTAGGAAATGTAGCTTATAAGAACATTTCCATGGAAATTATGATAGATTAGCAAAAGATTTGTAATGTTGTATCTATGAGAAAGAGGTTTTGTGGTGGAAAATGATTAATTGTCTAAAAGATTCATAAATGCTTTTGAACTCTGACATGGATGAAAAGAGAAGACTGGACAGCTCCAGCCCAGATAGAGTAAAAATACTCCATTTTTTTTGGTCTGATCTCTCATAGAGCATAGTAGGTGGTCAGGAACTTTATGGAGCAGTATAAAAAGTTGTCCATTTTTCCAGCATCTTTAATGATGGATTGTATATATAGGGAGGCACAGTGTGTGTGTGTGTGGGGGGGGGGGGTAATGAATTGCAGTTCGGATTCAGGAATCGGAGAGGCAAGTTTGAATTCCAGTCAATGTTCATTACATTCACTTATGTGCTAATACCTTTGGGAAAGGTATGAATCCAACTCTTTTCTCCCCAGCTATGGGTAAATAGTTGGACAGACTGGGTTCTATAGCCTTGTGTGGTAACCGGTTTTGGAGAAAGAAAATTCTGAATTCAAATCTGTATGTAGCCCTGGTGAAACACATATTATGCAGATAAGGAAAAGATCATTTGCATTGATTCAATGATTCTGACTATGGTCAACTCCTTTTTTGTATATATAAGTTCAAAGGTGAAAGGAAACAATTAAAAAATGGCTGGGTCAGTAAATTTGATGAGCTCAGTTAATGATAGGATAATGAAGACCAACATGTTTCCCCACCAATCAATTTGTTTTTTTATATCACAAGCATTTGCTCAGTATATCAGCTTTCAGTTATTTACTAAACAATTCAATTAAGAAAAGGAGACTGTAATGCCCCAAGTGCGGAGATCTTGCATGAAAATAATCAGTCAGCTTTTTGTGCACTTTTAAAGGAAAACCGCATGAGAACATCTGAAATTGTGCAGTGATATAGAAGAACATATTTGTAGGCCACACAAAAGAATTAATGCTCACTACCTCAATTTTATAAATTTCAAAATCAATTTCATTGAACTTGATTTCCGTACACAAATAGTATAGAACAATTCTACATGACAAAGGATGCTGTTCTATTTTACTGTTCCAAAGTCCTAAGCTTGGAAAGAAATATAAAGTGACTCAGCTATGAAAAATTCAGTTAGCTACTGGCAACTTCTATGAATTTCTATGAAAAATTCAGTTAGCTACTGGCAACTTCTATCAATTTCTATGAAAAATTCAGTTCGCTACTGGCAACTTCTATGAATTTCTATGAAAAATTCAGTTAGCTAATGACAACTTCTATGAATTTCTATGAAAAATTCAGTTGGCTTCTGGCAACTTCTATGAATTTCTATGAAAAATTCAGTTGGCTTCTGTCAACTTCTATGAATCTCTATGAAAAATTCAGTTGGCTACAGGCAACTTCTATGAATTTCTATGAAAAATTCAGTTGGCTTCTGGCAACTTCTATGAATCTCTATGAAAAATTCAGTTGGCTACAGGCAACTTCTATGAATTTCTATGAAAAATTCAGTTGACTACTGACAACTTCAAAGGAACACACTTCAATCATCTTCTCACTTTCACCAACACTGTTTATACCCACAGTCACAGCTGAAAATTTAATGAACTCCTCTTTCTATCCCTGTAAGTACCCTATGTCTTTTATTTAGATTCAAACACATAAAAAGAGTGATCATTTCACTAAAAACTTAATTTTTGATCAAGAAACTTTAAATTGTCTCAACTTTGTTGTTTTCATATGTTGTTTTGATCAAACCATATATATAAAATTATTGTTATTATTATTCAACTAATCTATGTATGTATTGAATTAATTTATTTTGTAATGATAAAAATAATTTTTTATCAAATTTTGTTAGGAGATTCCCAGTTAATTTAAATGAACCTTCTTATGAATAGTAACTTTGGGTTACTTACTCATTCAAGACAGAGGACATTATCATCATCTGGTCAAAATATCTTGGACAACCATGACACACACAAACTACCCATCATTGTCCTATATGAAATTTGGGAGGTCATCTGGGTGGCATCCAGCATCTGGGCACAATTGGTTAACATATGTTGTTGCTGGTCAGCTGATTCAGAAGTGATTATGTAATATATGTCACAGTTCTTACAGCTGTTACATAAGCTATACTTGTATTTTGATTGGTCATTGTAACTTATGTAACAGCGTTTCCCCTAGTAAGGGGTGTTTGGTTGATTTGAACCTTTTAAAACTCTTTATTCTACATTCAACACCATCGCTTGATAAGATACCAGAAGTGTTGAAACAAAATGGCTATTTTTGTAGGGATGTTATAATATGTTCATGCTATAATGTTTGAATAAATAAAATTATATATATATATATATATATATATATATATATATATATATATTAATGCATGTTTCATTAAATAATATAGACAAGTTTTGTCCATTTATTTTAAGCAAATTCCTTTCATATTGTCTGATAAGCTTAATAACATTATCATTGAAAGATGAAAGAAAATCACCATATTGATACATGTTTTTTTAATCCTATCTAAGCTTTTGGTTTACACAAGCCATCATCAAAATGACAATTACATTACAGTAAATTAAACAATGATAGTCTGTTTTGTTTGCATGGAAGATTTCCAAGCAACGACAAACTTGTGCATATGAGACGCTGGAAGCGAAAATTGCACTGCGGCCCATGACATCACACATGACCACACGAGAGTGAAAACGAGAAGTGTTAAATATAGGAAGCCGTTGGTATAAATCAATTGCTTCTGTTATCAATTATAGGCATTTAAGTATATTTGAGGAGTTTTCATAATTTATTTTGTTCAGGTTAGGTTTCAACTGTTTTATGTATATAGCTTCAAGAATTTTTAGTTTTTGTTTATTGTTTTCATGTTTAAGTATAATTGTGTATATATATATATATAGTGGAGGGAAACAAATATTCGTACACATACAAATTTTTGAAAATCATAGGTTTGTAGGAGCACCATGTGTACTGCAGCTACAGTATAAGTGATGTTTCTTGGCCAAGATAGCCTGATAGAGCCCAACCCTCCCCAGGATGGTTTTGAATTCAGAGTTACCTTCTCCTAGACAGGTTGTCACTCAAGGCTATAGAACTCAGTCTGTCCTGCTATTTACACATAGCTGGAGGCAGAAGAAGAGGATTCATACCTTTTCGAAGGGTATTAGCATGTAAGTGAATGTAATGGATCCGAGTGGATTTTGAACTTGTCTCTCTGATTCCTCAATCCCATCCACTACCCATTATTCCATCATGCCTTCCCCAGTAGATATACAATCATACATCTAATTCTTAGCATAAAGAAAAAGTAACTAAATGAATTTAAATGTATAATTTAAAAAATGAGGATATATGGCTTGAATTGAAATCAATATGGTTCAACATATTTCTAGAATATTTACACTGTTCGGATTGTTGTTCTCATCTTTATTGCCATATTTGCATTGTTTCGGCTGTTGTACGCTCTGACCTTCTTCAGGTTGATATTTGTTGGAATTTTGAACCAAACACTTTATTTAGTCCACAGGGATAAATTGTTCTAATTCCACGTGCCATGCCTTTGGATATCTCACAGGTGCTCACATTGAACAGAAAGACAATGAGATGTTGTGGACTTAGCAGAGTTCAGTTAGGAGTGAATGGTGTGGATCAGGTGGACGCTATCATATCGATAAGTGGAGTCCGCATTAGTCAAACAGGTAAAGTGTGCTTCACCATGGAGGACATATCTTTGAGCGCAACACTCAAAATCGACGAGCCCGATTTCTGCATCGATTTTGACCGGTAGAAGTGCATGTGGACTGCATTCATAGAAGTAGACAAATGGTTGGTCACCAGACAACCTGAAGCACAGAATACCGGAGTATTTCATTCCTAAAGACATTAAGGAAGATTCCAATAAGGAACTGCACTTGTGGTTGGATAATGGATGGTTACTACCATACCCCGAGAAAGAGCCCAGCCCACCCAAGGGCTGATTCCATGAATGGCCGTGGTACAGGGCAACAAGCAAAAAGTGTGCCTTGTAATAGATTTTATAAAACTAAATTCCCAGCGGGTGCAGATGTCTGCTCACATAAATTAAGGGAGTGGCGACAGTAGGAGTTCAATCCTTATTAAGGTCTTATCTATACTCCTATGGTATCTTTCTGGAAGTGTCTTACAAAAATTTATTTTCCCAGACATCATAGGACAGAAATGCAGGACCGAACAATGTGGAAAAGTATTGTCAATGGAGTTCCGACCAACCATAGGGAGAGCGAAGGATGATGATGGAGGGTTGGGCTCTATGATGATGATGATGATGATGGAGGGTTGGGCTCTATGATGATGATGATGATGATGATGATGGAGGGTTGGGCTCTATGATGATGATGATGATGATGGAGGGTTGGGCTCTATGATGATGATGATGATGATGATGATGATGATGATGGAGGGTTGGGCTCTATGATGATGATGATGATGATGATGGAGGGTTGGGCTCTATGATGATGATGATTATGGAGGGTTGGGCTCTATGATGATGATGATGATGATGGAGGGTTGGGCTCTATGATGATGATGATGATGGGGGTTCAATGTTGCTACATTAGATTTAAGAAAGGCCTACTTACAGGTACATATTCATAAGTCGTTGTGGCCGTTTCAGAAAATGATGTTAAGGAGCCTCACTTGCCTAGGATTCAAACTTAACATGGCACCATTCAAAATAAGATCCATCATGGCTGCAATAATGTTGCAAGACGAGACTATCAACAAAGCCACATCTGCATATGTAGATGACATCTATATTAAAGAAGGTATAGCGTCGGCAGCACGTGGGAAGGAGCGTTTCGTAGGTTTGGCAAAACGTGTAAGGATCCAGAGCATTTAGAAAACAGTGCGCGAGTGATGGGTCTACAGGTCTGGGAGGAGCACGGTAAGCTACGATGTAAGCTAGGAAATGCCATTCCAGAAATCCCTTTATCATCACACGATGGAATGTCTTCTCTGTGTGCGGAAAGCTCATGGGACACTTTCTTCCGTATGGTTGTTTCTGCGTGGCCACGGCGTTCATCAAACGTAGAGCGAATATGATCACATCAGGATGTGATGACGTAACAAAATCCCATGTTAGGACCGTACTAGAGGATACTGTTGTGGACCGGCCGTGCGGTGGATGGAAGGAGTAGAGAAGATGAATTATCTCTGGTTTAAGACTTCGATGACCGGTCCAGCTACATAAAAAATGTTGGACTTTAATGGCGTCCAAAGGAACAAACAAGACAGATATATGTATGCGAACAAATATATATTATTAACAAACAGATAAAAACAGATTGATACACGAATTTACAAATACAAATTTTAAACATGTATAAAACGTTTAGTGTCTGTGTGGAAAGTTATTGTGCGTGTGTTTGAGTCGAAATGTCCGTACGGTTGTGAAATTTTGTTTTAGCGTATTCCCTGAACATGGGAAACGCTAGTTGTGTGTGAGAGTTCACATACTGGAAATACCTCGCGCCACGTGCGACGGTTGCCGACCTCAAGCGAGGCCGGATGAGCCGCCCGTGGGCGCAGCCGTGGAAAGAGCTGTGGAAAAAAGAGAGAGAGACAGAGGCGAAAGGTCAGCCCGTATTTATACTCCCCGGGAGGGAGAGACCCCTGGTGAAGCGTTAAGAAAATGAAGGGGAGCTAACTGCGACAATACCATCATGCGGTTACGCGAAAGCGACCCTGTGCAAGGTATGTGGTGCGTGAATGCCCATAAGATCGATGTCTGGATTGATGCGAGCTCCTTAGCCACTGGGGTCTTATTGGAGATCAACAGACCTGTTATTTAAGAAGCGTGCTGGTTGCCACTCAGCATATCAACCTAGCTGATTTGGGGGCAGCACTATGGGGTGCTGCACCCAACTAGTCTTTCTCTCCAGTGGAGAGCATGCATGCATCAATGGGTTTCTGATACTTAACTGGAAAGTCCAGCCTGCGCACTAAAGCCGCAGGTGAGATGCTCATAGGACAACGGCTCAGCACATTCATAAAGCTCGTTAAAGAGTGCAGACTGTCTGTAAGTGTCTGATTGGTCAAGTCTGTCCACAATAGAGCAGACAAACAGGCTAGGTTCCCACAGTGTTGGCTTGACACCATCAAGAAGCAAAGTGAACCTTTGAAGCATTTGTGCTGTCTCCAAAGAAGCGTTAACTCCTAGCCAGATATTGGCCGTCCAACATCAGAGTGGCCATCCCAGGGTTAGGGGGACATGGTACTTTGTACACCGGGCCAGCCATTTTATGTCAAAAAGTGTTTTTTAGATGGTAGAAAATGTAAAGTATGTCATTCTATAGACTCTACCTCTCTTTGTACACTGACAACGTCATAGGTTAGATGTGAGTGACACCTGGAGTATCGTAGGCATGGATATTACCCATTACAGGAGTAAATATTTCCTCACTGAACTTACTGACTGTGGTCCCACTCGATTTGCAATGCGGCGACAACTGCTTCGACAAGTCTCCTCAAGTCTCATATACCAATTTGAGGTGATATTTTTTCAGCGAGGTCAGCCAGAGAAAATTCTCAGAGACAACGATACCGTTTTTTTGTAGTAGACAAGTGGGAAGTTTGGCCTCAGCTGCAATGTGCATACGTGCCATCAGGGAATGGCATAGCAGAGAGGTGCCACCGGAGTGTGAAGAGGATTGTGGCCAGGAAGGAATTTACTGTAATGGAAGCAGTGTTCTGGTCCTTTCTTTGCAATAAAATAAAATAGCCAATCACGAACGTTCCATTTGGAAAAAAGATAACCCTGGGGACCACGACAAAAGAAAGCTCCTCGTAACGACCAATACAGTTGCAGGCCAAAAGGCAGATGCGTTGTCATCGTCAACGCCATGATCACTTCTCTCGTCACAACTGTGACCTCACCTAAGCTTCACTAATTTCACCCGATTTTTCATACGCAGAATGCGGCCAACGAGCTAGCTTTGATATCACCAGGCTTCCAACGCCAACCAAAATTCCGCTCAATCAATGTGGCCGTCACCATAATCTCAGCAACCAATGCGTCTTACCACGAATTAACCTACCACCGTGACCTCGATTGACTAACCCACCTTACCAGGAACAGGTGTCAATTTCAACCTTAAAGAAAGGCATACGTAAAACCCCATCAACAGCTAATCCGCTCCAGACCTATCCTATGTACCCAACCGTGACCTCGGTCAACTAACCCAAGAAATCAGTCAACTCCCGGCCCTACCAACAACACCCTAACACCTAATCGCTTTCCTGACCAACAGCAACTAAAGAACGGCATATTAACAATTTTTGCCAAATTTCAAACAACTATATATATTTGACGAATTTCAAACAACTATGAATATACGAATACAGGCTACTGAAAGTTTAACTCTTGTTTGTTCCTTTCCTCTGCGACCAAAAACTCGTTATAACACATATAAAGAAGGCAGAATCTGATTATGTGGACGAGTGGATGTGCATCTATTTGGACTTACGACCCTGTGTATTTGTGACACTTTGCTACACACATTAGAAAACGTAAGAGGCTAAGCAGTCTTATTTGACGTCTTTCACATCAGCCAATAAATCTTCAGTTTTGATATTAATTCAGAAAGACAGAAATGGTTATCTGAGGAGATCTGAGAACATTATATCATTTTCCCTACAAATCTGTGGACTCGTCCACGACAACCAGTTTACCCTCTGCTAAAAAAAATGCACTCTTCCTGTTATATTATTACCAACATCATACTTACAAATAATCAACAGGCATTCAATGGTTAATCGCCGTCAATCTAGCTTGCTGATTGGTCAGTATCGACCAATCAGATCGCTCCCGCGCGCAAGATTAATTTTGGTGCAAATTCGTTCCGGAGCCTGTCACGTGATACGTCATGGTATTTAAACCCAAGAACACGTGTGACCGCGAGGAATTCAGACAGCACAGTACAGCAGAGTTCGTCACCACGAGAGACAACAACAGCAGACAATTTTGACCGCTCACTCTAAGCTTCAAAATGTAACTCTCAAAGAACTCCCGTCTTGACTAATGCAGTCAGACGTTAAAGAACCTTTGTACTCTCAAAGAATTCCCGTCTTGACTAATGCAGTCAGACGTTAAAGAACCTTTGAACTCTCAAAGAATTCTCGTCTTGACTAACGCAGTCAGACGTTAAAGAACTTTACAACATTTCACGCAAGTACAATCTGTGAACTCTTACCAACTTGTCCAATAGACAATCTCTAACATGCAACATGCTCAATCTTCTAAACTGCATTTTAATAATCAACTCTTTCATTATGAGTCTAGGTATAAATAATAACCTAATCAAAAGGACGCAACTCAGTCTCACTTTTCAGTTCGCATGCATGTAATTTCAATACTTAATAAATTCAATTGTTATGTTTTTAACTCCATGTTCCCTTTTGTATTTCACCATTGCTAATGATTTCCACACCTTTCCAAACAAAAATAAATAATTGTGGGGAAACAGCCCTTTCAACACGCAACTAACATCTCCCACAGGGCCCGTTCTGCTACAAATCAATGGTTACTTCTCTTTAAGGTATTTCAGAGAATGGGATAAACCTATATTAATGTTGGCCATTTGTACAAGTAAAACTAACTTTTGAAAAGCCCGAGTGTACCTGTAAAATGTTTATTCTGAATATTTGGTAATGTATTTTTATTCTGAAATAGTCAAGTTATCAGATTCAATTTAGTCCAAAAGATCAATGTGTCACTGTTTTTCTTAAATGATCTCTCTTATTAAATACTTAGTCAAGTTTGTCTGTCGGCCTAACTACTTGAAATATTTATTATCTTTTGAAAACTAGCAACTACTTCCTAAAGCAAATAACTTCTGCCTTTACTATTCTATATCTTTCAGCTAATGAATTGATTATCTGGATAAATTATCAATATATTGATTAGCTGAGTGGCAGATAGAGAAGTCAATGTTATTGAGTGGTTATCAATTGATTTCTCTTTCTTCTATGCTCTATAGGCATATATATATATATGTTTCTGTCGATAAGATACATATTTGGACATGTCTACAGATATTTACTAAGTTTAGCTTAGTTTAACAGAAGGCCAGGTGAGGCGAGAAAGACTGTGTTGCAACAATCTTTTAAAGCAGAGCGGGTATACTTGTTGCCAAAGATATCATTTGGAATCCTAACTTTTGAAAAGCAACCTTTTGCTTCTTCCTGAGTTTGAAAAGCAACCTTTGGTCCCAATGGAAAATGAGACAGGGCATATATATGAAAAACACTTGAAAGACTATTTCTCTCTCAATCTGCACACACACACACACACACACACACACACACACACACACACACACACACACACAGATATGTCTAGTATTATGTACCCTATATTACATTATTGTCCTCATCTTTGTCGCCATATTTATTACAACGTTTCAACCGTTGTATGCTCTGGCCCTCTTCAGGTGGTTGGAATGTCGAACTGAATCCTTTATTTCGCTCACTGGGGTAGACTGTTCTTCGTTCAACGTGCCATGTCTAATGGATGTCAGCTATCAGTTATCTCCTGTTAATTCCCCTCTCCAAGTTCTCCACCAACTTAACCAGGTATTGAACTCACACTCTTTGGGTCCTGTCACTGAATCTAACTAACGCCTTTATCCACATGTGTCCTTGAGGACATCTGTGTATGAATTTCTGGGACTTATAAACCTAATGTCTTCAGCAACCATTCTACCCCACTGAGCGAAATAAAGGGTTCAGTTCGACATTCCAACCACTTGAAGAAGGCTGGAGCGTACAACGGCTGAAACGTTGTAATAAATATGGCGAAAAAGATGAGGACAATAGTCCGAATAATGTAAATAGTATGCATATATATATATATATATATATATATATATATATATATTGGGGAAAAATGTGTGACAAAGTGGAAAAAAATTTCTTGCAATGGATTTCATCCTTTAGGATTTAATTGAACTTAATTTATTATGTTTGTGTGACTAGACTACATATGCACACATAACAAAATTAATCTAATGGAATTCTAAAGGACAAAACACGTCACGAGAAAACATTTTACACTTACATTTTCCCCAATATTGTTCTTGAAATATAAAAATATATATATATATACACACATATATATATATATATATATATATATATATGAAACATGTATAAATGAATGATATACATACATATAGCTTTTTATTTAAATTTTAAATTGAGCTTTTTATTTAATTTTTAAATTCAGCTATTTATTTAATTTTTAAATTAAGCTTTTTATTTCATTTTTCTTGTGTTCGAACACGTGTTTTCTTTTTTGGACACAGAGTGTGTAGAAACTTTTCAAATGTTATATAATTCCAAGCACTTTTGGCTATACTTTTAGCTATTATCAAGGATGATTTTATTTTAGCTTTATAATTGGGTGTATGGGATATGTGTATGTTTCTAGAGTTATAGGGGTGTTTTATTTTTCGAACACAGCACATTGTGGCCATGTTCGTAGTTAATATTATTAAGTCTTGGCTTTTTCTATTTTATTATTAGGGCTTCCATTATTTATAATCTTTTTTTACATGTGGATGAGGTTATTATGTTTGTTATTTTCTACTAGTAGGGCTAAAACTATATCCAAAAGGGTCTCGGAATTACAGAACATTTGGACAGTTTCTACACACTGTGTCCAGAAAAGAAAACACTTGTTCGAACACAAGAAAAATTAAATGAAAAGCTTAATCGTAGTACTTTGTCTGTCTTCTTTAATGAAACATGTATAAATGAAGGATTGCTGCCTAAATCCACAATATATATATATATATATATATATATATATATATATATATATATATATATATATATGTATATATAAATAAAAAGGAAAGAACAGTAAGATATAAAATCCGGTGTTCTTATAGATATTTTTATTTTTACACAATAGTGCTCTATGTAAATTTAAATTTACAGAGCATTAATATTATAAATTAATTGATTTAAAATATGGTTTTACCGCTACACAGTGATAACCATGTTTCAGAAATGGAAGCTAAAGCCCCTGAATTTAATTTTGTTATTAAACCAAAGACATTAGTTCCATTTCCGCATCAAGCGAATTTTGGTTTAATAACAAAATTAAATTCAGGGGCTTTAGCTTCCATTTCTGAAACATGGTTATCACTGTGTAGCGGTAAAACCATATTTTAAATCTATTAATTTATAATATATATATATATATATATATATATATATGATCAAAATATAGTTTTAAAGTATGCTATATTTACCATATCTCCTAAACCCTGTCCTGTCATCTATTTACTGAAGCTAATTATGTTGTGTGTTATTTTCCTCTGTCCCTCTTGCCTTCAATTTGTCCTGTGAGTATTAGATTTTACAAGTCCTCTTTCCTCATTTTGTAGTCTAGACATTTCAACTTCCCCTTCCTGGTATTTAGTATAAGTTTCCTTTGTGTTTCCATTTTCTCTATAATTTCATTGTTGCTAACATGTTCAGTCCACAGTATCCTCTGGATTTAAGCCTAAAATACTCAGTGAATATGATGTCATTTTTTATGACATGCCATAAAATCATTTATACTGCCTTTCTGACAGTCTTCTTCTTTTATGTGCCATGTCCCTTCAGGACATAGGCAATCATGGCCCTCTACATCTTCCTGTCCCTTGTAGCTCTCAATAAGTTTTGCCTTTTCATTATTTCTGCCACACCTTTTCTCAAGCCCATCAAGTATGTTATGTACTGTTTTCCTCTGTCTCTCAATCTGTCCTGTGAGTATCAGATTTTCCAAGGCTTCCTTCCTCATTATGTGTCCTAGAAATTTCAACTGCCTCTTCCTGATGTTAAGTATAATTTTTGTCTTTGTTTCCGTTCTTTACAAAACCTTGTTGTTGTTCACATATTCGGTCCATGGTATCCTCAGCATCCTTCTGTAGAACCGTATTTCTGTTGCTTCAAGTCTCTTCCTCATCTTTGAGGACATTTTCCAGCATTCCCTGCCATATAGGAACTTAAATTCATAAAGTCTAGGTAGCAAAGAGGAAGGTTCATCAGAACAACTACCATGAAAAATATTTATAGAAAAGGCCGAGGGAAGCTACATCATGATGGTCTGAAAGGGACTGAAGCCGAGATGTCAGGTCATGACCAATAAATACTAATACACTGTGATCGATGGTGGATGATAAGCAACACAGTTAACTACAATAGCATGGCATGGCTCTACCAATTCTAGTTAGGTTAATATGTTGTAGATTTAAATCAACCAATAACAAAAAAATAAGGAGATAAAGGTGTTTAAATATAAAAATATAAAATATTTTTTATTTTTGTGTTTTTTCTTAATGTGTCTGAGTGTTAAAGTTCTTACAGTCCTTGCTTGTAGTTGTTTGTTAAAATGAAAAGAAATGTGATTTCTTCGCGTGTATGTGTGAGAAAGAGGCAAGGAAAAAAATGAGGAAGAAAGTGTAAGTGTCATGTAGCTTAGTGAAGAAGATGGGTTAATGAGTAAGGGAATTTCTTAGTGTGTTGGAATGTTAAAGTTCTTACAGTCCTTGTTTGTAGTTGTTAAGATGAAAATAAATGTGATTTCTTCACATGTATGACGAGACACGGGATTAAGTGAGAAGGAAAGTATTAATATCATGTAGCTTGATGAGGAAGATGAGTGAATGAGTCAGGAAAGCCAAACACTATGAACTTTTTCTGTATGTTGCTGTTTGTCTCTCCTTCTTGCCTTGTCTGGTCTAGAAAATTTACTTATATACCCTTCGAAGGGATTACAAATCATGCTTTTTATTGTTGGCAGGAATATGGCCTGTTGGTTGAATAATGTTAAATATTTATTTTCAAAGCATTAATTTATTAATTGAAGGATACATGAATCCTACAACTCAGAACCTATTTTTTTGTTATTTGGCGTTTGACTGTTTTGCTGTTTATTCAATCTTGGTTCCACAATGACTGCTGCTACAAGTTACCACAGTTAGTACTGGATTGTACTTACAATATAAGTATAAAAAACAGCATGATTAATAAATTCAATTCTTCTCACTTGTTGTATGGGTTAACTAGGTGTGCTTCCCCACTGCCACCCCCAGTGAGAAATTAGTCTGTGATCAATCATGAAAGACAGAGAAGAATGGAAGAGATTGGTTAATAGGGTTTGAGTTCATTTGAAAAAATAAGATTACAATACAATAATAGTGTATATGTGTGATAAATGATATCTTCTTTTGGTTGAACAGCCTTCTAATGATGTCTATAGTTATGAAGAATAAGTTTTGTACAGCAACCTATGTGTGAAAAGACCTTTTTTGATCAAGTATCATACTAGTAGAAAAAATGCCTTTTTTTATCAGACATCATACTAATGGGAAAAATGACCTTTTTTGATCAGGCATCATACTACTGGGGAAAAATGACCTTTTTTGATCAGGCATCATACTACTGAGAAAAATGACCTTTTTTGATCAGGCATCATACTACTGAGAAAAATGACTTTTTTGATCAGGCATAATACTACTGAGAAAAATGACCTTTTTTGATCAGGCATCATACTACTGGGAAAAATGACCTTTTTGATCAGGCATCATACTACTGAGAAAAATGACCTTTTTTAATCAGGCATCATACTACTGAGAAAAATGACCTTTTTTGATCAGGCATCATACTACTGGGAAAAATGACCTTTTTTGATCAGGCATCATACTACTGAGAAAAATGACCTTTTTTAATCAGGCATCATACTACTGAGAAAAATGACCTTTTTTGATCAGGCATCATACTACTGGGAAAAATGACCTTTTTTGATCAGGCATCATACTACTGAGAAAAATGACCTTTTTTGATCAGGCATCATACTACTGGGGAAAATGACCTTTTTTGATCAGGCATCATACTACTGGGAAAAATGACCTTTTTTGATCAGGTATCATACTACTGGGAAAAATGACCTTTTTTGATCAGGCATCATACTACTGAGAAAAATGACCTTTTTTGATCAGGCATCATACTACTGGGGAAAATGACCTTTTTTGATCAGGCATCATACTACTGGGAAAAATGACCTTTTTTGATCAGGCATCATACTACTGGGAAAAATGACCTTTTTGATCAGGCATCATACTACTGGGAAAAATGACCTTTTTTGATCAGGCATCATACTACTGGAAAAAATGACCTTTTTAAAAAAAACATTAAGAATGTGTTTTTGATTTTTTTGCCTCAAATGTCTTTTTTCTCTACTGTTATGAATAAACATGGTATGTTCCGCCATCATACCACTGAAAAAACATGACTTTTTTTTATCATTTATCATACTACTGGGAAAAAAATGACCTTTATAAAAAAAACAATGGGCATTTTTTCTTGTTTTTTTTGCCTTAAATGTCTTTTTTCTCTACTGGTACGAATAAACATGGATGTTCAGGTTATCAACACAGAAAGTTTAATTGATACGTCCAAATCCTTATCTATCGAATCGATCTCTTCTTCCTTACACTGAATTCACAACCATAGAAAGTATTATTTTGAGAGGGTGCCTTATTATTATTTTGAGGGGGTACCTTATTATTATTTTGAGGGGGTGCCTTATTATTATTTTGAGGGGGTGCCTTATTATTATTTTGAGGGGGTGCCTTATTATTATTTTGAGGGGATACATTAATACAATAAACCATTTCGATTCTTATGTTTTATAAATGAAGTAAATAAATGTTGGATTTTTCTACTGAATTTTGTTAGGGGTCACCCAATTAATTTAAAAGGGCCTCCATCTAAGTTTTAATTTTGAATTACCTTTAAAATGGTTCAAACATCCTAGCCATGTTGGATATATGTGATCTATTCATAGTTATCAAAAATATCCTTTTTATTTTTTGTTAAGATTTTAGAGAATCTTTTTTTAAGATCTAAAAAAAAAAAATATACAACAATAAAACCAAAAAACAGAAAGATTGTTTTGGTTGGGAAATAAATTTAAATTTTATTGGCAAACAGAAAAAATCATCGTTGCAGACTTACATTCACTGTTTATCAGTATTCTTTTATTGTCATTTCTTCCAGTATAAAAGCTACTAGTATAACAATAAAGTAAAAAAAAAACAGAGCAAAATATAAAACAATGTGTATAGTCATTGACCAATGTTTGCAGTCCATTGAGTCAGACTATCTTTTCTCTCTAATTGCATTCTCCTACACTTGTATAATCAATAAACAAACAAACAAGCACCAATCTGCTTTGTGTGTTGTGTGCAGCAAATTTCAATGATTTATACATTGTCTGCTTTACTCAATTTGTATCTTCATCTACTGAACACGAATTGAATGTCTAAACTATATCAGTCAGTTCAAAAATACGTTCTTTCTAGCCAGAATCAAATCTTTTAAGAAGATTTTAATTGTTGAGTTTTTATTCAATCAAAAATTGTGAAAACTTTCATTCAGAAATTTCCATTTCAATGACTACTTGAGAGTGAAGTATCAACCTAGCTCAAATCAAGCAGCTGATGTAATATCTTTTGTTCATGTTGAGAGTTTCATTCATGTGAATTGAATCTTGCAAACACCACACATACTTTGAAGTTTTTTTCCCACTCTTCCTTTTAACAGTGAAATGAAAATCTATAAGTCTTGTTTAAAAAATTACTCAGATTTTAATCCAGGGAGGAAACATTTCTGGTTTCTAAAACATTATGTACCATTTTCTCTGATTTTAAAATGTTTAATTTTCTCAAATATTTTAATGGCTACAAAAACTGTTCTTTTCATATTTCTATCATAATGTTTTATGGACACACTGCCAAGTGGGTAGAACATTAGCTTTCTGAACATGAGGTCCAGGTTTGAATTTCCTCATGGTCAATTAATCAGGAAGGTGACTTCTTGATGTTATAGGCCTTGGGAAGCAATCCCACCATGTGGCCTTTGTGGAAACTGCCCGAAAACAATACCACAGGTCGGCCCAAACCTTGTGAGTTAAATTAGGTAGACAGAGCTATTTGGGAGCTGCCAATGGTTGTGCTAGCATGAAGTCACAAGTCATCGTGACTGAGGGTCTGAGTGCATTGGCCTTGTTCAGATTGTTAATCATGCCAGATAATGAACTCTCTTTTAAAAACTGTAACTAAAGATCTGTTCAGCATCGTTGCAGTATAAACCACAAATGACTCTCTGAGTGTTGAACAAACACAAATGTGTCTGAGCAGGCATCTGCAACAGGGATTAGCTAGCTGTTCTAATAGACAGGGATACTCGGAAATGAGCAACCAGCCACCACTGTAATGTTTTAAGTACAAATCATCATGATCATTAATGCCATCACCATTGACACCCTCATCATCATTATGATCATGATAGTTGACGCCATAGCCGTCGACATTGTCATCATTGACATCATCATGATCGTTATGATTATTGATATGATCATCATTGACATTGTCATCATTGACATCATCATGATCGTTATGATTATTGATATGATCATCATTGACATTGTCATCATTGACATCATCATGATCGTTATGATTATTGATATGATCATCATTGACATTGTCATCATTGACATCATCATGATCGTTATGATTATTGATATGATCATCATTGACATTGTCATTATTGACATCATCATGATCGTTGTGATTATTGATATGATCATCATTGACATTGTCATCATTGACATCATCATGGTCGTTATGATTATTGATATGATCATCATTGACATTGTCATTATTGACATCATCCATCCCTCTTCAGGTCAAGCCACAGTTGATCTCTTCCAACCTGAAGGCTCACCTTAGCCATGGACACATAACTGTTGATTCCAATGGGCAAAACCTCTGCCTTGGCCATCGACCTACCGTCACTGATGACATACCATCACTGTACTGGCTGTATACACAACTATAATGTCAAGTTGACTCAAATGTGTTTAATGGTCATTAACACTACAGGAACGTTCAAGTACACAGTGGAACTTATAGTGAAACTTATGAAAGATGACTTTCAAAATACCTGTTGAAATTTAATCTCAGAAGTTCCTTTGTATTTTCATCTGCTTAGTTTTTTTGCTAATCAATCAACAGCCATTTCTTGTAGGAGAAGGATGGTTCATTATCCATATGAATTCCTTCTGACCCACAGAGAGATTTTGTCAATGAAGATAATAGAAATTGTACCAGACATTAAACCCTTTTGTCAGACATGTATGTGGGAAAAGCTCTATCAGGTGAAGTAACCCCATTTTTGCTTTTAGGTATGAGTAAAAAGACAAAAGCCGGGAGCATGCATGTTGGGGACTAGTTCTCTATCACTGTGTGCTGATATCGTAATAGGGCACAAAAGTTAGCACACAGCACAATAGATGCAACAAGGCATAGACAGTACACCTCAAGTGCTCACTGATTCACCAGCAGAGTAAGTTCAACTTTTCCTTCATTATTTACAGAGACTCTTAAGAACATTCCTTGAAATTTTATTTACATGAAAGATGTTCCCAATAGAATAAATATTTATATCTTTTTTTTTGTTTCTTTCTTTTGTTTGTCTATTTTCTCAACACACGACCCCCTAAACTAGTAACAACAGTCTGACAACTACGAGGTTGATTGTGAGTTTCTTTACTTTGTGTTAACATTAGAAAATAATAGAATGAAACCAACCTACCCACTGCCCATGAAATAATGGATTTTAATAGATATACAGGGTATCCCAAAATAATGTATACATTCTTTGAATCGTTATAACTTATTCAATTGTATTTTGACTTGTAAATAAGATTAATACAAGAGAAAGAATACACAATTAAAGAATTTGAGAGTAAAATATACAAAAAACATAGAAAATTAATTTTAATAAGATAAAAGCTACTTGGGGCAATGGAAGAGTGTTCATATAATGAAGAGTTCACATCAAGTGCTCAAACTGGTTCCCGTTCTGTTCAATACACTTTTCATATCTTGAAGAAATAGACCTACAAACGTCCAGTATCATTTGCTCTGGTATTTGAGCACATTCTTCTTCAATTGCTACTTTCATTTCAGCAATTATTACAGGTTTCCTGCTGTAACCTTTGTCTTTTAGAAACCCCCACAAAAAGAAATCCAAGGGTGTCAAATCTGGTGATCTAGGGGGGGATTCAACTGTCCCTCTTCTTCCAATCCATCTGTTTTGCATGTTTTCATCCATATAAGTTCTCACATCACGGTAATGTATTATTAACTATTAATATTTAAAGAGTGTATACATTATTTTGGGACACCCTGTATATACTCTTTTATATTTTCTTTTCTTATTTCCTTAAGTGTTTTTATTATGTTATTTATGAAGAGATATCATTTTCTATCGTCTTTTTTGTGGTGATTATATCCATGATAATACACTAGGATATACCCCCCCCAAGTTTTATGGAGGGTTAGGGCCAAGTCATGCATGTGACAGCTTTTGAACATAACAATAATAGTCTGTATGTAAAAATATAAATAGAAAAAGAGAAATAAAGAAAAAAGACATGTTTACAGTCAATGTAAAAGTTTATCTTACGACTTAGCTTAAGAGAAAATGCATTTGGGTATCTGTCTATATTTCTGAGATGAGGTATTATGTACAATATTTACATTATTCGGACTATTGTCCTCATCTTTGCCGCCATATTTATTACAACGTTTCGGCCTTTCAGTATCTGTCTATATTTCTGAGATGAGGTATTATGTACAATATTTACATTATTCGGACTATTGTCCTCATCTTTGCCGCCATATTTATTACAACGTTTCGGCCTTTCAGTATCTGTCTATATTTCTGAGATGAGGTATTATGTACAATATTTACATTATTCGGACTATTGTCCTCATCTTTGCCGCCATATTTATTACAACGTTTCGGCCTTTCAGTATCTGTCTATATTTCTGAGATGAGGTATTATGTACAATATTTACATTATTCGGACTATTGTCCTCATCTTTGCCGCCATATTTATTACAACGTTTCGGCCTTTCAGTATCTGTCTATATTTCTGAGATGAGGTATTATGTACAATATTTACATTATTCGGACTATTGTCCTCACCTTTGTCACCATATTTATTACAAAGTTTCAGCCTTTCAGTATCTGCCTATATTTCTGAGATGAGGTATTATGTACACTAATTACATTATTCGGACTATTGACCTCATTTTTGTCACTATATTTATTACAAAGTTTTGGCCCTTCAGTATCTGTCTATATTTCTGAGATGAGGTATTATGTACACTAATTACATTATTCGGACTATTGACCTCATTTTTGTCACCATATTTATTACTAAGTTTTGGCCCTTCAGTATCTGTCTATATTTCTGAGATGAGGTATTATGTACAATATTTACATTATTCGGACTATTGACCTCATTTTTGTCACCATATTTATTACAAAGTTTTGGCCCTTCAGTATCTGTCTATATTTCTGAGATGAGGTATTATGTACACTAATTACATTATTCGGACTATTGACCTCATTTTTGTCACCATATTTATTACAAAGTTTTGGCCCTTCAGTATCTGTCTATATTTCTGAGATGAGGTATTATGTACACTATTTACATTATTCGGACTATTGACCTCATTTTTCTCACCATATCTATTACAACGTTTTGGCCCTTCAGTATCTGTCTATATTTCTGAGATAAGGTATTATGTACACTAATTACATTATTCGGACTATTGACCTCATTTTTGTCACCATATTTATTACAAAGTTTTGGCCCTTCAGTATCTGTCTATATTTCTGAGATGAGGTATCATGTACACTATTTACATTATTCAGACTATTGTTCTCATCTTTGTTGCCATATTTATTACAGGACCCTGGTTAAGGCAGTGGAGAACTTGGAGAGGGGAAATTAACAGGAGATAACTGATAACTAACATCCATTAGACATGGCACGTTGAACTAGAACAGTCTACCCCAGTGAGTGAAATAAAGGGTTCAGTTTGACATTCCAACCACCTGAAGAATGCCGGAGCATACAACGGTGGAAACGTTGTAATAAATATGGTGACAAAGATGAGGACAATAGACCGAATAATATAAATACTGTGCATTTGGGTATCTTGTCAATAGTCATTGTTGAAGATACAGTCTCTTTCAATTCACAGGTAGCTTTTTTTAGATAGTAGTCATTTCTCTTGAGGTTGCTCATTCTAATTTTCCATAACCTGATGCCACTGAGCAAGGCTTGTGGTGAAGGGAGAAGACTACCTTTGTGCTCCCTGAATAGCATGATAAAGGAAATTAGAGAGAATGGGTCCTTAAATTTTGTGCTTATATAGCCAGGGTCATGTGAGCTTTACAAGGAGAATGACTGGTCATATCTTTAGCTATTCAGCATCCTCATTTTATTCTGTGCTTGATTGATTGTATTTTTAATTGGTCATCCTAAATTCCAATGTCTTCAACTCTGGAATGTTTTAGGCAAAACATTAGCTATTGTGGTTTTTGTTTTTTATCAAAATTAGCCTTATCAGTCATTATCAAATAGTTTTATTTCAATTTCAATGGTTTTTCATTGCAACAACTCAGGCTGTTATTATATGATGATTAGTAAATAGCACAGATCAGAAATAAAGCAGTAAGACTTGCTCATAAACCTTCTCTCTTTAAAATGTCCATTTATCTGCAGTGAATGCTCTACGAGTCAAACTACAAGAGTTTTAAAACAAATCTAAACATATCTTCATCTCTCGTTGATTGCTTAGTACCATATTGTCATTGTTTTTATAGACATGAGCAGGACCTGATTAACCTTTAGACTAGTAAAGCCTGAAGTTTAGGGCCCAAGGCCAAAATATCCTTTAGGCGAGTACAGCTTGCAGTTTAGGGTCAAATTATCCTTATAGGTTAGTATAGCCTGCCACCTAGGGCCCAGAGTTAAGTTATCCTTTAGGCTAGTATAGGCTGTAGCCTGGGTCCCAGGACTGGATTATACATTAGGCTAGTATAGACTGCAGTCTAAGACACACAGATGAATTATCCTTTAGGATAATATAGGCTGCAGCCTACGGCCCAGGACTAAATTATACTTTAGGCTAGTATAGGCTGCAGTCTAAGACACACAGATGAATTATCCTTTAGGATAATATAGGCTGCAGCCTACGGCCCAGGACTAAATTATACTTTAGGCTAGTATAGCCTACAGCCTAGGGTTCAGGGTCAGATTATCATTTAGGTTATTATTGGCTGCAGCTGAAATGATATGAATATGACAAACTCATATTTATTTATAAGATTAAAGACTTAGAATGCTGTCAGTGATTATAAATTTATAAGATTAATTTCAAACAGATGCCAAACAATTGGAAGAAAATGAAGGGCAAGTTTAAAAACTTAGATTTGATCTACTATCAGATGTAAGGTTCTTTTATCTCAACTCATAGAACAAAAATTATGAAAAATAACAGGTTTCCTGAGACATTGCATATGCGAAATCAAGTACTGACCTTGTGCCAGACTAATCAAAACTAATCTTTAAATGAGAATGAAGTGTGTCAATGCTTCATTAGTACTCTGATAGTACAATTGCTAGTGCATCAACTCAAGCTTTATTCTTACAGAGTTCTCCACTTGTGACCTTGTGCCTGACTGATCTATACTCAGTAAACATCTTTAAACAAGAATGAAGTATATGAATGTTTTGCTGGTATCATTATAGTTCATAATTGTATAATCATTTAGTACCTAAATATATAGTAATGATTACTGAGTCTACCACAGCTAACCAAATCTAATAGTAGTGAATTTTATCATAACTGAAAGCCCCACACTTGTGGCCTCATGGTAGTTTAACCTAGGCTGTATAAAAATTACATAAAACTGGTTAGGAAGTTAGTTTCACTGATCATGACTACAATAGTGATTTATATCCTCACTGAGTGCCTTATACCTATTTTAGATTTAAATGATGATAATCTATATTATTCATTGTATTTTTCATTTGTTTCATACATTCCTGCATACGTAAGTTATGCTTTCATTATGTCTTCTTCTGATGTCCAATCTACAAAGGATTAGACATGTTACTTAAATATTCCAAATATTATTTTACATTTAAATGATGATAATCTATATTGTATTTTTCATTCCTGCATATGTATGTTATGCTTTCATTATGTCTTCTTCTGATGTCCAATCTACAAAGGATTAGACATGTTACTTAAATATTCCAAATATTATTTTAGATTTAAATGATGATAATCTATATTGTATTTTTCATTCCTGCATATGTATGTTATGCTTTCATTATGTCTCCTTCTGATGTCCAATCTACAAAGGATTAGGCATGTTACTTAAATATTCCAAATATTATTTTAGATTTAAATGATGATAATCTATATTGTATTTTTCATTCCTGCATATGTATGTTATGCTTTCATTATGTCTTCTTCTGATGTCCAATCTACAAAGGATTAGACATGTTACTTAAATATTCCAAATATTATTTTAGATTTAAATGATGATAATCTATATTGTATTTTTCATTCCTGCATATGTATGTTATGCTTTCATTATGTCTTCTTCTGATGTCCAATCTACAAAGGATTAGGCATGTTACTTAAATATTCCAAATAGTATTTTAGATTTAAATGATGATAATCTATATTGTATTTTTCATTCCTGCATATGTATGTTATGCTTTCATTATGTCTTCTTCTGATGTCCAATCTACAAAGGATTAGACATGTTACTTAAATATTCCAAATATTATTTTAGATTTAAATGATGATAATCTATATAGTATTTTTCATTCCTGCATATGTATGTTATGCTTTCATTATGTCTTCTTCTGATGTCCAATCTACAAAGGATTAGGCATGTTACTTAAATATTCCAAATATTATTTTAGATTTAAATGATGATAATCTATATTGTATTTTTCATTCCTGCATATGTATGTTATGCTTTCATTATGTCTTCTTCTGATGTCCAATCTACAAAGGATTAGGCATGTTACTTAAATATTCCAAATATTATTTTAGATTTAAATGATGATAATCTATATTGTATTTTTCATTCCTGCATATGTATGTTATGCTTTCATTATGTCTTCTTCTGATGTCCAATCTACAAAGGATTAGACATGTTACTTAAATATTCCAAATATTATTTTAGATTTAAATGATGATAATCTATATAGTATTTTTCATTCCTGCATATGTATGTTATGCTTTCATTATGTCTTCTTCTGATGTCCAATCTACAAAGGATTAGGCATGTTACTTAAATATTCCAAATATTATTTTAGATTTAAATGATGATAATCTATATTGTATTTTTCATTCCTGCATATGTATGTTATGCTTTCATTATGTCTTCTTCTGATGTCCAATCTACAAAGGATTAGACATGTTACTTAAATATTCCAAATATTATTTTAGATTTAAATGATGATAATCTATATAGTATTTTTCATTCCTGCATATGTATGTTATGCTTTCATTATGTCTTCTTCTGATGTCCAATCTACAAAGGATTAGACATGTTACTTAAATATTCCAAATATTATTTTAGATTTAATTGATGATAATCTATATAGTATTTTTCATTCCTGCATATGTATGTTATGCTTTCATTATGTCTTCTTCTGATGTCCAATCTACAAAGGATTAGGCATGTTACTAGAATATTCCAAATATTATTTTAGATTTAAATGATGATAATCTATATTGTATTTTTCATTCCTGCATATGTATGTTATGCTTTCATTATGTCTTCTTCTGATGTCCAATCTACAAAGGATTAGACATGTTACTTAAATATTCCAAATATTATTTTAGATTTAAATGATGATAATCTATATAGTATTTTTCATTCCTGCATATGTATGTTATGCTTTCATTATGTCTTCTTCTGATGTCCAATCTACAAAGGATTAGACATGTTACTTAAATATTCCAAATATTATTTTAGATTTAAATGATGATAATCTATATTGTATTTTTCATTCCTGCATATGTATGTTATGCTTTCCTTATGTCTTCTTCTGATGTCCAATCTACAAAGGATTAGACATGTTACTTAAATATTCCAAATATTATTTTAGATTTAAATGATGATAATCTATATTGTATTTTTCATTCCTGCATATGTATGTTATGCTTTCATTATGTCTTCTTCTGATGTCCAATCTACAAAGGATTAGTCATGTTACTTAAATATTCCAAATATTATTTTAGATTTAAATGATGATAATCTATATTGTATTTTTCATTCGTGCATATGTATGTTATGCTTTCATTATGTCTTCTTCTGATGTCCAATCTACAAAGGATTAGGCATGTTACTTAAATATTCCAAATATTATTTTAGATTTAAATGATGATAATCTATATTGTATTTTTCATTCCTGCATATGTATGTTATGCTTTCATTATGTCTTCTTCTGATGTCCAATCTACAAAGGATTAGACATGTTACTTAAATATTCCAAATATTATTTTAGATTTAAATGATGATAATCTATATTGTATTTTTCATTCCTGCATATGTATGTTATGCTTTCATTATGTCTTCTTCTGATGTCCAATCTACAAAGGATTAGGCATGTTACTTAAATATTCCAAATAGTATTTTAGATTTAAATGATGATAATCTATATTGTATTTTTCATTCCTGCATATGTATGTTATGCTTTCATTATGTCTTCTTCTGATGTCCAATCTACAAAGGATTAGACATGTTACTTAAATATTCCAAATATTATTTTAGATTTAAATGATGATAATCTATATAGTATTTTTCATTCCTGCATATGTATGTTATGCTTTCATTATGTCTTCTTCTGATGTCCAATCTACAAAGGATTAGGCATGTTACTTAAATATTCCAAATATTATTTTAGATTTAAATGATGATAATCTATATTGTATTTTTCATTCCTGCATATGTATGTTATGCTTTCATTATGTCTTCTTCTGATGTCCAATCTACAAAGGATTAGGCATGTTACTTAAATATTCCAAATATTATTTTAGATTTAAATGATGATAATCTATATTGTATTTTTCATTCCTGCATATGTATGTTATGCTTTCATTATGTCTTCTTCTGATGTCCAATCTACAAAGGATTAGACATGTTACTTAAATATTCCAAATATTATTTTAGATTTAAATGATGATAATCTATATAGTATTTTTCATTCCTGCATATGTATGTTATGCTTTCATTATGTCTTCTTCTGATGTCCAATCTACAAAGGATTAGGCATGTTACTTAAATATTCCAAATATTATTTTAGATTTAAATGATGATAATCTATATTGTATTTTTCATTCCTGCATATGTATGTTATGCTTTCATTATGTCTTCTTCTGATGTCCAATCTACAAAGGATTAGACATGTTACTTAAATATTCCAAATATTATTTTAGATTTAAATGATGATAATCTATATAGTATTTTTCATTCCTGCATATGTATGTTATGCTTTCATTATGTCTTCTTCTGATGTCCAATCTACAAAGGATTAGACATGTTACTTAAATATTCCAAATATTATTTTAGATTTAATTGATGATAATCTATATAGTATTTTTCATTCCTGCATATGTATGTTATGCTTTCATTATGTCTTCTTCTGATGTCCAATCAACAAAGGATTAGGCATGTTACTAGAATATTCCAAATATTATTTTAGATTTAAATGATGATAATCTATATTGTATTTTTCATTCCTGCATATGTATGTTATGCTTTCATTATGTCTTCTTCTGATGTCCAATCTACAAAGGATTAGACATGTTACTTAAATATTCCAAATATTATTTTAGATTTAAATGATGATAATCTATATAGTATTTTTCATTCCTGCATATGTATGTTATGCTTTCATTATGTCTTCTTCTGATGTCCAATCTACAAAGGATTAGACATGTTACTTAAATATTCCAAATATTATTTTAGATTTAAATGATGATAATCTATATTGTATTTTTCATTCCTGCATATGTATGTTATGCTTTCCTTATGTCTTCTTCTGATGTCCAATCTACAAAGGATTAGACATGTTACTTAAATATTCCAAATATTATTTTAGATTTAAATGATGATAATCTATATTGTATTTTTCATTCCTGCATATGTATGTTATGCTTTCATTATGTCTTCTTCTGATGTCCAATCTACAAAGGATTAGTCATGTTACTTAAATATTCCAAATATTATTTTAGATTTAAATGATGATAATCTATATTGTATTTTTCATTCGTGCATATGTATGTTATGCTTTCATTATGTCTTCTTCTGATGTCCAATCTACAAAGGATTAGGCATGTTACTTAAATATTCCAAATATTATTTTACATTTAAATGATGATAATCTATATTGTATTTTTCATTCCTGCATATGTATGTTATGCTTTCATTATGTCTTCTTCTGATGTCCAATCTACAAAGGATTAGACATGTTACTTAAATATTCCAAATATTATTTTACATTTAAATGATGATAATCTATATTGTATTTTTCATTCCTGCATATGTATGTTATGCTTTCATTATGTCTTCTTCTGATGTCCAATCTACAAAGGATTAGACATGTTACTTAAATATTCTAAATATTATTTTAGATTTAAATGATGATAATCTATATTGTATTTTTCATTCCTGCATATGTATGTTATGCTTTCATTATGTCTTCTTCTGATGTCTAATCTACAAAGGATTAGGCATGTTACTTAAATATTCCAAATATTATTTTAGATTTAAATGATGATAATCTATATTGTATTTTTCATTCCTGCATATGTATGTTATGCTTTCATTATGTCTTCTTCTGATGTCCAATCTACAAAGGATTAGACATGTTACTTAAATATTCCAAATATTATTTTACATTTAAATGATGATAATCTATATTGTATTTTTCATTCCTGCATATGTATGTTATGCTTTCATTATGTCTTCTTCTGATGTCCAATCTACAAAGGATTAGACATGTTACTTAAATATTCCAAATATTATTTTAGATTTAAATGATGATAATCTATATTGTATTTTTCATTCCTGCATATGTATGTTATGCTTTCATTATGTCTTCTTCTGATGTCCAATCTACAAAGGATTAGACATGTTACTTAAATATTCCAAATATTATTTTAGATTTAAATGATGATAATCTATATTGTATTTTTCATTCCTGCATATGTATGTTATGCTTTCATTATGTCTTCTTCTGATGTCTAATCTACAAAGGATTAGGCATGTTACTTAAATATTCCAAATATTATTTTAGATTTAAATGATGATAATCTATATTGTATTTTTCATTCCTGCATATGTATGTTATGCTTTCATTATGTCTTCTTCTGATGTCCAATCTACAAAGGATTAGACATGTTACTTAAATATTCCAAATATTATTTTACATTTAAATGATGATAATCTATATTGTATTTTTCATTCCTGCATATGTATGTTATGCTTTCATTATGTCTTCTTCTGATGTCCAATCTACAAAGGATTAGACATGTTACTTAAATATTCCAAATATTATTTTAGATTTAAATGATGATAATCTATATTGTATTTTTCATTCCTGCATATGTATGTTATGCTTTCATTATGTCTTCTTCTGATGTCTAATCTACAAAGGATTAGACATGTTACTTAAATATTCCAAATATTATTTTAGATTTAAATGATAAACATTTATGTTTTTCTTTCATTTAATTTCATTCCTTCTTCTTTTTAGAGGCAATATCAATATTTTTTGTTCCAGATGTCTCGATTTATACACAGCACATTTGTTGATGAATATCTTGGTGAAAAATTTTTACGCTCAATTTATGATTATTTAGGTTTTATTTATTTATAAAATTTCTTTATCTTGATATTTAAAGGTATTTTTTTAAATTGTGCTTTCTCTAGGCAGGATGTTGCTGAAACTCCTGTACCATCTGTTGCATTCACACTTGATTATACTCGTGTTATATTTTCCAATGTCTTATTTACTCCTTGTGAGTCAGGTGCCATGCATGATACATGCTTAGGCGATCATGTCTCTTTCAATACATGTCTGACAAGGCAGATTTTTTCCTGCAGTAGGTTGCCATTTCTTTCTGCTGTAGACCAGTTGCCATCCAAGGCTATAGGCCTCGATCTGTCTTGCTATTTACCCATAGCTGGGGGGAGAAGAAGAGGATTCATACCTTTCCCAAGGTATTAGCATGTAAGGGAATGTAATGGATTCGACTAGAATTCGAACTCGGCTCTCCAATTCCTCAATCCGAGCTGCTATCCTTTACTTCACCATTGGTAAACTGAATATTATAGAGTATGGTCTGAATAATCTGTATTATAGTTTGAAATAATTATTTGAAGCAACTTTCCTCGGTCTGCTGATAGAAAAATTGGAAAAGTTGGTTCACTGTGTCTTGCCAGAATTCATATTACAAATTTATCAGTCTACCATTCGTCCATGCATTGAATATTACTGCCACATATGATCTGTTGCATCTGCTCTGTATTTAGCAATAAAATCTGCAATGCTATTGGTCCTGATCTGACATATTGGCTTCATTTACTTTTCCATCATCAAAAAATATCTTCTCTGTACCTTTTCTATAAATATTTTCATACAGTATTTACATTAGTCGGACTATTGTCCTCATCTTTGTCGCCATATTTGTCACAACGTTTCGGCCGTTGTACGCTCCGGCCTTCTTCAGGTGGTTGGAATTTCGAACTGAACCCTTTATTTCAATCACTGGGGTCGAAATAAAGGGTTCAGTTCGAAATTCCAACCACCTGAAGAAGGCCGGAGCGTACAACGGCCGAAACGTTGTGACAAATATGGCGACAAAGATGAGGACAATAGTCCGACTAATGTAAATACTGTACATAATACCTCATCTCAGAAATATAGACAAATATTTTCATGCTAATTGTCTTGATGAACTTTCCTCTTTGGTACCTTGACATTACAAAATTAAGCACAGTACTAGATTGGCAGCTAGGTCTCATCATTTTCCACTTGAAATTGCTACATGTAACTGTAAATGCTATGCAAACAGTTTCTTCTTTTGCACGTCTCGCTTGTGAAACGTTTTTCTGGTTTCTTGCTTTCCAGTCAACTTTGACCTTCCAAAATGTAAATTTAATGTCAATTGTTATCTTCTGTTTTCTTAATTCCTTTTCTTTAATTTTTTTTTTTTGTTTTCTCGTTTTCTTTTACTCTCAGTAACCCCCTTGTGTCTTTATGGTTTTATTGTCTTGCTTGGGATGAAATAATTAAAAACAAAATTGCTCTAAATTTTGAGTGCCTATCTACAACAGGAGGTGGATTATATGTTTATGGGTATATCTTCAGTTAAACAAAGAAAACTATAGATTTTTATTACCATTTTTATTCATATAAATGTCAATCATATGTAAAAAAACAAGCCTGCTGATTTTTTCAAAAACATCTATAATTTTTCTTAACCTACAAAAGTCAATGTGACTTTTCAAGTATTATTCAGGCCTGAAAATGAGGTTACAGCCTCCTTTTGGACAAAGATATTTTAAAAAAATGATAAATCAAAACCATTTTAAATGTAGAATATTGTCCTCTTTTTGAAGCATGTAACACTAACGCGAATATCAATTTGGAAGGAATTGTATAGAAAACAAATTCCCATTAGATGTACAAACATCATCATAATATTTAGCATTAATACTTGAAGTGCATATTTATTTTATAAGATTGTGTCGTGTGTAATGGATTGATGGAGAAAGTGTAATATTTATTACAGCAATGAGAAAGAATATTTTACAAGTTGAACTTGTCAATTTTTTATGCATGCATAAATTTCAGGCCTTCAAAAGTATAAACTAGGTAATTTCTTTTCTGAATTCCTGGCATGAGAAGTCATCGTTATTTACACAACTTACATTAGGAATAATTGTCCTTATCTTTGTTGTTGTTATCACAATATTTTGACCGTTGTACCCTCTGACCTTCATCAGGTGTATATGATAACAACAACAAAGATGAAGACAATAGTCCAAATGTAAATAGAGTAAATAGGTAATTTCTGGTGTTGACTGATTTGTTTTTTACAGCTTATCAACCTATTTGTTTGTTATTTAAAGCCAAAACGTTTTTTGGATTATAAGAATAATTCTTTTGGTTTTGTAAGTGAATATTACATTAACAATTTTTGAGTATGAAAATGATTTTTTCAGATATTATTTAACCCATTGCTGGGGAATGGAGATGGATTTATACCTGTCCCAAGGGTATTTGCACATCGTGATGAATCTGACGGAACAAATTTCTGGTTTGAAGAGTTATTATTAGTAACATTATTTACACTCAAACTATTGTCCTGATCTTTGTTATTATTACGTTTAGTTTCTTTTGACTTCCAGGCTTCATCAGGTGCTTCTCAATCTGGAAAACCTTCATGGAATTTCTAAATAGACCCTTTATTAAATCCATAGAGAGTAAATTATTCTTGTTCTGTTGTTCATCTCCATGAATAACTCATCTTTTGCTTATTTAGTACACTGTTCAATTATCACTGCTCCGCCTGTTCTCACTGAGTCTGGGTTTGCACTACTCAGTCCAGGGATTGAACTATTATGTTAGCAAATTAATGCACCTGCGCTTTAATCCACTTGTCTATTGTCCATGGCTTGGGGACACAATGGCTGAAAGAACAACAATGATGAGGACAATAGTCCATGTGTAAATAATGTGATTAATAAACTAGGTAATCATCTAACTCAGCATTTCTCAACCAGGGTTCCCCAGAACCCTAAGGTTCCGCAAAAGGTCTGCAAGGATTCCACGAGAACAGGTGAGATGAACTAATGCACATTTGACTTTTTATTTAATTTCATATGCATAATATTACTAAACACATGTAATATCTTCTTGGTTATTGTAATATTACCTTGATTTACCTTATATCTTTTCAACATTAACAGTAAAGGATAAAAAAATAAAAACAAAACTGATGCAGCAATTATTTGTTTTTGTTCTGTTTACATTTATATTATATGTATATGATATTGGTTACTTATATTTATTTTTTATGTTTAAGATTAGAATTTTACGTGTGAATGAAAACTCCCTGATAAAGTATTATAAACAAAATGTATGAATTTTCTATAGCATTGCCAAAAAATTTGACAAAGAAGTATTAATGTTTCCTTAAACTAGTTATTCAAAAATATATACTATGATATTTACCAGGTGAACTACGATGAAAATAAAATGTGAAAGATATGGTATGTAATTTTGTTTTTGTGCATGGTTTCCTTGTGACAAGTAATTTATTTTAAGGGTTACGTAAGGGTAAAAAGGTTGAGAAACTCTGAACTAACTTAAGTTTATATACTATATAAATCATATAAACCATATAAGTTTATATACTATATAAACCATATCAGTTTATATACTATATAAACCATATAAGTTTATATACTATATAAACCATATAAACCATATAAGTTTATATACTATATAAACCATATAAACCATATAAGTTTATATACTATATAAACCATATAAGTTTATATACTATATAAACCATATAAACCGTATAAGTTTATATACTATATAAACCATATAAACCATATAGGTTTATATACTATATAAACCATATAAACCATATAAGTTTATATACTATATTTCTCACCATATAAGTATATATACTACATTTACCACCATATAAATTGAACAATTTCTAATATTAAACTCCCCTAAAATCACCTGATTTCTCATACCCTGATGGTTTGTGTTGTGTTCTAGTCTGGCAGGGATGTGTGGGTGAAAAATATGGTTGTATGTGTGGAAAGTGAAATTGGGATGGCAAGTTCAAATTCTAGTCTAGTCTACTGCATTAAATTTCACACTAATGACCTTGGGAAAAGCAAGAATCTATCTCTTCTCATCCCAGGTATGGGTTAAATAGCAGTGTAGACTGGGCTATCTGGCCTTGAGTGACAGGCAGTTTTGGATGACCTGATGGGAAATGGAAATAAAAAATATACTAACCTAGCATATACATACACATTTTTAGACACATATACTATGATTCTTCTGGAATTAAATATATATGATTATAAATGATTAAATTATGATCAGAAATCAAAATAATGTTAAAATATAAGAAAAACTCCTATTTGATACACTAGTCCCCTGATAACCCCAGAATGAAATATGCATGATTATAAATGATTAAATAATGATTAGAGATGAAAATAATGTCCATATATAAGAAAAAACCCTTGTTTGATATAATATCTTATATCAAATATATGAAAAATCCCTGTTTATTTTTATTCTCTTGGCTACATGTGTATGCTCATTTTCTTCCACAAACTCATTTTTTGAATTTAAAAAAAAAATTGAATTTACTGACTCGTCAGCGTAAGCATCAACCTTTTCTAAATTTCCATATATAAAAATACATTTACTTAAGTGATTTTCCACATTATGTATTGCCCAGCCCCCACCCCACCTTTGGGTGTGGTCAGAGGGTTCAAGCCACTTCTTAACTCCAATTCCCTTTATCTCTTACCTTGCGCCATAACTCCAGATAGGTGGTGCTAATCTCTCTCTTTCTCTTCCTTCTTCCACTTTCTCAGCAGCCATCTTCATCCCACTCCCTGGGCTGGAGTGAACAATCCAACTTCCAGATGACGCAGTGAAAACAAAAGAAGTTTTCAATCATTAATCCTTCTGCATTAGCTTGCCCCATTCTGGGATAACTTGGTCATTCCGACCACCCAAGAACTGGAAAAGAAAGAAAAATCGTTTCCACTCTTCTTAAAATGAAAGTTTATCATTTCTCCGTCTATGTATTTTTTTAATGATCAAATAGACCACTTAGCCTTTTTGTCCATGTCAACTTCAAAATAATAATAATTTTTTTCCTTACCACTTGTATCCAAAGGAATCCAAATTAATGTTTGGATATAAAATTTTCTCTGAATGAATATCACAGATATTATAATGACGAACGCGTCCACTTGGCCTCTTTCTCTATGCAGATACTTCTCTGCTGGGTGGCTGATTCAAAACAGATGTGTTTTCCTGGACCTTTTTGTCTAGAGGAATCGTGAATGTTATTTATTTTGGTGACCGCCTTGCTTTCTTTATTGACAATATATTTTATTTTATCTGACACTTTTGTGGATACCTTAATGGTCACTTTTTTATCAGTGGGAAGTGGGGAAAGACAGATAGTCTTGGGTTTGTTCAATCTTGCTGAATTTCGTCTAGTTAAATTTGAGTTCGATTCTCCTTGGAATTAACTCATAAACATGATTTTTCGTCGCATTTCGTTTTGAGTAACTGAATATCTCTACAAGACTATTTAAGCAGCATCTCTCTTACTGAGGAGAGGAGTTAGTCATTAGTCGTGACTCTTCTTGTCGACCCTCTGCCTTCGGGTGAAGAGGAACTCAGACCAGGCTATGCCTACGGGTGAGGTAGACAGCCACCTGACCCCATGTATACGGAGTCTACGGGGAATTTTTACCCGTGTGTTACGCGCTCGAAAAGCCCCACATTAAAAACCAGCCTTGTGCCACATCCCTCCTTGTAGGGAGGTCTCAGATAAATACCGGGGAGTTAATGATTAACAGTTTATTACATTAGTCTGTGTTCTCAACCGTGTTCCAATTTATTATCCATAATAAACTACTACTTATTTTCTATATGTGTGCCAACCTTTCTATGAAACAACATTTGGTGACAAGGGATTCGAATGTTAAAATTTCCAGCGCGATACCAACATTTGACAACGAAAATTTCAAGTGTAAAACTTTGAGTTTAAAAATTTCCACAGACCGAGGATTTGAGTATTAAAAAATTTACAGTCATATACCTAGAAATTGTTGGCAATCACTCAACCTCGGATTAACTCAAAGTCTGCATAACAGATTGACGTGTTAAAAACAAGTAAGAATTTTTATTTGTTCAGTACATTTTTACAGGAAAAAAGCGTAGGAAATTGTTTGGTCAGTTAAATTTTGTCTCTGCAAAGAAACATGGAGGATTTAAAAGAAGCAATGGTGGAATTCATGAAAATTCAACAGCATCAAAATGAACGGTTGGAGGTGTGAATTCATGAAAATCCAGCAGAAACAAAATGAACAGTTGGAGGTGGAATTCATGAAGATCTAACAGCATCAAAATGAACGGTTGGAGGTGAAATTCATGAAAATCCAACAGCATCAAAATGAACGGTTGGAGGTGGAATTCATGAAAATCCAACAGAAACAAAATGGACAGTTGAAGGTGGAATTCAGGAAAATCCAACAGTATCAAAATGAACGGTTGGAGATGGAATTCATGAAAATCCAACTGAATAAAAATGAATGGTTGGAGGTGGAATTCATAAAAATCCAGCAGAAACAAAATGGACAGTTGGAGTTGGAATTCATGAAAATCCAACAGCATCAAAATGAACGGTTGGAGGTGGAATTCATGAAAATCCAGCAGAAACAAAATGAACAGTTGGAGGTGGAATTCATGAAAATCCAGCAGAAACAAAATAGACAGTTGGAGGTGGAATTCATGAAGATCTAACAGCATCAAAATGAACGGTTGGAGGTGGAATTCATGAAAATCCAACAGCATCAAAAGTAACGGTTGGAGGTGGAATTCATGAAAATCCAACAGCATCAAAATGAACGGTTGGAGGTGGAATTCATGAAAATCCAGCAGAAACAAAATGAACAGTTGGAGGTGGAATTCATGAAAATCCAACAGTATCAAAATGAACGGTTGGAGGTGGAATTCATGAAAATCCAACTGAATTAAAATGAATGGTTGGAGGTGGAATTCATAAAAATCCAGCAGAAACAAAATGGACAGTTGGAGTTGGAATTCATGAAAATCCAACAGCATCAAAATGAACGGTTGGAGGTGGAATTCATGAAAATCCAGCAGAAACAAAATGAACAGTTGGAGGTGGAATTCATGAAAATCCAGCAGAAACAAAATGGACAGTTGGAGTTGGAATTCATGAAAATCCAACAGCATCAAAATGAACGGTTGGAGGTGGAATTCATGAAAATCCAGCAGAAACAAAATGAACAGTTGGAGGTGGAATTCATGAAAATCCAGCAGAAACAAAATAGACAGTTGGAGGTGGAATTCATGAAGATCTAACAGCATCAAAATGAACGGTTGGAGGTGGAATTCATGAAAATCCAACAGCATCAAAAGGAACGGTTGGAGGTGGAATTCATGAAAATCCAACAGCATCAAAATGAACGGTTGGAGGTGGAATTCATGAAAATCCAGCAGAAACAAAATGAACAGTTGGAGGTGGAATTCATGAAATTCCAGCAGAAACAAAATGGACAGTTGGAGGTGGAATTCATGAAAATCCAACAGCGTCAAAATGAACGGTTGGAGGTTGAATTCATAAAAATCCAACTGAATCAAAATGAACGGTTGTAGGTGGAATTTATGAAAATCCAGCAGAAACAAAATGGACAGTTGGAGGTGGAATTCATGAAAATCCAACAGCATCAAAATGAACGGTTGGAGGTACAACGACGTTTGGACCAGGAACGCTTTGAGAAACAAAACGAACGGTTTGAAAAAATGTTCGAATTGTTAAGGTTAAAATAGGAAAAGGTGCAAGGCAATGTAAATTCTTTTTCTCGGGATTCGGTGATAAATTCAGTTGGCGAATTTAAGTACAGTCCTGAGGAGGAGGCAACTTTTGTGGCGTATTTTCGCCGTTATGAAAAGGTTTTCTAAAATATTGCGCTACATAGTCGGACAAAAAGAAAAGATGTCTGTTGCTCGGATAATTTGGTCAAAGTGAATACGAAAAGTATACGAATTACATACTCCCGGGAAAGCCTAGGGAAGTGTTTTTCGTGGAGACTGTCTTAATTCTGGAAAAAAGTTTGGGGGATAAAAGTTCTCTATTCAACACAAGATAGCAGTGCTTAAACCTTACAAAAAAGAGTGGGGAGGATTATTCGACTTTTACTGGGATTGTCAGTAGAAAGTGTGAAAATGATTTTTGTACAAGAACTGACGGCTCCAGAAGTTGATGATATTGGAACCAGAATCTTTTCTAAAAAATCCAAAAATCAGTCTGCAAATGGTCGCAGAAGAATGTGAACAAATAGAAAATCTTCCACACAACACAGCAAGGATAAAAGAACGCGACGTGTAAAAAATTCAGGCAGTTCAACAAAGACAGCATAAAGAAAATTTTGCCCGCATAATAAATCCTGGTTATGACTGTGGACAGATTCATTATGACAAGGAATGTCTATTTATTTTAGAAGGACAAAATGCTTTAATTGTGGCAAAGAAAGGACATAAGGTTACGTATTGCAGAAAACCTAAAAGTAAAAAGGGGTGAAAAATGAAAAATACAGTTAACTCAACTACAATGGAAAAGCAAAGAAATAAAAAGGAAAAGAAAGTTTGTAAATGTAGAGATGAACAATAAAAATATTAATTTTCAATTGGATACCGGTTCAGATCTGACATTGATAAATGAACAAAGTTGGAAAAAAAATTGGCAGACCAACTTTATTGACGACGAAAAAAAATTCTCATGGCATTATAGAAATAAACTAAATTTTGAAGGTGAATTTTACACAAACGAGACATTTATTGGCAAAACTATAAAATTAAAAGGATTCGTTCTGAAACGAACTCAGAAGATGTTCGCTATGGATTGGCTATGAATTTTAACCAACCAATTAATTCATTTTGCTTTAGTATCAGTGTTAATTCTAACAGCGTGGAAAAAATAAAAAAAGAATTAAAGATAAAATTTCCTGAGATTTTTTTCTGAGGAATTTGGCAGGTGCACAAAATCTAAAGCGACATTTAAACTTAACGAGAATGTGACGCCTATTTTTTGTGAACATATAATTACCTTCTGCCAAGTTTTGAAGACATATTCGCGAAATTAAATGGTGGTAAAATGTTTTCAAAACTTGATTTGTCTGAGTTGTACCTCCAGTTTCCAGTCGACGAAAAATGTACGAAGTATATAGATATAGATTCAACAAACTGCCATTCGGGATAAAGGTCGCACAAGGCATTTCCAGCAAATCATGGATACGTTATTTAATGACGTTGACTTTGCAATAGCTTACCATGACAAGGTCTTAATTCAGAGTAAAAGCCGGGAACAACATGCCGAACATGTTAAAGAAGTTTTTGAAAAAATAAAACAATATGGCTTAAAACTTAGTTTGGATACATGTGATTTTTTAAAATCTAAAATTAAGTATTTGGGACAGGTTATAGATGCGAAATGCAGAAAAACCAGACCCGTCAAGGTCGAGTGCGATAAAGAACATGCCTCCCCTAACAAATGAGTCGACATTACAGGCATTCTTGAGTCTAGCAAATTACTACGGTAATTTTATCCCAAATATGCACGTGTAAAGAAATTATTTAAAAAAAAGATTCTAAATGGAACTGGAGTACTGAATGTCAATGCTTCTAAAGCAATTTAAAATAATATTAACGTCAGACTTTAGTTTGGCACATTACAATCCAAATAAGGCTATTATTGTTGCAAGTGACGCTAATAGTTTGGGCTTAGGAGCCGTAATATTACACAAAGAAAGAAACGGCCAAGTAAAAGCGATTGCACATGCGTTGAGGACCCTATTGCTATCTAAAAAGGCACAGTCAAATCAAAAAAGACTTTAGGGATAATTTTTGCGGTAAAAAAAGTTCCATAGATTCATTCATAGAAGAAGTTTTACGCTTCAAACGGAGCATAGACCGTTATTGTCTGTTTTTGGTTCCGCAAAAGGGATTCCTACACATACTTCAAATCCACTTCAGAGCTGGGGAACGATATTATTAAATTATAATTTTAAGATAGAGGTCCTTCCGTCAAAGAGCTTAGGGTATGCGGGGGGGGGGGTATCCAGGTGAATCCCCAAACTATGTGAACCATGGGAGGAAACTGATAGCAGTCCTAAGAATAGAAATAAAAAGTGTGCTGTGCAGCACCATACGAGAATTACCTGTGACGCTCGGAGAGATCAGGAACAAAGCAAAAATAGACAAATATATCACAGAGGAAAAGAAACAAATTATGGATCAACAGTACAAAAAGAATGATGGTGAAAAAGATTTTTTCTATCTGTGATGGAAGTTTGATGTACCTCGAACGGGTGGTGATACTAGGAACGTTTAAAAGACTTCTATACCAGTCATCTCAGTATATCGAGGATGAAAGTTTTAATGAGAAACTATGTTTTTGGCCAAATATGGACAAAGATATAGAGCAAAAATGTAAAATCATGCAAAGGTTGTGCGATGACAGCAAAGGTGCCAGCGGTGAAATTTACCCCTTGGCCAAAGTCGGACAGACCTTGAGTCAGGCTGCATATAGATTTTGCAGGTCCAATGAAGGGACTATATTATTTAATTGCGGTTGACAGTTTTTCAAAATGGCCAGAGGTGATGAAATTAAAGACCCTACGTGCAGTGGTACAATTAATTTTTTTGCATGAACTCTTTGCCAGATTGGGTATACGATTGTGTCGGACAATAGCACACAATTCACGGCAAAAGAGCTCAAAGACTTTTGTAAAGTTTTTTTTTTCGATTGTACACATCACAACCCTACCATATCACCTGTGATCTAATGGGCAGGTAGAAAGATTTGTAGACACTTTCAAGTGAGCATTTAAAAAGTCAGACGGAAACGAATCCGTTGACAATATCCTACAATTTTATTTTAAGGGTATATCGTGTGACATCAAACTCAAGTATTAATTCGGAGTCGTGGCCTGCAGAGTTAAGGTTCGCGATAAAAATAAGATCTGTGTTCAATAAACTATTGCCAAAGGGAAATAAAAAACCAATAAAGGAAAAAAAATCAGATACAAAAGCATATATACCAGGAGATTTTTTTCAAAGAGCATAGAAACGAGAAAGAATTTGGAATGCCGGTGTCTTTGATAAACGCATCGGGACAATTAAAGACATGAAAGAGACCATTAAGAGGCATCACAACTAGATGAGGAAAAGGCTTTCGGATAATATAAATAACCAGGAGGAAGAACCGATAAAGGTTATTTATAACTTATTCGACAAACCGAGGTCCTTAGTAGCCCCTGAGGAGAAACGTTCGCGTAAACGGAAAATTATATTTACAGAGACTATAGAGATAAACACGAAAAAGAAAAAATACAACTTCCGGAAGAAGTAGTCAATTCAAAAAAGGGGGATGTTGTGGAGTAGCTGAACACCTCCTCAAGATGGACTGGTCTAAGACTATTTAAACAACACTTTCTCTTCCAGAGTGGGAGGAGCCAACGATTAATCGTTACTCTGCTTGTCGACTCTCTGCCTTCGAGCGGAGAGCTCAGACCTGGCTATGCCTACGGGAAGATTCTCTACTGGGGAGGTAGACAGCCAACCCGACACTGTGTATGCGGGGTCTATGGGAAATTTTTGCCCAAGCGTACCCGCTCGGAAAGCCCTATGTTAAAACCTGACCTAGTGCCACATCCCTGCTTGTGGGATGTCTCGGATAAATACCGGGGAGTTAACGATTAACAGTTTATTACATTAGTCTGTGTTCTCAACGGTGTACCATATTATTCTCCGGAACAAACTGCTTCTTATTTTCTATATGTGTGTCAACCTTTCCTATTTACGACACGACAATTTTTAATTTTCTTCTCAACTTTTCATTCCATCTTCCTGCGAGTTTCAACAATTAACATCCTGTTAGTCGACTCTTTCGTTTTCCTTCTTTCTTTCCCCTTTTTGTTTGATCAACCTCCGGAGATCTCAGTGTCACAAGCAGATAAGATCAGAAAGCGCTCAGATTTCAAGGTAGAAGGAAGTGGCAAAGCAGAAGGGCGTCATAAATCTCTCTACGGGGAAAGAATCCAAGACAAATGGACAATAAAACTAACCAGAAAGTAGATTCAGGATCCAGGAGGAAAATCTATTTGAGCTGCTTTCAGAGAATAATTTTTAACTGAAAATTGAAATTGAGCTTTTCTGTAAAAGAAAATATAAAAGTCCCCGTGACATCAACCATTTGAAACATATCAAAGCTCCTTTCGTGCTGAAATATTCCTTTTCCGTCTTACAAATTAAGTGAGTACACATTTTGTTTTTTCTGTCTTCCTTAATTTTTTGCTTTAGTTTCTAAAAGTTTTTTTTTTTTTCATTTTCAAAAATTTTAATCTTTCTTTGTCATGTGTATTGTTTGATTTGTTATCTAGCTTTAGTTTTTGAATAAGGCACAGAAAGGGAAATTTGAATGCAAGCTCATGTTTGTAAATAATGCTTTGTGTTTTTTTTATGGACTGTAATAAATGTTTGTTCTTTTAAATTTCACGTAGTGGTTTGGGTTTTACTTTTATTTGTTTGCGCCTTGTTCAACTTTCGGAATTGTTGTAGCATAATGTCCCCATTCACATAAATACACTTCCAGCAGTTGACTACTACTTCTGTTGGGATTGAGTGAAGATGTTAAAAGATATCAGAAGGTTTGAATGATCAGGAGGCTTAAAATTGTACGTGTTCAATGATCTTCCATCCACAACAATTAATAAAAGACAAAAATTATGATTCGAAACATAACAATTGAATTTATTAAGTATTTGATGTACATGCATGTAAACTGAAAGGTTTGACAGAGTTGTGTCTCTTTGATTAGGAAATATTTTTACTTGAGCTCATAAGATTGGATTAATTATTAAACTGTAGTTTAGAGGAATGAGTATGTTGCATGTTAGAGATTGTCTATTGGACAAGTTGGTAAGAGTTCAGAGATTGTACTTGCGTGAAATGTTGTAAAATTCTTTCACGTCTGACTGAAATTAGTCAAGACGGGAGTTCTTTAAGGGTCACATTTTGGCAGCAGTGGTGAGACGCACGAGTGAGTAAAAAGAGAGGGCGGAATTACTCGTGTTTAGTTTTTATAATCTGTTGTACCACGTGACAGGCTCAGACTTAGTTGGCGCGAAAACAGACCTGTCGCGTGTAGGTGATTTGATTGGTCGAAACTGACCAATCAGCGAGCTAGATTGAAGGTGATTGACCAATGAATGCTCGTTGTATATTTTGTAAGTATGATGGTGGTAAAAATCACAACAGGAAGAGTGCATTTCCCAGCGGGGGTTAACTGGCTGTCGTGGAAGATTCCACACTTCTACGCGCCGTTGGCGAATCTTATATGTATTATTTGTGTCCGAAGTATTATCGTTCATTACCAACCTTCCTGTGATTATTCTATTCAGTAGCCTCTCCTAGTTTACAACAGGAATAAAAGAGGCCACGTGCTCTCTTTTCCCATTCTATCTCTAAAAGTAATTTTTATAATAAAAACAGAATCAAAGTCGAACTATTCTCCAGCCATTATGAACAGTACGATACATACTTCTGTCTACGTCTCTGAAGTTTTTACATACCTCGTGTTTGTCCGAGCAAAAATAAACAGGTTGTGGAATCTTCCACGACAGCCAGTTAACCCCCGCTGGGAAATGCACTCTTCCTCGTGTAACTTTCACCACCATCATACTTACAAAATATACAACGAGTATTCATTGGTCAATCACCTTCAATTTAGCTCGCTGATTGGTCAATTTCGACCAATCAATTCACCTACACACGACAGGTCTGTTTTCGCGCCAACTAAGTCTGAGCCTGTCACGTGGTACAACAGATTATAAAAACCAAACACGAGTAATTCTCGCCCTTTTTCGTCACTCTCTCTCGTTTTCTTTTTACTCACTCGTGCGTCTCACCTCTAACTCTTTCAAACCTTTCAGTTTATATGCATGTACATGAAACACTTAATAAATTCAATTGCTATGTTTTAAATCATTATTTTTGTCTTTTATTAATTGTTGTGGATGGAAGATCATTGAACACGCACAATTTTAAGCCTTCTGATCATTCAAATCTTCTGATATCTTTTAACATCTTCACTCAATCCCAACAAGGTCTTGCCACTCGGAAAGTCAAAGGGAAAAGAGATAGAAGAGGCTATCAAATATTGCGCAGCCTGCGATTATCGTCAGGTGAAGCGGTAATCCAACAAGCCTAAATTGTCTTGTGTTAACATCTAGTGACCTCAGAGATCATCACAACATATTTCCTCTTTATCATCGAATCATTTTACTTTTATAGGAAATAAACCTTATTTCTAACACAATTACATACCACATACATGTCATGTTGAACTTTATTTTCTATGCAATGAACAGACACTATTTACAAACATGTTAAAAAGATTCCACAATACAACACGCGCCGCTTAAATCAAAGTGTCTATTGTTAGAATTTAGTATCACCATGTGAAATATTTGACCAATCAGAGAAAACCAAAACCCTATTTTTCTCGAGTGTAATTTTGGGAAAAAAAATCTAAAAACTTTCCCCTACCCTACACGCAAGCCACCAATCTGCTACTGGGTGGCATGCCACTAGTGTTTTACCGCTGGTGACCCGCTGTCGGACTGCCAGCGTGTTCGTCACAGTAATGTTACCATTGGCGAATCGATAGAGGCTCACCGGTAGCCCGCCAGCGGCTTGAGTGTAAGAGTAATCACAGACTTGTCATATCTTTTTAGTTTAACTTTAGTTAGTCTATTTATTCTATTTGCTTGGCTGAGCTACGAAAACAATAGTTGTTTACTTTTAGTTGTTCACTTTTTAGTTTAAAATTCTTCTTTTATTTGCCGTATCCCTTCAAGACACAGGGGATCATAGCTCTCTACAACTTCCTATCTTTCACTTTAAGATAAATCTTTAAACTTTACTTAATTATCTCAATTTGACGCCAGCCACGAAGTGATCGATCAATCGATTAATTTCACAGGCCCGTAATCGTAAATCCGCACCTCACAAGAAGACAGAAGCGCTTCTCAGCTTATCTTTGTCTTTGAAACATACACAATTACTCAGTATCAGAGAGGGGGTCTCGAATAGTAACCTCGTAATGGGGCCATGATTAATTTAAAAATGATTAATAAATTCTTGACGCCTGATGAGTAAGGGAAGTTTTGGTAGCGGCCGGACTATCTTTGGCCTGTGTAGGATTCCCGCTTTAAACACCATAATACACTAGCCTTGCATCATATTTGTGGCCCTTCGGGTAGATTGACTCAATAAAGAAATACAAGAAGAGCAAGCCAAGTTTAAAGCGAAAGTCCCAAATGTAACGAAGGGAAAACAATACGCAGACCCTCACCCCTCGGTACTCTCTTACTGGGTCTGGTAAACCAACCTCCCCACAAGGCAAGATGTGACACAAGGCCAGTTTTTAACGTGGGGCATTCCGAGCCCGTGGGCTCGCGGCAAAAATTTCACGTATATCCCTTATACACGGGGTCGACCTCCTCAATCGAGACTCTACCCTTCGGCATAGCCTCGTCTGGGTTCCTCTCCGCCCGTAGGCAGAGAGTTCGACAAGAGAGGAACGGGAAGAGAAAGCATCCTAGTCCTGTCTTTTTTAGTCTAAAACTCAGTTTTTACTTGACTGAGCTGCAAAAACATTTAAATTGGCGATAAGACAACGAAAAAAAAAATAAAAAAAAACAATCTCATTTTACAAAACGAAAATGTCAACCTGGAGAAATGTTATTGTTAACCAACCTCGACCTCACCACTTGATGGTTTAATTTTTCAAACTGGTCACACTCACTAAAAAAAAAAACATTATCACAATTCAACGACTGGCCTTGTCATTTATCACTTCGTTTTTCTAATAGTCAGTCGTTTCTGCTTTTTCTAATCGGCAACTGGCGGACGTTTTTTAATATGGTAAGTGGAAAATTGTTTTTTGACTTAACTTTTTGTTTAAAGACTTAAAAAGTGTCATTGGAAATTTATTTTTTAAACGCTTATGTATTTGTATTGTTTTAAAAACAAAAATTAATAAATATTTATTGAATTAAAAAAATAAATTAATTAAAAATCATTTGAAAATTGATATCAGAAAAAAAACTTTTTTCTTAAACTTTTTTCACTTCTGTTCAATCAGAAACAAATTGACTTGAAAAAGTTTTTTTTTCTTTGAGGAAAAAAGCCGATTTCATAAAAAAAAACAAAACAAAAACTAACTTGCAACGAAAAGGAAGGATTTTTGTTTGTTTATGTTTCCATCAATACATTATTTCTTATTTTTACTTTTTTCTCTTGTGTCAAACAAAATTGTTTATTTTCATCAAAATTAGAGAGAAAGAATGAAAAATGTCGGTGTCAGGGAGAAAAATGTTAATTTGCAACCCTAGATCTTTAGGGTAACGTAAAAAAAATGTATTTTAAAGAAAGAGGAAAACTGATAGCTGCGGTGGCCATGTTATTTCTATTCATCTTTCATAAATCCCCAAATAATTTTTAATAATGTCTACAGATAAATATTCGAGAAAGACTCTTTTCTAAACAAAAGAGTTGTTCCTTATCGTCTTCCCATAAAATAAGCATTTTTTTTTTGTTAGGCGGGGGGATTTAATTTGCTCTTCCCTTCTTATTGTGGATTTATCGTCTATCAAACACTGAGTTAACTCCCTTTATATTTACGTGTTTTACGTTTTTAACTAGCTTCATATTCTGAGTTTTTTCTGCATTTAAAAAGTAATACATGACAAATAAAACGGCTATCAAAAATGTGACAACTAGGCAAAAATAATTGTGAATATTCTTCATTAATTTTCCAAAAAGTGTCGCCATCGTTTCCATCATCCCTTATTGGGGTCCTCAAATTAAAATATCTTTCCATAAATTAAAAAAAAACTTGGTCCATGCATTTTTTTCTTAACCAAGATTTATTTTCTATTTACTAGAAAAAAAATTCTATTTACTAGAAAAAAAAAACATAAATAATAGACTATTATTTATTTATTTTTTTTTTGTGACAGATAAATAAATAAAAATAATAATTGACATAAATAAGATAAAATTAATAAAATTATTGTATTTTTCGAACAGTAGTTTTACTTTCTTTTCTTTTTTTTTTTTTTGCTTTATTTCGTTTTACTTTTAACTTTTTTTTGTTTATGAACTGAAAATTGTTTAGCGGTTAAAAATTAACAATATCCATTTTTTTTTTTTATATGGAAATATATTTTCATTTCATCATTGAAATTTTTAATTTTGTTTTGGTTGGGGATTATGGTCAGTAGCAATGTTTCGGTCCTTTCACCGGTGACTAATGAATGACACTTTAAAAAAATTCACAGCAAGTATAAAAAGGGGAAAGACCATGATTGATGGAAAAACCGTGGCGTATAAAAGGCTTTTTTCTTTAATTGTTAAAACGTTTAAAAAAAAGTTTTCTTTTAACTTAAAAAACTTTTTAACTTGACCAACACCAACAAGGAAGGATGTTTTTCTGCTGATGCAAGAAAAACAAGATTATTTTTTTTAATCAAAATTTCGAATGTTTTAAAAAGAATGAAAAATTTAATAAAATAATCAAAAAATGCTTTGGCCTTTGTTTAAACTTAAAAACATTTAAAACGATAAAAAAATTTTTCATTAAGTTTGGGACCTTTTTTCATTGTGGTATGCTCTTCTTCTTCGACGAACTAGTGGAGATACCTAATCGTCGTTGTTGGGCGTGTTTAAATTTTATAAAGAAATTTGTTTTACTTTTAAAGTAATTATGATCTCAATTGGATTTTCAAACGTTAATTTCTAACACTTTGTGAACTATTTATGGATTTTAATTGAAATCGTATTGTTTTACTTTTATGACATTTGCGCTAAAATCCAACTGAATTTTTTACGTCTGATCACTTCAATAAATTTAAATTGGCAGGTGATCTCAAAAATGACCTACAGTCTGTTGTTAACTGGGGCAAGGAATGACATGTTAATTTTAAAATGCCTCCAAAATGAAACTTTCTTCTGTTAGTCACCTGAAAGAAAGAGCCCTTCCTGCCTCCCATCTCTGCATTGCTGATGTATAAACATTTTATTCCCTACTAAAGTTTAAGTTCTTGTGCCAAACACAAAAAACTTAGCTCACAAATTACAAAATAAAACTCAACCACCGCATAAAATTTTTAAAGGAAAGCATTTATTGCACAATTACAAAAATTTTATTTGTTAATTCCTGAAGGCAAAGAACAAAATTTGTGCTTGTGTTTTAGAAGACTCGACTGCATGTAGTTTAAAGCAAATTTAGCACTATTATAAATGTGTACCCCACTCCGTCATGTTTTTCCTGCGACTAATTTATTTTTCTGATTACCTTTTACCTGTTCCTTATCACCTGTGCATCATGTTAAGAACTTCAAACATACTTTTTAAAACTTTTCCGTTTTTCTTTATCACTGTGTAAGATCATAGTTTCTTGTGAATCATTAAATCATTACTATGTAAGAAAACAAAATAAAAATTAAGCAATTATTACAATTGAGCAAAAAAGTACAGTTACCATTAAAATTCAGTCAAAAATTTTCCTTTATATGATCTGTACAACCTGCGTATGTAAACTAAACAATAAACATCTTCTTAGTGGAATAATTAGTACATAAAAATTCTGATTGTATTCATACCAATGCAACTGGGAATTATCACAAGAAAAGTAATGGAACAAATTAAATATATTTTACAAATATATATAATTTGAATTTATTGCATATAATTTTAGTGAAACAAAGTACTAATATTAAACAAGATGAAATTATTAATGAATAATATTATCAATGATAACACTTTTAGTTTTAATCTGCATAAAATAGCCTTTTTAAAATAATGACAATAGGGATATAAAAGTTACTCTAAGCTAATAGGAGTTGCCAGGTAACTAATTTCTGCCGACTATTGCGAATTTTAAACCTACATATGGCATATAAGACGCATAAAAGATATTTTTAGTAAAAAAATAGTGTCTTTTATGCCGTCAAATACGGTAGTTGAGTGAAACTTGAATTTTATTTCAAGTCTCTATCAGATTATCTAACTTATGACATTTGGCTTTCTCTGAAAAATTGACTGATCATTTTATAATTAACAAAACAACCGTGTGAGTCGTTGAGTTAACCTTCAAGAGAAAATTATGATGTAAGAAGATTATCATTGAATCTGCTCCCTTGCAGATTATGACATTTGGCAAACATGGATAAACATTTCTGCAATAAAATGGAATGTCAAAAAGATGTTTTTTCTGTTGACACCACTTTTCTTTTTAACTATCTTCAGTCACTCTTCAACAATTTTATTGTTTTAAAAAGTGATGATTAGAATCGGAATAAACCTAAACATGTGAAAGTGAATTTATCCATTTTATTTTTCTTTGTTCTTCAAAATTGACAACAAAAATAATAAACACTGCTGTTATGTAATATTGGTCTTCCTATATGGCAGTGAATGCTGGACAATCTTCTCGCAGATAAAGAAGTGACTTTTAGTCAACAGAAATATAGTTCTGCAGAAGGATATTGAGAATGACATAAACGAAGTGTGTGAGTAGTGAGGAAGTTTTAGGGGATAATGGAAACAAAAAGGTCACTTAAAATCAAAAAGAGATAATTGAAATTTCTCTTATGCATAATGAGGAAAGAGGGCTTGGAGAATTTGACACTCATAGGACATTGAAGGCAAGAGGGACAGAGGAAAGCAACAGATAACAAACTTAATGAGTTTGTGCAAATGGTTAGCAGAACAGGGATTAGGAGAGATGCCAAAAAGACAAACTTTAAAGAGCTACAAAATACAGGAAATTGTGGAGAGACATGATCAGCCACGTCCTGAAATTTTTTTTTTTTAATTTCCAAATCCTTATTTATTACTACTATCTGCTGCATTTGCTATTAAAAATTCTGGTTTATTAAGTCAAAGTGTTGTGCAAACAAAACTTTATCTATTTCTTAATGGACATTAAAAAACTGAATTTTCTCAGGTAAGGTTAAACAAAGACTAAAAGTTAAGGCTTTTGGCTTGTTTTTAAAATACTGAATATTTAAAATTCTAACCTTTGCAGCACTTTAAGCTTATATATATCCAGTGTGAGTAAACAAAGATTTTTATCTAATTTTTAAAAAATACTGATAATTTATTTTAAAAACCTGGTGTATTTTTATGACAACCTATTAAAAAAAGTCTAGTTTCATGATTTTTATTTTAATTAACATTTTTTTTTCACTGTATGACAGTATATGTGTATATGAGTTATTTTTTGTTGAGAAAATGCAATGAATACTGATGAAGTTATTAGTTTTTTTGTATTGTCTGATATAAAGAAAATTATCCTTTTGAAGACAAAAGAAATTAAACAATCTTATGTAAAATATTGGGTATCTTAAGAGGACTTTTCAGAGGGGATAACAAAAAACAAGTTACAAGACTTATTGAAAGTGAAATTTGAAAAGAAATGAGTTTTTCTTACAATAGTGAAAATTATTTTCACAAATTGTACAAAATTCAAAATAGGTCTTGCACAAAATAGTTCTTGTGTGTCTCACAATAGTCAAGGCAGAATAACAGATCTTGTATACAGTTCGTATAAATCAATATTCTCTTTTCAACATAATAAAATTTTTTTACTTGCTCAAATTACAAACGTGAGAAAGGATTACTTATCTCAGGTATTGCTGTTTTTCTGGTTTTTGTGACCAAATATATAGTTTTTTTAAATACTTTCAAATCTCAAATTTTGAAGATTATTATTATTATTTTTTTTCCTTTTCTTCTTTTAGTGAGATCCCGGATATAACAGTTTATACATGATTGAATCTTTTCCACCTTGGCAGACAAAATATTTTTGTTTTTATATCTAGTTTCAAGCTCCAAACAGGATAAAAAAAAATTAGCGGGTTTTTAACAACATAAAGTTGGAGCCTCTTTCGCTAGTTTTTACAAATTAATGTTTTATTCATTATATATATGAACTAAATATCTTCATTTAGATGTGTTTTTTCTTTTATATTTAAAAAAAAGAACATATTAGTAACTTCCTATCTTTGACTAATTATTATTTTTCCTTGTGCAAATTTTTATTATTTTTCAATAATTTTTATATTCTAATTTTATTTTATTAATTTTTATACAATTTTAACTTTCCTATTTTATTAATATTATTATTATTATAATATATATATTTATTTATATATTTATAAATTTTTATTTATATATATTAAATATATTATTATATATTATTATTATATATATTATTTATTATATTATTATTATATTTTATACAATTTTAACTTTCCCATTTTATTAATATTTTATTTATTATTATACTGACAAAAAAAATAATGATTAAAATAAAATTATTCCATACACTCAGTGTATAAATACCGTGGAATATTTATAACATTATAATACCATGGAATATTATAGTATCTTAAAATTCAATATTCTAAATTAAGATAAAATTCATTTGCAACATTGTTCACAAATTTTATTCCAAATGTTAAATTCTTTATTTTGTTTGTATTTCTTTATCATTCTGAATTTTTTAATTTATAATGGTCATTAAGTTTTGAAAGATTATTTTCAATATATTTTGCAGTTTTTGATTAATAAATTTTTTTTTCCTTCTTTTTCTTCTATAAAGGAAAAAAGGTAAATTTTGAGTTTCTTTTTCTAAGTTATTAATGGCTTCAAATTTTAAAATAATTTCTAAGAAAGTTAATTTAAAGAAATGATTAAATTTACTAATTTCTATAATTTCATTGAATTAAAGATTTTTTTTGTTTCTTTACCTCATTTTCATTACAGAAAATTTTCTTAACATTAACTTTTGGGAGAAAGAGCTTAAAAAATTAACAATTATTTTAAAAACATTATTTTTATATTCTAATTTTTTTTATTAATTTTTATGCAATTTTAACTTTTTATAACATTGTTATTTTAACCATTTCTATATTGAATTAAAAATTGTTTTATTTGCTATCTTTGCTTTTTGCTTCATTAGCCAGTAAAAATAAAATTTAAATTTAAAATATTTAAAATGTTTTATAAAATAAAAATTAAATGATATATGTGAATGCAACAATTTAAAAGAATTTTTTAAGAAAATTGATAAATCATTTTTAATTTTTCAGTTTTTAGAAATTTAAATACTTAACCTATCACACTCTGCATTATTAATATTACTTATTTTTCTACTGCATTTCTTTTTAAGTTTTCTCAATTGCAATATCCTTATTGTTAATTTCACTCAAAGGTGTCAGCAACATTACACTTGTTGGCAAGTTTAGTTTATTGATAGATGATAAAATTCTAAAAACAGAAAAAGGAAAGTCATATGGTTCAACCCAACCCTACTGCAAACTTTCAAATATTAATATGTATGTGTTTATATGTGTATATGGATGGATGAAAACTGATAAGGTTATTGGTCTGTAATTTGTGCTTGGACTATATATATATATATATATATATATATATATATATATTTATTTATTATAATTTTATCATATAGACAAAACCATTTTACTCACAACAAAGATGCAACTTGGTTTCAGTGCATTTTAACTGCACATCTACGGGTGAGGGTCGGAAATGGTTATGAACGATCCTGTTTTTAGGCAAGCCCGGATGTAAAACGTCACTTCCTTTTTCCATTTTTTGAGAAGAAAAAAGTACTGAAATTACATAGTGATAAAAAACTAAGCATTAATACAAATTCTAATGCACACCAAGAAGTAAGACTATGCAACTGTAGAATCCCCGATCAATGTCCATTATCAAACAGATGCTTAATTAAATCCATAGTGTATATGGCCTATATCTCATCAAATGAGAACCCCGGAGATATTAAGCTGTATGTAGGATCTACGAGCAGACCTTTTAAGGATAGGTATTACAACCACTTGAACTCCTTTACAAATACGGCCAAACGAAATATGACATCACTTTCGAAACAATTTTGGAGACTCAAGGAAGAAGGAAAAACACCCAAAGTTAAATGGAAAATCCTAAAACAAGCCAGAACCTGTAATTCACTGAGCGAACCTTGCTTCCTATGTTTACAGGAGAAAATATGTATTATCGAACTTTTAAATAATAAACAATTACTGAACCAGAGGCATGAAACTACCGTTTTCTGTAGACATACTAAGGATTTAACATTACAATCTTGCTAAATTACAAATCCCATAAGTAGGAATCTTTTATAATTATATATACACAAAAAACACTCTTTCGATTAAAAAATAAATAGTGATAACCCAAGCATAAAGAAATGCAATCCAAAATTTAGAATTCTTACCGAGAAACCTAAATATAACTATTCCTAATAATTATAAATGTTAACTCGAAATTCTTTTCACCTACAAAAGTGTAATATTATCCCCTATCACTATCTTCCCTCCCCTACCTCTCAAATTTAGGCCGCTAGGTGGTTGACCTACCCAAACTTTGACCGATGCTTATCATCGGAAGAATGTCCACACTCCATCCAACATTAACCACCCGACCCACCCAACACCAAACTGCTGTCAGCAACAACTATCGTTTTCACTTAGATATTTTTGTTAAGTACATTTTTTCTTCTCAAAAAATGGAAAAAGGAAGTGACGTTTTACATCCGGGCTTGCCTAAAACAGGATCGTTCATAACCATTTCTGACCCTCACCCGTAGATGTGCAGTTAAAATGCACTGAAACCAAGTTGCATCTTTGTTGTGAGTAAAATGGTTTTGTTTATATGATAAAATTATATAATAAATAAATAATTATCGCTCTACTACATGTATTGAGCTCTTTTTTGAATGAATGCTGCGAACGTTAGAATTTGTATAATTTATAGATTACTTTCATTCCCACCGCATCGGATATATATATATATATATGGGAATATGTGAATATATGGTGCTAACTGAGATTATTGTTAGCCATACATGTTATGGATTTATTATGTTGTTTACTTCTTTATACTAGTGATATGATATTAATATAGGCCATTTCTTCTTAAAATTGATAGATAAACATTTTGATGACAAGAATCCTTTATCAAAAATATTTAATAGAAAATCACTTAAAATTAGTTACTTTTGTGTTAACAATGTAGAGAAAATCATCTCAGCCTACCTTAGTAAGCTACTAAATAAATTTCACAACAGTTAAGTAATGGATATTAACCCCACATGCAATTGCAGAAGGAAAACTGAGTGTCTTGGCGGTAAATGCAAGTCTAAAAACGTAATATATGAAGCAATGATTTTCCCTAGAAAATGTAGACTTGAAGAAGACCTACATTGGAATATCTGTGGGAAACTGGAAGCAATGATTATATAATCACAGACACTCCTTCAGCAATAGGTCTCTCAAAAGCCAAACAGCTTTATCCAGATATTATTGAAATCTTATTGACAAAGGTCTCACACTGCAATTGAAGTGGAAATTCATATCCAGAGCTGAAACTCCTAAGAAATTCATTGTAACCTTCATCTGCTGGAGAAAATACTTATAATTAAATATAAAAACCAGGAGACTTTACTTAACCTTCAAAGTGAACTCATGTCAAAATGCAGGTACAAACACTGCCTTAAAAAAATAGAAAAGACCCTTTTTCCTGGATTATATAAATTCCTATCTGTATCTACATTACTCCAATGTTATAGTATATGTTCACATAGAAATATTTATTGCAATCTGACATTTATGGTTATGGTGTGTGTGTGTGTGTGTGTGTGTGTGTGTGTGTGTGTGTGTGTGTGTGTATTCTAATATGTCTGGTTAATGGAATATGGATTTGCGTGTGAAAAAATGTGTGTGAATATGTATGTATATATATGTATGCATATGTTTGTGAATGGGCATATTTTGGGTTTCTTGATACATATAGGTGCATTTGTGAGAATATTGTGCTTAGATAGAAATATATAGATGTATATGTATGTGTGTATATGTATGTGTATATGTATGTGTGTATATGGACAGATGAAAACTGATAGGGTTATTGATCTATAATTTATGCTTAGACTATATATGTGTGTGTGTGTGTGTAAGGATGTATATATGAGAATATATGGTGTTTACTGAAATTATTGTTAACCATGCATGTTATGGATTTATTATGTGGTTTACTTCTTTATACTAGTGATATGATATGTCCACTCTGACTATCCTTGTTGCAGTGTATGTATTATGGGTGAAGAAAAGATATAAATGTGTGTATATATGCTAAATCTTAATAAATACATTTAGGATATAAAAGTTTCTGACTCCAGATATATAACCTTTATAAATATGTTTCTCTGAATATAATTAATCATTTAATTCAAATCTCTTAGGTTTTTTAACTTAAATTTCTTGGCTAATTATACAAAAAGCTTATACTAATTTACATTTCATTCTTAAAAAAATTTTCAAAAATTTCAAAAAACTTAAAAAAATGTTTTGAATCAGACAATTTTTTAATGTTATTTACAGAGAATTTGTTGAATGAAATACAAGGGATTAACCCCAATCTAATGTTTCCTTACTTTAAAGTACATTCATATCCTGCTAAATATTAATAAATACATCTAGGATATAAAAGTTCAGGTCTCTAGGTATATAACCTTTATAAATATGTTTCTCTGAATATAATTAATAATCATTTAATTCAAATCTTTTAGGTATTTTAATTAAAATTTCTTGGATAATTATGTAAAAACCTTATGAAAATTTTTTCGCTAATTTCGAAATCTTTAAAAATGTTCCCTATTAATATTATTTACAAATAATTTGTTGAATGAAATATATCAGCATTGGAATTTTGGCTGTTAACAGAACCAGATGGGATTGCTTCCAATTCACACTGAATTAACTACACTTTATGCTTTTCCTCAAATGATATATTAATGTTAAATCTGAAGTCAGTAAATCAAAATAAGTCAACACTCTGTCTTTTCCTACTTTCTAAATAAGCTAACAATATCTCTTAATTTTAACTCGGAGTATTTTTTTTTCCATTTCATTTGTGATTTGTTTGTAAGGTCTTGAAAATTGAGAGCTGCTTTTTTAGAGCTGTCATGAAATAAAAATTATTACCTATGGGATTTTAAGTGTTTGATATTCTTTAATTAATGATAATTTTGCTCTGTCTTTTGATATAGAGCTCTCTTTGGATCTATATCCTCCTGAAAAATCCATACGGATTACCATATTGTATCATTACTGTGTGTGTGTATATATATAATGATAGGTAGTTCTGTTATGTAGCATTGAGCACTGTTTTTCTTACACCAAATGATATATATGTATTTGTATACTTACATGTACATTTATTTATATTTATCTATTTATGTGTGTGTGTGTGTGTGTGTGTGTGTGTGTGTGTGTGTGTATATATATATATATATATACATACATACATACATACAGAGTCTAACAAAAAATGTATACACACTTCAGGAAAGGATGAAATTTTTAGATATTTTAATACTAAATTTATTAGATTAATACAAGTTACCTTTGGACTCTACAATCACAAGAAATGCTCAAAATGGTGACCTTTAGCTTCCAGACATTTGTTAGATATGCTGAACTACTGCTTGGGAAAAGTTGGCCAAAGTGTCCAGGGGGATTGCTACACATGCATTTTCAATTTCTTGTCTAAGAGCCACTAATGTAATGCAATCTCTCAAGAAAATATAGTGGTACAGTAAATAGTGTTATCGCAATTTGCCAAAACTATGAAAGGCAAGTTTTTCCTTTCCTGAAGTGTGTATACATTTTTGTTAGGACTCATTTTCATGCTGGCAATACTGGATGCAGGTGTGAAGTCATGTACTTCTGCATCTGGTGGCCAGGAATAACCCCAGCCCATCCTCTGCACCTGGTTTCCTCTGATATCTGGTAAGTGCAATGTTCATTTAAGTACAATACCTCATAAGTGAGGTGTAACTATGGGTATTTTGTATGGGTGCTAAAAAGTTCTATTTCTCAAAATATGACAATTCTTTTTTTTCTTTTTTAAGCTATTGTTTGTTTTTTTTTAAGTAGAAGGGAATTTATATGTTGTTAAATTGGCAAATATCTACTATTGTAATTTTTTTTTAGTTTTGTTTTTTATTTTTTTGATAATTTTTGTTTCTTTTTTTCTTCTTCTAGGATTGCTGCCTAAAGTGCACTTCTTTTATTGTAGTCAGTTTCAAAAAACTTTCAAACAGAATGACTTGTTTCACAAAATCTGATCACTTAGTTGAACCCATCCTGTTCATTTACATGTTGACACTGTTCCTACAGTTTCCAGCCGTACAAGCCTTGATATACTTAAAATCTTGTTCTCAAAATTACAATGCAACAATCTGCCATAATTTATCAAACAGGACTTACAAGTCTGAAGAGAATAATGTACAGAAAAACACTTCACACTGGATCCTGTACCAAAACTTAGCCTTATTAGTACCTTCTATTTTCTCGGCAATGAAACTCGGACGCATTGGAGACACAGTCAGCCGGAAATGGACAATCCTGTTGCCAATCATCGGACAGTTTTTGTGCAGCATTATCTATTTGGTAAATGCTATCTATGTTCAGATTAATCTTTCATACATATTAATTGGACCGTTACTGAGTGGCCTTTGTGGAGGATTCACTTCTTTGATTATGGGGATTTACAGCTATGTGAGCCACACAACAGAAATAAAAGCGAGGGTCGTCCGAATGGGTATTTTGGAATCAATGACATTTTTTGCTGGAACTCTTGGAGTCATCCTGGTAGGCGTGCTTCTGGATGACTTTGGTTTCGTTGTTGTCTTTGGGATTATATTTGGTCTTAATTGTGTTGCCTTGTCGTATACAATTTTTGTCGTTAAAGACATCACCCCTGAAAAAGTTTTAACAAGGCAGGAGATTATTAGAGATATTTTCAGTTTGGAGGGATATCGGAGTGCTTTCAAGTTCTTCTTCAAAGCCAGAGGTAGAAACCAAAATTTGGTTTTGGCACTTGGAACACTGGTTATTTCTATTTTAATGTTTAGCACTGCTGGTAAGTGATCTTTTTATCTAATCTCCATATTTACAAGATGTGGCAAAAAAAAAAAAAATTGTTCAGTCAATATTCTTTGGCAATTACTAGTTAATTATAATTAAAATCCGACATTAATATATGAAGTGATGTTGGAAAGTTGTTAAATTGTATGGAATGCAGCCTACTGAATCCATTTGCCAATAGGCTTTACACTAATCTTGTTCATTTATTACACAAGGGTTTCTAATATGGTGGAATGGCTCTGCGAACTTTACGATAGCAGAAAACTTCAGCCAACATGCTGTATTAAATTTTGAAGTTCAGTATACTGCTACAGTTTCAAAATGCTTTGTCAGGCTTTTGGCGAAAAAAATTTTTTTTAATGGTCAGAGAGAAGTCTAAAGTTGAATTAGTCATCAGAAAGTGTCAAAAATTACAAACTTACTAATGGTGTCTTGCCAAACAATCTATCAACTCTCCTATAAGGATGGAATCAGTTATGTAGTAACTTAAATATGTAAAAGAAATTCCATTACTCATTCACCTGTCTTCCTCACCAAGCTACGTGACACTTACACTTTCCTCCTCACTTTCTTCCTTGCCTCTTTTTTCACACATACATGCAAAGAAATCACATTTCTTTTCATCTTAACAAGGAACATTCAACACAGAGAGTGACCAAATCCGACAGGTCTAAACATTACAAAACATACATAACATATTGATAATACACTCATTATTGCCTCTATCTCTCCCTCAACTCTAAATCTTAGGAGGGTATTTGTGGAGTAAAGACAGAAGTAAGCATCAAGACAATCAAACACCAAATGACAAAAAATGATTTCTGAGTCAGTGAATTTGTGCATCTTTCTGGTTAATAAATAAATCCTTTAAAAAAATAACTATTTAACATTTTTTGACCAATTGGTCACATTACCACCAACAATAAAAAATATGCTTCGTGATCCCTTTGAAGAATATATAAGCAAAGTCTCTAGACCAAACAAGCAGTTATAAGGAATGGCAACATATAGCAACACATGTATCATGTTGCTGTAAAATTTGTGAACATTTTGCAGCTACTGGACATGGGCATTTAGCATTTCACTGCATTTTAAGAACTCCAAATGAATCATACCTGACACTCGCTCTACATGCACAACTTTAGTTTTCTTACATGGTGCTCAGTTTTCTGGGCATGGTCAGTTGTAGAGATTTCTCCTTATCAATCCAATACCTTTTGCACTGAATATTTTCATATGTTAGTGTGCTCCAAATTTACTCTTAACTAACATGCATGATTAGTAATTATCATGAGACATACAACCTTGTGCAAATTAATTGAAACAACCACTTTAGTTTCCTTTCTTTCACCATACAGTCAGTTTTAGACCCCCTGGAGTGAAAGGGTGTAATTGATTTCTATATTTTTCTCGGATTAGGTCATTTGCAGTGGTGTGCAGTAATATGAATCTATTTCAGGGTATATGATGAAATTTGTTTGACCTTGAAAAATATTCTGTTATCCATGATTGCATTAGATTTTCATCATGCCCAGTCACTATTGTCTTGACTGTCGATTAGTTGTCCTATGGTCATTGTCTGCGATGGACGTTACTCCAAGGAAGTGTACGAAAATTGTAACACTGCACAAATACACTAGCAACCCTTACCAGTGAGCTAATCAAAGTACAGGGTGTAATCGATTTCTATTTTTTCCTCAGATTAGGTCATTTGCAGTAGTGTGCAGTAATATGAATCTATGTTCGAGGTAATGATGAAATTTGTTTGAGCTTGAAAAATATTGTGTCATCTGTGATTGCATCAGATTTTCATCATGCCCAGACACTATTGTCTCGACTGTTGATTAGTTGTCCTATGGCCATTGTCTGTGATGGACATTACACCAAGGAAGCGGATGAAAATTGTAACACTGCATGAGCACACAGACAAGACTTATCAGTGAACTAATCAAAGTATTATTGACTGGCTCAGAAACCCTCCTGATTTAAATCCAGTCGAGAATCTATGGTAAATCTGAAAGGAATGACATCGTAGATGGACATACGGAGTACTAACATGTGCACTGGGCCATGTTTCATAGGAAAAATGTGAAAGAAGTAAATAATAATGTAATTATTTGTTTTGTTTCAATTAATTTGCACAAGGGTGTACATTATTACAATTGGTTCCTCAAAACAGAAAATACTTATCACTTAACCTAATAGAAAAGTTAATGATATAACATGTCATTTTTATTTTGACAATAAAATCAATTAAAGATATATTGATTCAATGTCTAATGCTTTTCTTGTTCTTCATATTGTCTACACAACAAATTTCGAAAAACTGGATAAATTGGTGATATTTCCTTTATACATTCATCGTTTCCAGATTTTCAAATTGTTTCTACAACAAAATCACCCAAATAAATAAAATTAAATTCACTTTTTATCTTCTTTCAAGCCTCATATTACTTCTGCAACAGAATCACCCAAATATAAATAAATTGGCTTTATGCTTCTTTTTTCTGCTTTCTCATATTGTTTCGACAACAAAATCACCCAAACAAATCTAAATAAATTTGCTTTATTCTTTTGTCTTTCCTACATCTTCATACTGTTTCTACATCAACTTCACTGAAACAAATAGAAATAACTAGGTTTTATCTCTTCTTTCAGATATCCACATATTGCTCTCACAACAAAATCACCAAAACAAATCTAAATAAATTCACTTTATTCTTTTGTCTTTCCTACATCTTCATATTGTTTCTACATCAAATTCACTGAAACAAATAGAAATAACTTAGTTTTACATCTTCTTTCATACTTATATTGCTTTCACAACAAAATCACCCAAATAAATCTAAATAAATTTGCTTTATTCTTTTGTCATTCCTACATCTTCATATTGTTTCTGCATCAAATTCACAGAAACAAAAAGAAATAACTTGGTTTTATATCTTCTTTCATACTTACTGATATTGCTTTCTCAACAACATCACCCAAACAAATCTAAATAAATTCACTTTATTCTTTTGCCTTTCCTACATCTTCATATTGTTTCTGCATCAAATTCACTGAAACAAATGGAAATAACTTGGTTTTATATCTTCTTTCATATATACTCATATTGCGTTCACAACAAAATCACCCAAACAAATCTAAATAAATTGGCTTTATTCTTTTGTTGTTCCTACATCTTCATATTGTTTCTGCATCAAATTCACTGAAACAAATAGAAATAACTTGGTTTTATCACTTATTTCATATATCCTCATATTGCTTTCACAACAAAATCACACAGACAAATCTAAATAAATTTGCTTTATTCTTTTGTCATTCCTACATCTTCATATTGTTTCTACATCAACTTCACTGAAACAAATAGAAATAACTTGGTTTTATATCTTCTTTCATACTTACTCATATTGCTTTCACAACAAAATCACCCAAACAAATCTAAATAAATTTGCTTCATGCTTTTGTTGTTCCTACATCTTCACATTGTTTCTGCATAAAATTCACTGAAACAAATAGAAATAACTTGGTTTTATCTCTTCTTTCATATATCCTCATATTGCTTTCACAACAAAATCACCGAATCAAATCTAAATAAATTGGCTTTATTCTTTTGTCATTCCTATATCTTCATATTGTTTCTACATCAACTTCTCTGAAACAAATAGAAATAACTTGGTTTTATCATTTCTTTCATACTTACACATATTGTTTCACCACAAAATCACCCAAACAAATCTAAATAAATTGGCTTTATTCTTTTGTCGTTCCTATATCTTCATATTGTTTCTGCATGAACTTCACTGAAACAAATAGAAATAACTTGGTTTTATATCTTCTTTCATACTTACTCATATTGCTTTCACAACAAAATCACACAGACAAATCTAAATAAATTTGCTTTATTTTTTGTCTTTCATATGTCCTCATATTGCTTTCACAACAAAATCACCGAAACAAATCTAAATAAATTCGCTTTATTCTTTTGTCGTTCCTACATCTTAATATTGTTTCTGCATCAAATTCTCTGAAACAAATAGAAATAACTTGGTTTCATCTCTTCTTTCATATATCCTCATATTGCTTTCACAACAAAATCACCCAAACAAATCTAAATAAATTTGCTTTATTCTTTTGTCGTTATTACATCTTCATATTGTTTCTACATCAACTTCACTGAAACAAATAGAAATAACTTGGTTTTATATCTTCTTTCATACTTACTCATATTGCTTTCACAACAAAATCACCCAAACAAATCTAAATAAATTTGCTTTATTTTTTGTCTTTCCTACATCTTCATATTGTTTCTGCATCAAATTCACTGAAACAAAAACAAATAAATAGGTTTTATATCTTCTTTTATACTGACTCATATTGCTTTCGCAACAAAATCACCCAAACAAATCTAAATAAATTTGCTTTATTATTTTGTCGTTCCTACATCTTCATATCTTTTCTGCATCAAATTCACTGAAACAAATAGAAATAACGTGGTTTTATCTCTTCTTTCATATATACTCATATTGCGTTCACAACAAAATCACCCAAACAAATCTAAATAAATTTGCTTTATTCTTTTGTCGTTCCTACATGTTCATATTGTTTCTACATCAACTTCACTGAAATAAATAGAAATAACTTGGTTTTATATCTTCTTTCATACTTACTCATATTGCTTTCACAACAAAATCACCCAAACAAATCTAAATAAATTTGCTTTATTTTTTGTCTTTCATATATACTCATATTGCTTCCACAACAAAATCACCCAAACAAATCTAAATAAATTCACTTTATTCTTTTGCCTTTCCTACATCTTCATATTGTTTCTGCATCAAATTCACTGAAACAAATGGAAATAACTTGGTTTTATATCTTCTTTCATATATACTCATATTGCGTTCACAACAAAATCACCCAAACAAATCTAAATAAATTGGCTTTATTCTTTTGTTGTTCCTACATCTTCATATTGTTTCTGCATCAAATTCACTGAAACAAATAGAAATAACTTGGTTTTATATCTTCTTTCATACTTACTCATATTGCTTTCACAACAAAATCACCCAAACAAATCTAAATAAATTTGCTTCATGCTTTTGTTGTTCCTACATCTTCACATTGTTTCTGCATAAAATTCACTGAAACAAATAGAAATAACTTGGTTTTAATTCTTCTTTCATATATCCTCATATTGCTTTCACAACAAAATCACCGAATCAAATCTAAATAAATTGGCTTTATTCTTTTGTCGTTCCTATATCTTCATATTGTTTCTACATCAACTTCACTGAAACAAATAGAAATAACTTGGTTTTATCATTTCTTTCATACTTACACATATTGCTTTCACCACAAAATCACCCAAACAAATCTAAATAAATTGGCTTTATTCTTTTGTCGTTCCTATATCTTCATATTGTTTCTGCATCAAATTCACTGAAACAAATAGAAATAACTTGGTTTTATCTCTTCTTTCATACTTACTCATATTGCTTTCACAACAAAATCACCCAAACAAATCTAAATAAATTTGCTTATTCTTTTGTTGTTCCAACATCTTCATATTGTTTCTGCATGAACTTCACTGAAACAAATAGAAATAACTTGGTTTTATATCTTCTTTCATACTTACTCATATTGCTTTCACAACAAAATCACCCAAACAAATCTAAATAAATTTGCTTTATTCTTTTGTCGTTCCTACATCTTCATATTGTTTCTGCATCAAATTCACTGAAACAAATAGAAATAACTTGGTTTTATATCGTCTTTCATATATCCTCATATTGCTTTCACAACAAAATCACCCAAACAAATCTAAATAAATTTGCTTTATTTTTTGTCTTTCATATGTCCTCATATTGCTTTCACAACAAAATCACCGAAACAAATCTAAATAAATTCGCTTTATTCTTTTGTCGTTCCTACATCTTAATATTGTTTCTGCATCAAATTCACTGAAACAAATAGAAATAACTTGGTTTTATATCTTCTTTCATACTTACTCATATTGCTTTCACAACAAAATCACCCAAACAAATCTAAATAAATTTGCTTTATTTTTTGTCTTTCCTACATCTTCATATTGTTTCTGCATCAAATTCACTGAAACAAAAACAAATAAATAGGTTTTATATCTTCTTTTATACTTACTCATATTGCTTTCGCAACAAAATCACCCAAACAAATCTAAATAAATTTGCTTTATTATTTTGTCGTTCCTACATCTTCATATCTTTTCTGCATCAAATTCACTGAAACAAATAGAAATAACGTGGTTTTATCTCTTCTTTCATATATACTCATATTGCGTTCACAACAAAATCACCCAAACAAATCTAAATAAATTTGCTTTATTCTTTTGTCGTTCCTACATGTTCATATTGTTTCTACATCAACTTCACTGAAATAAATAGAAATAACTTGGTTTTATATCTTCTTTCATACTTACTCATATTGCTTTCACAACAAAATCACCCAAACAAATCTAAATAAATTTGCTTTATTTTTTGTCTTTCATATATACTCATATTGCTTTCACAACAAAATCACCCAAACAAATCTAAATAAATTTGCTTCATGCTTTTGTTGTTCCTACATCTTCACATTGTTTCTGCATAAAATTCACTGAAACAAATAGAAATAACTTGGTTTTATCTCTTCTTTCATATATCCTCATATTGCTTTCACAACAAAATCACCGAATCAAATCTAAATAAATTGGCTTTATTCTTTTGTCATTCCTATATCTTCATATTGTTTCTACATCAACTTCACTGAAACAAATAGAAATAACTTGGTTTTATCATTTCTTTCATACTTACACATATTGCTTTCACCACAAAATCACCCAAACAAATCTAAATAAATTGGCTTTATTCTTTTGTCGTTCCTATATCTTCATATTGTTTCTGCATCAAATTCACTGAAACAAATAGAAATAACTTGGTTTTATATCTTCTTTCATACTTACTCATATTGCTTTCACAACAAAATCACCCAAACAAATCTAATTAAATTGGCTTTATTCTTTTGTTGTTCCTATATCTTCTTTTATACTTACTCATATTGCTTTCGCGACAAAATCACCCAAGCAAATCTAAATAAATTTGCTTTATTCTTTTGTCTTTCCTACGTCTTCATATTGTTTCTACATCAACTTCACTGAAACAAATAGAAATAACTTGGTTTTATCTCTTCTTTCATATATCCTCATATTGCTTTCACAACAAAATCACCCAAACAAATCTAAATAAATTCGCTTTATTCTTTTGTCGTTCCTACATCTTCATATTGTTTCTGCATCAAATTCACTGAAACAAATAGAAATAACGTGGTTTTATCTCTTCTTTCATATATCCTCATATTGCTTTCACAACAAAATCACCGAAACAAATCTAAATAAATTTGCTTTATTCTTTTGTCGTTCCTACATCTTCATATTGTTTCTACATCAAATTCACTGAAACAAATAGAAATAACTTGGTTTTATATCTTCTTTCATACTTACTCATATTGCTTTCACAACAAAATCACCCAAACAAATCTAAATAAATTGGCTTTATTCTATTGTCGTTACTACATCTTCATATCTTTTCTGCATCAAATTCACTTAAACAAATAGAAATAACGGGGTTTTATCTATTCTTTCATATATACTCATATTGCGTTCACAACAAAATCACCCAAACAAATCTAAATAAATTTGCTTTATTTTTTGTCTTTCATATATCCTCATATTGCTTTCACAACAAAATCACCCAAACAAATCTAAATAAATTTGCTTTATTCTTTTGTCGTTCCTACATCAACTTCACTGAAACAATTAGAAATAACTTGGTTTTATATGTTCTTTCATACTTACTCATATTGCTTTCACAACAAAATCACCCAAACAAATCTAAATAAATTCGTTTCATTCTTTTGTCGTTCCTTCATCTTCATATTGTTTCTACATCAACTTCACTGAAACAAATAGAAATAACTTGGTTTTATCTCTTGTTTCATATATCCTCATATTGCTTTCACAACAAAATCACCCAAACAAATCTAAATAAATTCGCTTTATTCTTTTGGCGTTCCTACATCTTCATATTGTTTCTACATCAACTTCACTGAAACAAATAGAAATAACTTGGTTTTATATCTTCTTTCATACTTACTCATATTGCTTTCACAACAAAATCACCCAAACAAATCTAAATAAATTGGCTTTATTCTATTGTCGTTACTACATCTTCATATCTTTTCTGCATCAAATTCACTTAAACAAATAGAAATAACGGGGTTTTATCTATTCTTTCATATATACTCATATTGCGTTCACAACAAAATCACCCAAACAAATCTAAATAAATTTGCTTTATTTTTTGTCTTTCATATATCCTCATATTGCTTTCACAACAAAATCACCCAAACAAATCTAAATAAATTCGCTTTATTCTTTTGTCGTTCCTACATCAACTTCACTGAAACAATTAGAAATAACTTGGTTTTATATCTTCTTTCATACTTACTCATATTGCTTTCACAACAAAATCACCCAAACAAATCTAAATAAATTCGTTTCATTCTTTTGTCGTTCCTTCATCTTCATATTGTTTCTACATCAACTTCACTGAAACAAATAGAAATAACTTGGTTTTATCTCTTGTTTCATATATCCTCATATTGCTTTCACAACAAAATCACCCAAACAAATCTAAATAAATTCGCTTTATTCTTTTGGCGTTCCTACATCTTCATATTGTTTCTACATCAACTTCACTGAAACAAATAGAAATAACTTGGTTTTATATCTTCTTTCATACTTACTCATATTGCTTTCACAACAAAATCACCCAAACAAATCTAAATAAATTGGCTTTATTCTATTGTCGTTACTACATCTTCATATCTTTTCTGCATCAAATTCACTTAAACAAATAGAAATAACGGGGTTTTATCTATTCTTTCATATATACTCATATTGCGTTCACAACAAAATCACCCAAACAAATCTAAATAAATTTGCTTTATTTTTTGTCTTTCATATATCCTCATATTGCTTTCACAACAAAATCACCCAAACAAATCTAAATAAATTCGCTTTATTCTTTTGTCGTTCCTACATCAACTTCACTGAAACAATTAGAAATAACTTGGTTTTATATCTTCTTTCATACTTACTCATATTGCTTTCACAACAAAATCACCCAAACAAATCTAAATAAATTCGTTTCATTCTTTTGTCGTTCCTTCATCTTCATATTGTTTCTACCTCAACTTCACTGAAACAAATAGAAATAACTTGGTTTTATCTCTTCTTTCATATATCCTCATATTGCTTTCACAACAAAATCACCCAAACAAATCTAAATAAATTTGCTTTATTCTTTTGTCGTTCCTACATCAACTTCACTGAAACAATTAGAAATAACTTGGTTTTATATCTTCTTTCATACTTACTCATATTGCTTTCACAACAAAATCACCCAAACAAATCTAAATAAATTCGTTTCATTCTTTTGTCGTTCCTTCATCTTCATATTGTTTCTACATCAACTTCACTGAAACAAATAGAAATAACTTGGTTTTATCTCTTCTTTCATATATCCTCATATTGCTTTCACAACAAAATCACCCAAACAAATCTAAATAAATTTGCTTTATTCTTTTGTCGTTCCTACATCTTCATATTGTTTCTACATCAACTTCACTGAAACAATTAGAAATAACTTGGTTTTATATCTTCTTTCATACTTACTCATATTGCTTTCACAACAAAATCACCCAAACAAATCTAAATAAATTCGCTTTATTCTTTTGTCGTTCCTACATCTTCATATCTTTTCTGCATCAAATTCACTTAAACAATTAGGAATAACTTTTTTTATATCTTCTTTCATACGTGCTCATATTGCTTTCACAACAACATCACCCAAACAAATCTAAATTTAATTTGCTTTATTCCTTTGACTTTCCTACGTCTTCATATTGTTTCTACAACAAAATCACCCAAATATAAATTCGCTTTATATCTTATTCTTTCTTACATTCTCATATTGATTATACCACAAATCACCCAACCAATATAAATAAATTCACTTTATATCTTCTTTCATAAATCCTGGTATTGCTTCCACCACAAAATTAGTCAAATATAAATTAATTTGCTTATTTCTTTTTCTTTCTTGTACCCTCATATTGTTTCCCCCACAGAATTGCCCCAGCAAATATAAGTAAAATTGGCTTGATACATTTGTCTTTGCTGCATCTTCATATTATTTCTACAACGAAATCACTTGTGTCAATCTGAGGATGTAGAAAGGAGGTAGATGTAAAACCGAAACATGGCTCTGTGCTGTGTTTAACACATCTGTGCATTAAACAATCTTTGTAACTTGTGTCACATGGGCAACTCTGCCTTTTAAATATTGCATTCTACACTCCTTTTCTTGCTAAGCAAAGAAATCTACATTGGTTTTAAATATACATTTTTCTGCAAGGCAAATATATTCAGCTTGTTTCAGTTTTCTCATTTTTCATCTATCTTTCCAATCTGTGTTTTTGACTAAAGAATGCGTTGAACAAAATGTTATAACAAAAACAAAACAGTCACTCATATGAACAAGAGAAAATGTTTTTTAAAATCTAGTTGAGTGAGTTCGTTAGATTCACTTATGCACAAATACCCTTGGGAAAGGTATGAATCCATCTCTTCTCCCCACAGCTATGGGTTGAATAGCAGAACAGACTGGGTTCTTTAACCTTGGTTGGCAACCATTCTACCACAGAAAGAAATGGCAACCTACTGCAGGAAAAAAAGTCTGCCTTGTCAGTCATGTATCAAAAGATACATGATTGTCCAAGCGTGTATCACATATGACACATTAGTGACTGACTGATGCCAATGGCTAATCTATGTAGATTATAATAGAACACCCGCCTGTCAAAGTATCCATGATATGTACCCAAGATAAAACTTATTCCAGAAATTTTTGGACTAATATCCTGATCTCTGTTGTTTTATTACATGAGGAACTAAGACAATGTTTATAAATGTAATGCATTCACTTTTATTTTAGCTTTATTATAGACGATTACCTGTTCCTTATTTACCTTTTTATACTTGTGTATATACTTAATTTCATGTATAGTGCGAGTGACAGATTTTTTAGTATGAACTTTAACCTCTCCAGAAAAAATTTATCTGTGTATAGTGCAACTGGTCACTGAAAATTTTAGACCTCTTCCCCAAAATTACCTGTGTATAGTGCAACCTCAGCTGATGCAAAAGTCTCGTTCCCCCTCTCCTCCACCAATCTATGATACGGGACCCTCCACCATAACACATCTCAATTTTCATAATTATTATTCATATATAATACAAATTTTATTCTAACCTAATTATGTGTAATAATGGATCATATCCAATAGAGGGGAATAATTCAACAACAAAAAATTGGAAATACAATGTATCTAAACGCAAATTAGAGACCTATGATAATAGATCATTCTGTTTTAAATAAATCAGCAATGTTTTGCAGTAATTTTTAACATCAACTTAAGATTTTTCTTGTTAAAAAGTTGAATAATTTTAACACAGCCAACATTATGAATTAAAAAGGTGAATTTTATATCGTTTTTTTTTTTTTTTTTTTTTTTTTTGAGACTTAGCATGAACAAAACAAATTCATGGATTTGGACCCACCCCACCCAAAAAGAAAACGACCCCAGAATGACATCAAAATCTGCAAAAACTTTTCACCCTTTAATAATCAGTTGTTCTTAATTTAATTTGTAATGTATATAAATGTAGGTAGGAAAAAGCAAATGTTGATAAGATAGCAGTGATCACAAAGCACTGCCCCAAACCCCCAATCAGGCTTGGATACACCCTGTTGGATTTGTATTTCTGAGTGCAACCCCTATTTTTGTGTAAAAAAAACTGATCATAAAAACTCACACTATACATGAGTACATACAGAAATCATTTTGTCATATTTAATATAGATTTTTAATATATTTTAATAGATTTTTAATATATTTTAATGGATTTTTAATATATTTTAATATATTAATTTATTAAATAAATAAAATATATTATTTTAATATATTTTGTTATATATTTAATATATATGTATTATATATTTATATATGTATATATTTTTCATTTCATTCTATAGCACTGTCCTTCTTTTTTCTGCAGGTGACATTGATCTAAGCCTTTTATACTTACTTCATCCACCATTATCATTCTCTAAGACTTTTATCAGCTATTATCTTGGCCTGGACAACTGTATGAAAGCGCTGCCCCTTGTCATACTTTTCCCATTGTTCAAAAGGTGCTTCTCAGTCAATGACAGCTTTTGGGCTGTACTTGGAATTTTATCAAAAGCTTTTGGATGCATTCTTTTTGGATCAAGCCATGTCGTCTGGCTTGTATTTTGTGGTCAGTATAATTTGATTTATTTTTTTTCTTGCGGGTGATTGTTGGGTACTACTGATTATTTTTTTTTTTTTTAGGGAGTGGGTGGGGTAGTTAAAAAACAAACTTTACTAAGAACTGAAAAGGCTTGAACATTGGTTCCCAACCTGTTTTTGGCCATGCCCCACCTAAGTATCTCTAAAATCATGATGACACCCAAACATTTTTTTCAAAAAGTGGACTCCTATTCATGTGGAGGAAGTCTAAAAGGCCATTAATTAAACTTTCCTTAAGAACTTGAAACTGCATATATGCAATAGTACTATCATTAGTATAATTTTACAATATTTATAAAAATATTGTGTTACTAATCTACCTACCTATCTATCTGTCTACCTAGTAACACTATCTGTCTATCTATCTGTCTATATAAATATATATATATAGAATTAATACATTTAAAAAGTTTGTCACTTAGCTGATTTGTGTTACCTTCAGTGTCCAGTTTTGTAGATGGCCAAACCCAGAAAACCCTACGTCACCTCATCAGAAGGTTGATTGACTGCTTAAACTTGTCAATTTTCTTTTTTATATTCACCTTTCATTGGGTAAGTTTTGTTTTTTATAGTGTATGTATGCATTTCTGCACCCGTCTATTTGTATGTGCATACGTGCAAATTAGTGCATTGAGTTTCTTTTGAGAAAATAGAATGCTTTGAAAAAGTGATCAAAATGCTCAACTGAAAATGATTTTTAGGAACTAAGGCAATAGCGATATCAAAGATAGTGTGAAACGAAAAATGCTGTCATTCAGTGGGATACTGAGAGAAAAGACATTTAAGGCAAGCAATATTTGATTAATTCTATCAATAAATTATCTCTGATATCGAGCACTTTATTACAAAGACTGCCTGCCTTAAATGCCTTTTCTCTGTCACTGTCTGACAGCATGATTGGCTTCACATTACCTTTGATACATCTATCTACCTATATATAACATGTAAGATAAGGGAAGAATGAAAAATAAAAACAAGGCAACACAAGTTTCACCCTCAAAAATGAAGGACCATCAGGCAATCCAGGTTCAATTTTCATCTTGTGTTGCATCTACCATAAATATAAAAAAATGTGCTTTTTTTTTTTTTGCCTGAAGGTGAATGTCATTCAGGTTCCATTCCATATTAAATATTTTTTTGCATACAAACATCCTGTTATTATTTCAGTTCTGTTATTAAATAAATAGATATATATATATGTCATTCACAGACAGAACTGTTTCGCTGTATCACAGCTCCTCAGTTTGACTAGACTTC
>OZ038501.1:92876120-92886120 GCA_964036315.1 Acanthosepion esculentum | reverse complement strand
GAGATTGATATAAAGCAGTCCTAATGTATGAGGGGGTGCTGAAAAATTCTCAGACTGGCCAAGAATGATTCCTCCACCCCAAAAAAAAAAAAAAAAAAAAAAAATTTAAATCCTATATTTAGTCAAATATTCATAAGTCAGGCTGAGAATTTTTCAGTACCTCTTCAAGGGTAGGGGTAAGATGGCATGTGGTCAGGGTAGGGGGTTCAGTGTAGCAAAAAAAAAAAAACACTTGAAATATTCTCATTTTTGTTGTTATTATCACAACCTTTTGACCATTGTCTCCTTTAAACTTCATCAGACACCTATCACTATGGGTAACCTTCAAGGAGTTTGGAACTGAATCTTTTATCCAGGGCTGAATCTATGATATCGGTCATCTCTCTGCTATATCTCAGTTTTCATAAGGTAGTAGTCATAAATACTAGTTTTATTGTAACCTAATTCTGTACCATAATGGATCGTATGCAATGTAGGCGAAGAATTCAACTAGAAAAATTGAAACTAAATCCAGTGTATCTAAATAGAAATTAGAAACCTGTTATAATGGATGATTCCATCTTTAATAAATCAACAATGATTTGTGGCAACTTTTAACATCAGCTTGAGATTTTTCTTTTTAAAAAGTCGAATAATTTTAGCATATTCAACACTATGGATGAAAAAATAGCAGATTTTATTTAATGTTTTTTTTATTTTTCTTCTTTTTTCTTTTGAGACTTAGCATGAGAAAAACAAATTCATGTATATGGATGAAGATAAAAAAGACTCCAGAATGACGTCAGAATCTGCAAAAATCTTTCATTCTTTCATAGTTGTACTTAGTTTAATTTGCGATATAAATGTAGGTAGAAAAAAAGCAAATGTTGATGCAATAATGAGGGCCACAAAGTACTTGGCCTCCTGCGTTGCAAATAAAGAAAGAGAAATGACAGCAATGCTTAAAACAGTAGCAGTAACAGTAGGTTTAAGGCTCCAAGTTCTAGACACAGGATTGTCCCATGGGCCACTAGACTAGTGGCCCATGGGACAATCATGAATTTGGTAAAATAGTAATTCGGAATTCAATACTTGGTCCAGCTAGTGTCGACGTAGACTTGGTGGAAACAGGATGATCTGTAACTGAGTAACTGACTAGTACTAAATAAGAACAAAGAAGAGATTACCTAGAACCACTACTTTGTAGAATAGACCTAAATCTTAACCTCTTCAAATCTAGGGTTAACCATTATCTCTCCTACATAACCTTATAAACTAATTCTACCTTGAGTGGCTGATGGGCCTTGTAATGGGTGAGCAATAGTAAAAAAAACAACAAAAATAATTACCTAGGCATGGATAACAGAATGAAAACAATCCAGATTGACATGCATCTGATAAAGGCCATAGTGTACAAAAGACGAAACATTGCGATAACAACAACAAAGAGGAGTACAATGGCCCTAACGGTCAATGACCTAGAGGACTAAAGTGTTGGATTTTAAATTTGGTGGCATGGTGCTTGTGAGATCAGGCAGTATATACGTGGACTCAATGGAAACAAGCCACCGATAACTGAGAAGTACTAAATAAAAATAAGAACTAGATAAGATATCCCTAGACATGGGCAGTGGAATGGGAACAATCTACCCCTGTTGATTAAAGGAAGGGTTCAGTTCAGAATTCCCTGTAGGTTAACCAGATCTATATATGTCTGAGGATTACTGGAGGATACAATGACCAAAATGTGATAAGAACAACAAAGATGGGGATAACAGTCTGAATATAAATAGTGTAAGTAATGATAATTCCTTGTTCCAGAAATTCAGACAGAAAGAATTTTCCTATTAAACAGATTCAACACTTGCCATGTATCATGTTTGAATAAGACCTCAACTCATTTATTCAAAAATGCTTTGATTTCCAAAGCAAATAATCGAATTTTGCATCAAAACTGGTGTTCAATTTTTTGGTTCTGTATGTCACGGTTTGTTTTTGTTGCTTTCCATTGAAATTAATTTTCCTGAGAAACAAACATTTGAAAGAGATTTTAAACCAACTGAGCCAGAAGCAGCAAAATATAATTTGAAAATTAATGTTTCACATTCTTTTCTTTTTTTTCTTTTTTTAGAGAGTTACTAAAATATATTTTTGCAATTGTTGGATAACTGCCAGTGTTTTATGAAGGGAGGTAACCCATACTTCTTAGATAATAATTACTCCAGCAATTATCAGGACCATACTATTTTTAACACAGTAGAGAGGAAAATGAATGACAAAGTGGGAAAAAGTTTTTGCACGATGGGCTTTGTTATGTTGGTTCAACTACACATGCAAACAAGAGATGCTGCAAATTTTCAATTATATAATCTAGCTGACGTCATTGTTCAGATTGTTGTCCTCATCTTCATTGCCATATTCACAACATTTCAACTGTTGTACACTCAACCCTTCTTCCTCTTTATTTTGGCCACCTGGGTAGATTGTTACACTTCTGGATAGCTTCTAACTCCACTCTACAATTTTTTGTTCAACACTGCAATAGCCAGGTATTGAACTCATAACTCTTTAGCTCAAGTCACTGGATCCAACCAACACTTTTATCCACTGGGCCATGCATCCTTGAGGATGTCAGTGTATGAATTTTTGCGACTTATAAACTTAATGTCTCAGTAACCATTTTTTAACAGAGCTCATATTGCAATTATGTTGTTATTATTGTTTTTCTCTAGCACTCTGTATTACTGGTTCCCATATTGTATTCATTCAATTCCAATCACCTGAAGAAGGCTGGAGCATACGATGGCCAAATTGTGGTGAATATGGCAATAAAGATGAGGACAACAATGTAAATAATTACAATACCTCATCTCAGAAATATAGACAGATCTCGCCAATTCCATTTAGATTCTTTTTGTTTCCATCACTTTTATAATAGATATCCCACACTGTGGTAATAGAAGTTCTGCCAGGAAGAGTGAAATGTAAGAGCCAAGGCGTAAAGGTGACCTTGCAATCAAAGCACTCTTTTAACAGTGATTCAATCAGTGCACCATCCGGCTTTCCTCATATCTATTTTTTATTCACGGTTATCTTTTTTTCTCTCCTTCTAGCATCTTTGGAATAAAAAATAAAGAAATGAAAGTTTAAAACTAGCAGAGAAATTGTCATAAAAAATTATAATAATTAAGACTTATCACTTCACAGCTATTTTGAACAAAATGTTTTGTTTCTGTACAAATATTTCATCTTCTGGGCTGAAATACAACAAAAACGTATTTATTTAAAAAAAAAAAATTCTTAAATCATTTTAATCCTGAAAGTATTATTTTCACATTTCTGTTATGACTCAGCCAAAGTGTTAATCAGTAAATTAGTCAAACTTTGAATTAATTTCTGTCAAAATTTCTTCTCAACATTCAACAAATTTGTGAGCCATTTTCTTTTTTTTGATTTTCAGGTCAGCTATTTGCAATTGTAGCTTCCAGTGAGAGCATTATTACCGTGTTGGCTTCACTCACATTCAACACCCTCTATGCATCAACGGTTGACATCAACCCTGGAATCTCGTTTTATGTTTCAGCTGGAATTTCATTTATTGGAGTTATACTGGTTTTGTAAGTAATTAAAATGACAAATTAATATTAATGAAATAACAGCTCTTCTAACTGTTGTTCCTTCTGTCTCTTTGGGACTGGAAGACAATAACACCTGAAACCAGTCATCATTCTCTCAGTGTACCAAGATGGGCAGATTAGGGGCACAGCTTGATGACTGTCATTATAACAGAGAACTAGATAATTTCTGAATAATCTATCATGCAAACTTGTGTATATGAGGGTCGTTCAATAAGTTCTAAGCTTCACCCAGAAAGACTTGGAAAAACAAGACAGTTTTGACTATTTTTCAATATATTCCCCCTTAACCATAATGACTTTTGTCCAATGATGCTTTTAAGAGACGTTCAAAAAGTTCTAAGCCTGACCTTGTTACATGCATTTTTGTGCAAATACCCTTAGGTGATACTGAATTGAAAAGAGACATGATTGCCCAAGGGTGTCATATCCACCACTATCAACACATTGGGGCAACATTGTAGGATACAAGCTCATTCCACCCTATAAGAATCTGGGAAAGGCTTACACCCAACAAAGGACCTTCACAGGCTAAGAAGAAGATACACAAGTAAATAGTCACGTAAAGTGAATATGGACAACAATCCTGTGTGCTTGTCTAAGGTAAACTGTAGTGTTCACTTTTCACTCATTTAAATTAGACTACCAAGAAACCTGTCCAGAAATATCTAAATTGTCAGCTGGTAACAACTGCTTCCTGAAACAAATGGTGAAAAAAGGCTTTGAGTATTGTGGACTGGTGTGATAGATTCACATACAAAGAACTGTACCAAATAACAGATACCACATCACTTGAGGACTTTCAACAGCGGAAACAACTAAAATGGATATCACGTTTCTCGAAGAGAAAATAATGACGCAATCAAGATTTCACACTATTTCAAATAAAAGGTTAGGAAGGAACTCCCCCCGCATCAATACTGGAAAGAGTGATAACAGCTTATGGATTTGATAAATCTGTTTTCCTGAAACATTGTTTTAAGACAAAGATTTTATAAATTTCATCCAAAAGCAGCACTGGCTGTTTAGTCAATGAATGCCAAATGTTTCCTTATAGGGAAAAGGCTAATATTACTTTTACCATTAAAATTACAAAGGAAAACATGTTGAACTGCTCTGTAATATCTAATCTCTTTTATGGCAGTGGACAATCTTTTCACAAAAGGAGAGACTTCTTGAAGCAGCAGTGATGTGGTTCTACTAACAAATGCTGAGAATACCATTTACTGAACATGTGAGTAATTAGGAAGTTTTAAAGGAAATATTGAAACATTTGGACTGAAAATCAGGAAAGAGCTAAAATATCTGGGACAGAGAGAGAAGATGGGATGGAGAAGTCAAAAGACACAGAATATATTGAAGGCAAGAGAAGCAGTGTTGTCAGCAGACTTCATTTACCAAGCCGCCTCCCCACAGCCTTTATTTAATTATTGTATTTTTATTTATTCGCATGGGCATTTACAGCATTGAACTGTTTTCAGAATTGTATTTTCTTTTTTTTCTATTTTTTTATTTTTTTTATTGATATTGTCCCTTCAGGATGTAGGCGATCATGGCTCTCCACAGAATGCTTTTCTTTATTATCTGTGAATTGCCAATGCCATGTCACTTCAGGATGTAGGCGATCAAGGTTCTCCACAGATTCCTTTTTTTATTATCTGTGAATTGCCAATGCCATGTCACTTCAGGATGTAAAGGCTCTCCACAGATTACGTTTCTTTATAATCTGTTAATTACCAATGCTACATCCTTTCAGGAAGTTGGTAATCATGGCACTCCACAGATTCCTTCTGATTACTATATGGGAATTGCCAATGCCATGTCCCTTCAGGATGTAGGCGATCATGGCTCTCCACAGATTCCTTTTCTTTATTATCTCTGAATTGGCAATATCATGTTCCTTCAGGATGTAGTTGATCATGGATGATCTCCACAGAATCCTTTTCTTTATTGTCTGTCAATTGCCAATGCACAGTCACTTCAGAATGTATGTGATCATGGCTCTCCACAGGTTCCTTCTCTTTATAATCTGTTAATTACCAATGCCACATCCCTTCAGGAAATAGGCAATCATGGTCCTCAACAGATTCCTTCTGTTTATTATCTGTGAATTGCTAATGCCATGTCCCATCAGTATGTAGGTGATCAAGGCTCTCCCCTTAATCCTTTCCTTTATTATCTGTAAATTACCAATGCGCAGTCTCTTCAGAATGTAGGCGATCATGGCTCTCTACAGATTCCTTTTCTTTATTATCTGTGAATTGACAATGCCATGTCCCATCAGGATGTAGATGATCAAGGCTCTCCACAGAATCCTTTTGATTACTATATGTGAATTGCCAATGCCATGTCACTTCAGAATGTAGGCGATCACGGCTCCCAACAGATTCCTTCAGATTATTATATGTGAATTTTTGAAACCATGTCCCTTCAGGATGTAGGTGATCATGGCTCTCCACAAAACCCTTTGGTTTATTATATATCAATTACTAATGGATTTTAGTCGATCATGGGTCACCACATGTTCTTTTTCTTTATTACCTGTGAATTGCCAGTGTCATGTCCCTTCATGATGTAGTTGATCAAGGCTCTCCACAGATTCCTTTTCTTCACTATCTGTGAATTGCCAATGCCATGTCCCTTCAGGACGTAGGCAATCATGGCTCTCCACAGATTCCTTTTCTCTATTATCTGTGAATTGCCAGTGTCATGTCCCTTCATGATATAGTTGATCATGGCCACAGATTCCTTATCTTTATTATTTGTGAATTATGAATGCCACGTCCCTTCAGGATGTAGGCAATCATGGCTCTCCACAGAATCTTTTTCTTTATTATCTGTGAATTGCCAATACGATGTTCCTTAATGATTTAAGTGATCATGGCTCTCCACAGAATTCTTTTCTTTATTATCTGTGAATTGCTAATGCGATATCCCTTCAGGATGTAAGTGTTCATGGCTCTCCACAGATTCCTTTTCTTTATTATATGTGAAATGCCATCACTGCTTGGGATATAATGCTGAATGGCTTTTGATGGAATGGATGGGAGAGAGCAACATGGATACATTCTTTTCCAAGTGCGTCAAAATGAAAATGAATGTAACAGACTGAAATGATACTTTGTACTGGCTCTTTAATATCAATAGAAACAAAGAAGTGTGCTGAATTGCATCTCCTATATGGTAGTGAATGTCAGACATTTCTCTCACATATGTCAATGAGACTTGAAGCAACAGAGATGAGGTTTTACAGAAGGATGCTGAGAATGGACTGAACATGTGAGCAACAAGGAAATCTTAAGGAAAATAGGAAGAAGGAAGTTTATACTTCCAATAAATAAGAGACAAATTAAATTTCTGGGATATGTATTAATGAAGAATTTAGTACCCACAGGACATATTGGGGGCAGGTGGGACAGAGAATAACATCAAGTTACCTACCTGACATGTTTGTGTCAATGGTTGGCAGAGTTGGGATGGTAAAGAGTCAAACATTGCTTAGAGTTACACGAGATAGGAAGCGGTGAATTGTCATGTTTGCCTTTGTCCTGAAGGGAGTGATACAGCATAAAAAGAAAACAAGATTTTATTCACTCACTCACTCAGTTGTTGACTTGTATCGACATATAAATACGACTTGTATCAACATTGCGGCTTGTATTGACATATAAATGCAACTTGTATCGACATATAAATACAAGTCAGCAAGTGAGTGTTTGATATGATAAAATCTTGTGTTGTATATTTTCAAATGTGGTAATATTTTTTAAAATTAAAATAAATTATTAAAACTGCATTTTTCTAAGTTGAATAAACAGTAAATGTTTTGTTGGATACATTTACACTAAATGTATTTTTACTCAGTAACCCTCAGAAAGTATTTGAGGCAAATATTTGAAAAGTCATTTAACATCTTTTCTATATTGTTTTGCGTTTTAAAAGGTATAATTCTTTGGGTGTTTCTGGTGATTTTGTTTGAACTCCAGATCCGTGTTGAATTCTTCTTGTTGCTGAAATAGAATGTTCAAAGGAAGACATTTACATTTTTACTAATGTCCTCATCTTTGTTGTTATCACATTGTGTTCAAGCTATTGTGCTCTCTGACCTTCTTCAAGTGTCTGTTGATACAGGTAAAATTTGATAAATTTCATACTGAACTCTTTATTTAATCTATGAGGATAGATTGTTCTTATTCCACTGCCCATATCTAGGGATATCTCATCTTATAGATTTCTAATTCTGTTCAGATATTGCTTATTTCCACCGAGTCTGTACTACTCAGCTCGGAGATTGAACTCGCAATTACTATGTCATCAAATTCAGGAATCAGTGTTTTAATCCACTAAGCCATTATCTTGTGGGACAATCCTGAAGCTAGAAATTTCATGAAGGTTACCTTAATTGTGTGACACCTGAAGAAGGCCGGAGGGCACAATGATTAAATGATAACAACAAAGATGAGGATATTAGTCCAAATGTAAATAATAACTTCTCATCGCAGAAAGTCAGGTAGAAATTAATGAAGATATAATTTATGATAAAATACAGAGTTTCAGCCTTCATGTTTTTCTTTTCTATTGAAAGCCAAGAAATATTTTGAAATGAATTTGCTGCATGAACTTATCTTTGTTTTTTTTTCTTTCAGTATAATTTGGAGACATTCTGGCAAAAACATCAAATATGAACATTTCGTGGAGGTGACAGAAAGCACAGAGCAATCAAACGAAGTTTCTAGCTAAGGCTCCAATATATCATGATCCCAATTTTATTGTGTGTATACATACATACATACATACATACATACATACATACATACATACATACATACATATATATGTATACACACAATAAAATTGGGATCATGATATATTGAACAACAAAGATGAGGATATTAGTCCAAATGTAAATAATAACTTCTCATCATATATATATATATATATATATATATATATATATATGTAAGCAAATATGTGGATGTAGATCCGACGGTATGATGAAAAATATGGAAAAGACCGAAAAATATGGAAAAGACTAAATCCGAATATGCAAGTTTACTGTTTTAATGTTGTTTTACTGTCGACGTCAGACGTTTCGGTCTTGTAGACCATCTTCAGGACATGGTTATTAGAAACATATTTCCTGGCAAGATTAATGCTTGACAAACGTACTTGTAAGCTTTAGATTCAAATAGAATTCCTCTTTTTCATTTAAGATAAAGTCTCTGTCTTGGGAGTGCATTTTTCGCAGCATCGTCCGCGTGACACCAACGTGACCGAATCCCAAAAAGGGAACGCTGACTTTAGAATTTCAGTCGTTCTGTTTCTGATTAGTCTTGTGTCTATCGTCTTTTCATGTTGACTTAAATATCGTCTAACCCTAAGTATGTTTCTAATAACCATGTCCTGAAGATGGTCTACAAGACCGAAACGTCTGACGTCGACATTAAAACAGTAAACTTGCGTATTCGGATTTTGTTTTGTCTTTTCCATATTTTTCATTGTGTGTGTGTGTGTGTGTGTGTGTGTGTGTGTGTGTGCATGAAAAGGATTTTGTTTGACTCGTTTCATCTTTTAGGACTTAATTGTCCTAAGTTTATGTTTCCGTTCATTCAAATATACATGCTTGTGAATGAAGAGAGATGCTGAGAATTATTTTTTTTTTTTTTTATGTGATTTAATGTGTCCTTCCTGATAAACGCAATGAATCAAAATATATTATTCTACCCACCAACACTATCACAACTACAATTGAAAAGAAATTGCCTAAACTCAACCCAAACTTTTTCACAACTATGTCTAAAGCAGCAAAAGACTTAATTAATAAAAAAGAAAACAATAAGCCAAAACTAGAAAGAGGAGTTTGCTCTATGACCTGTTATAAGAGGAGGCACAGTGGAGTAATGGATAGCGGCTCGGGCTGAGGAATTGGAGAGCTGAGTTCGAATTCCAGTCGAATCTATTACATTCACTTACATGCTAATACCCTTGGGAAAGGTATGAATCCTCTTTTCTCCCCCCCAGCTATGGGTAAATAGCAGGACAGACCTGGTTCTATTGCCTTGGATGCCAACTGGTCTACCACAGAAAGAAATGGCAACCTACTGCAGGAAAAAATCTGCCTCGTCAGTCACTTATCAAAAGATACATGATCGCCTAAGTGTGTATCACACATGGCACATAACTGACTGATTACTGTCTCTTGTGTCTCCAACACCAGAATAAAACCAGATAATAAATAAAATTCATTTTGTTGTTTCTACATCTTGTTTTTTCTCATTTTTATGAGTATTTTTGTATATATTTGTGCGGGGGTATGGTATAATTATTTAGGAGGTACAGTGGAGCAATGGATTGAGGAATTGGAGAGCCAAGTTTGAATTCCATTT
>OZ038501.1:92808072-92873420 GCA_964036315.1 Acanthosepion esculentum | reverse complement strand
TATATATATATACACATATATATATATATATATATACACATATATATATATATATATATATATATATATATATATATATATACACACACATATATAGAGGGTGTTTGTGTGCACTTTAAAAAATTTATAACTTTATTTGTATTTGCAATAGAAATAATTTGTAAAAAGGATTAGAAAGAAGTAAATCTATATTTTTTAAGTTTTTATTGAAATTTTCTTTAAGTTTCCACATGTCCCCCATCATTAGCAATACAAAGGGTAATACGATTTTGCAGTTCACGGAAAACATTTGCTAACTGATTTACAGTAATGCCTGAAATCACATTAGTTATTTTAGCTATACTTAAAACTAGGTACATTAAACTTATAACATTTTTTACAGATTATTTCTATCGCAAATACAAATAAAGTTATAAATTTTTGAAAGTGCACACGAACTTTATGGACACCCTGTATATGTCCACCATAAATATTTTTATACAGCTCATTATTTATATATCCAGATTTTTAAAAAATTCTAAAGTTTTGTTGCATTACATTTTGTATATTAAAATCATTTTTTTAATTTTCTTTCTCTTGCAAACAACTTAGATTGAACTTGTAGCGTAATTGTAGTAATGTAAAAAAATGGCAGAACTGCCCAACAAAGAAAACTGACAACGTTTGCAATAAACAATAACAAAAGAAAGAAAAAACAGGCAGAAAAATGAATACTATTCAAATAATATATGAAAAAAGACAAATGTAGGCAAAGCAACGGAAATAAGGCAAAATGTCCATAAACTAACAACTGTTTTAACACACAAAAGGGATACACACAAGTAATTGCAACATTCTTACTTCAAGTAAAAAAAAAAATATTGCAGATGAGACCGAGAAGTGGTCACCTTATTGGCTAAGAAGAAATCCCAGCATGCATCTGTATGTTTTATCTATAAATTTGGGGAGAGTGATGTTTTTGTCATTCCTCTTGTGGATTGAAGCCAACACTTGTGATCTTAGATTAAGCTTGTGAATTTTTCATAACGACTCTATCTGTTTATCACAAAGACCTGAACAAATTCTTAATGTGGTACTAAGGGTTTTTGATAATTATTATAGAGGTCATGAAAAAGTCAAATATGATTGTCCCATGGTTAATGTCATGGCTATATTTTTCTGAAATAACTGAATATCTGTGATAAGAAAACTAAATTGGGAGGACACATAAATTGAGGTTGAAATAAGATACAAAACTGCTGTACTAATAAATCTAGCTTTCATTGTTGAAATAATGAGAAACTGTTGACAAAGATGTGGCCATTTTGAACACACAAACCAGAGTTATGCTATACTGCTTGAAGACAGACAGAAGTAAATGTAGAAGCAGAAAATTCACCATTACTGTAAATATAAGGCAAGTGGGCAGTCATACTTGCAAATGAATTGATGTATTAACACAGTCGCAACTATAACAGAAAAATCTATAACATGAAAGAAATTTCACATGGTACAATGTCAAAATAAAATGCATAAAGAAAACCAAGTGTATATTTTCATCACATAAAAATGAATATTTGTAAAAATATTTTGTCAGTTATGCTTGTCAAAAAAGCAAATTGCTTGATCTAAATAGACAAATTTTTTCTTACATACCAATCTCCCTGGGTGAGAGCTCTGTTGTATGTTTACAGTGGAAGTAAAAATAATCCCCCTCCTTCTTTTCTGTGATGATCAGACTGAAGCATAATTAGTAGACTAATATCCTCATCTTTGTTCTTATTATCAATGTTTCGGCTATTATGCTCTCTGGCCTTCTTCAGGTGCTTCCGTAAACCATGCCCCCATTTCAGACCCAATATTCTTGTTTTAAGCATGGCCAGACATTTGGCTGAATGGGCATTTGGCCGATTGACATTTCGCTGAAAAAGTACAAGTAAAAATAAGTTATTTTAATTAGCCGTATTATAAAGTAGAATAGGACTAATAATTACCACTGAATTTCAAGTGATTAAATTACTAAATCTAAATTTAAAGTTAAAAGTTTTCTTATTTCAATATTTGTTTATTAAAATTAATATTTAAAAAAATATTTGAGTGTATTTTGGTAAAAGGTAACACCTAATTATTTAAATTCATATTTAACAGTAAGATTAAAGCTATTTCATCCCTTTACGATAATGATCATTAAAGCTGAAATTGAAAGATCTTTCATATCGTAAAAGCTTAAGATTTTTGCTGTAGTAAAATGTGCTTTTTCTCAAAATACTTATCATCTTAGAGTAATATCTGAAGTAAAATATAATATATACAGAATAGATTTAAAAAAAAAGCCTGACAAAAAAAAAAGAAAAATTATAAATTAAATTATTTAAGTAAATAAATATATGTAGCAAATTATGATAAAGAGTGTGACATAGATGTAAGTATGCCATTACATTTTCAGCTAAATCTCCATTCGGTCAAATGTCCGTCGGCCAGATGCCCATTGACCAAATGTCCAAGTATCACATCTCCACTTCATTGGTCAAGTAGTCGACAGACCAGAACAAAATAATAAACCAATAGAAGCACTCAGACCTGATTTTTTTTTTTTTTAATATGAAATCATCAGGAAAGGTTCAGGTCATCTAAACGTAACTGTTTCTAGATTTCTCTGTATTTTGACAAAAAACATTTTACAGCCCCAGAATTAGTCCGATCTGTAAAATATTTATAATGATGAGTTTTGTTAATATCTTAAATAGTAAGATTCAAAGAGGAAGCACACAAATCGATTGCACACTAAATAATAATAATAATAATAATTGGGGCTCCTTAAAAGTGGCCTTGTTCCAGACTAAGTTAAACTTAATAAATACAGACATTCCTCACAAAATACGTGCTGTTTCCCATACATGAATTCTATGTTAGTTTGAATTCACAACTGTGTCAGTTTTTTACAAACTTCTATCGTCTGTTTGGCTACAAAGATGGTGTCACTTGACGGGTCAGTACGCCACTAGATTTTCAGCTAAATGTCCATTCAAATAAATATCTGTCGGCCAAATGTCCGAGTACCATTTTAAGCATATTTAGTATCTTGCAGTTTGGACTTTCTATTGACAAGCAATCGCTTGTAAAACCAAGCATAGGGTATAAAGACTTAAACCCAGTGTAAAGTTGTGCTTCTGTAACCAATTATGCAGGGAAACCTGCTGTGGATAAAAATGTGGAGGGTCCTCAATGTAGTTTTCTGGGACTGTGAAGAGTGGGGAAATATAGAAGTTACTGTAAGGTTTTTTATAACATCATGAAAGTGTTGCAGTTAACAGGTGACCATAGAGATTCGTTTTGTGGGTAATGATTTCCAGGGGTCTAAACAAAATGATACAATAAAGTCATTGCTAGTATAGAGAGTATTTACTTTTATTAAGCTATAATTCAGTGGTGGGGAGTGATCAATTGATACAAATATAAATATTGGTCACAATACCACATTGACTCATAGATTATTGGAACTTAGTGTAATTTGTGTACTTATCAAGCATCACACTACAAACAACCAAAATAGGACTTAACAAAATATTAGTCATATGTGGTTTGGTGCTTTTGCTATGTATTTAGAGATTATTGATAAGATACAAAGAAGAGTCTGCAATATTATTGGTCCTGACCTTGCATTTCAGCTTCAGTCACTTTCCCACTGCCATAATATAGCTTCCTTTCTATAAATGTTTCCATGGTAATTCTTCTGACGAGCTGTCCTATTTTGTACCTAGACTTTATGAATTTAAGCGCAGTACTAAATTGGCAGCTAGGTCTCATTATTTTACTATTGAAATAGCTAGATGTAACCATAAGTTCTATGCTAACTGTTTCCTCTCTCACACTTCTCACTTGTGGAACTCTCTTCCAGCGCCTTACTTTCTTGTCAACTTTGACATTACATTAAAATCTTTGAAGATCAATTGTTATCTACTGACTTCCTGATTACTCTTCTATTGTTCTCGATCAATTTTCGCTTGTGGAGCTCGCTTCCAGATTCTTGCTTTCATGTCAACTTTGATCTTCGAAAATTTTAATGCAATGTCAATTGTCATCTTCTGCATTTTTTAATTCCTGTTGTTATATTGTTATTTCTCCTTAATAAGGTTTTTCTTTTTCTAATAATCTTACACACTTAGTAACCTGTTGTGTCTTAGTGGCTTTATTGCCTTCCTTGAAAATGGTGAAATGATTAAAATAAAAAATAGTAGATAGTACGATAAGACACTACAGCATGTGCTATATATTCAGAGCAGGATTCACGTGATTCTAATGATCTTGGTACATATCTTTGTCGATTCATTTTTGACAGTCACTTATAAAATAATTCTACTTGCGTCATTAACCCAGTTTGTCTGTTTCTTGTTAAGCTAAATAAAATAATTATTTCATAATCATTTAATTTTTCTCGTTTTGTCTCTTCGTTTACATTACTTATGCTATCAACGCAATTCTTCCAACATCAAATTTGATAAAAGACATTCAAACTTTCCTACCCCCACGACTGGACTTTTGATCGTTTCAGTCAGTCAGTTATGTGTCATGCGGTAGACCAGTTGCCATCCAAGGCTATAGAACCCGGTCTGTCCTGCTATTTATCCATAACTGGGGGGAAAAGAAGAGGATTCATACTTTTCTCAAAGGTATTTCGCTTTTCCCTAGGCCTCATGAATTTAAACATCCTACGAGGCTGGCATCCTGTTCCCACCCCTTCACCGTTGAAACTGTTAGATGTAGACGTATCTTCTACTCCAATAGCTTCATGTCTTGCACATCTCGCCTGTGGAACTCCCTTCCTTATTCCTGTTTCCCTGACAAATACAATCTCCAACTATTTAAGTGTAACGTCAATTGACATCTCCAGTTGCCTTGATCTATCCACTTCCCTTCTCCACATCCTTTCACCTTTCATTCCTATCTGCTCTCGCTCCAAATCTTCTGTAACCCACTTGCCTTGATCAATCCACTTCCCTTCTCCACATCCTTTCACCTTTCATTCCTATCTGCTCTCGCTCCAAATCTTCTGTAACCCACTTGCCTTGATCAATCCACTTCCCTTCTCCACATCCTTTCACCTTTCATTCCTATCTGCTCTCGCTCCAAATCTTCTGTAACCCACTTGCCTTGATCAATCCACTTCCCTTCTCCACATCCTTTCACCTTTCATTCCTATCTGCTCTCGCTCCAAATCTTCTGTAACCCACTTGCCTTGATCAATCCACTTCCCTTCTCCACATCCTTTCACCTTTCATTCCTATCTGCTCTCGCTCCAAATCTTCTGTAACCCACTTGCCTTGATCAATCCACTTCCCTTCTCCACATCCTTTCACCTTTCATTCCTATCTGCTCTCGCTCCAAATCTTCTGTAACCCACTTGCCTTGATCGATCCACTGTCTTTCTCCACATCCTCTCCTTTACCACTCCTATCTGCTCTTCCTCCAAACCTTCTGTAACCCCTTGCGTGCTAGTGGCTTCTAGCCTTGCTTGGGGTGATAAGCTTAAAAAAAAAAATATAACCCGTTGACGTTGATATGACATAAAACAAAACAAAAGCAAAAAAAATATGGATTTGGTTGTTGTTTTGAAATATTTGGGTTAAAGAATATGGCGAGCTAAATACATGAATTGTTTTGAGAAAAATAAAAGAAAGAATGAAAAATAAATAAATAGAATTTAATTCAAAGATCTGAGGAATAAATATTTTTAGATTGTAAGATTTTTTTTTTGGTCTACTTGGCCTCACATTGACTGCTGACCTGAGATGGAACAAATACATTGAGTCAATAGCTTCGTCCACCGCAAGGAAATTTGGCTCCCTGTGCTGCGCCTGGAAATTTTTCTTGCCGGAGTCGATCCTTCAAATCTACAAATCAACCATTCACCCTTGCATGGAGTATTGCTGCCATATATGGTCTGGTGCCCCTTATGTTTGTCTCAAGGTTCTTGATAAAATCCAGAGACAGATATGCAATGTAATTGGCCCTGATCTGGCATCTCGTCTGCAGTCTTTCTCTCACAGACGTACCGTCGCCTCCCTCTGTCTTTTTTACAAATACTTTCATGGTAACTGCTTCGAGGAGCTGCTTTCGCTGGTTCCCAAACTTCATGAATTTAAGCGTTCTACTAGGCTGGCATCTCACTCATACCCTTTCGAAACTGTTAAATCTAGCCATCTCTTCTACTCCAATAGCTTCATGTCTCGCACCTCTTGCCTGTGGATCTCCCTCCCCTCTTCCTGTTTCCCTGATAGCTATAATCTCTAACTATTCAAATGTAATGTCAATTGATGTCTCCAGGTGCCTTGATCTATCCCCTAACCTTCTCTTCATCCTTTCCTCTATCACTCCTATTTTCTCTGGCTCCAACTCTCTGTAACCCCTTGTGTGTTAGTGGCTTCCCGCCTTGCTTGGAGTGAAACACTTAAGAAAAATAATAATAATGGTTTAGTAATACAAATCTTACTAATTAACCCATAGCTGGAAGTTGAAGAGGTGGATTCATGCCTTTTCCAAAGGTATTTGTGTGTAAGTGAATGAGAACTGGAACTTGGCGCTCTGATTAACAATTCCAAGCCATTGATGTTGCTTAACTACAGTCATTGTACACAAACTAATGTTTCAATGTGATGTGGCTGTAAGCCTTCATGTCCTATGAGTTCTTCAAAGTGCCATACCAAATAATTCTTCTTCATGGCATCTCTTTGGGCATAGAGCATGGGTTATTTGTAGTGGGGGAGGAAGGCATCTTGTCTCCAAGCATTATATGCCTTTCCATAGAGACTAATATTACTGATCCATGCTTATGGAATATTTCCTATCGGTCAATAGCAGTTTGACTCGTGTTTATGCAGTTTGTTTCTTTCTTTCACTGTGACTTTTCAGCACTTTCCAACCCAGAGATTCAGACACACAGACTAGTGCATTAAAGCATTGAGTTCAATCCCTGGGTTGGGTAGTTACATACTCTGGTTCAGTGGAAAAATAAACAAGCAAAACAAAGGGTCTTATGCCTGGTGAGTATTAACTGATATGAGTTATCTCCCTCTTAAGCATGGAAAGCAGAGCATTTATCTCTATGAACTGAATAAAATGTTTGGCTCAAAATTTCAAGATGCTTACTGAATACAATGGCAGTCACCTGAAGAAGGCTGCAGGTACAATGGCCGAAATGTTGTGAATATAACAACCAAGATCTGTGTCCTGATCCAAATGGAAAGGTATGCAAGTCATAATTCGGAAATCTTTAACTTTCATGTTCTCAATAAAACAGTGTGTCAAAAGGACAGATTTTCAATTGACACTGCCATTATTTTAACTACCTTCACTCCTTGGTAATGTTTGTTGTTTTAAAAAGTGATGATTAGGATTTTAATAAATCGTGAAAGTGAATTTATATATTTTTTTTGTTCTTTGAGAATTTACAACAAAAATATTAAACACAATTTATTTATTAGATTGTTTATTTACAAGAATAATTTCATATTTACAACATTCGAAAAATGCGAACCCTTACAATGTGAATCTCAAAATGTATAACCCTGAAAATGCAAACCCTAAAAATGTGAAGCCTAAAATATGCGAACCAACTGAATACAATGCAATGTTTTTCATTTATTATTAAATATAAAAATATTTTTTATTCATAAATTTATAAAAAAAATATAAACACCATTTATTTATTAGATAGTTGATTTTGAAGAATAATTTTACATTTACAACATTCTAAAAATGCAAACTAAATTCAATATTTATCATTTATCAACTTATAAAGAAATACATTTTTTTATTTCTGAATTTCTGAAAAATATCTGTCAAGCATGAAAATTTAAATAGACAGATAATGACAAATAGCTGTAATTATAAATTTTGAAAAAAATGCTTTTTTCGGTCATTTCTTTCATACAGCAGTTAAATTCCTCATCTCAAAAATTCAGATGTAGATTATACCAAGTTTCATTGCATCATCTGCAAGGAATGACCTGTTTGTACACCTGTGTTTGTCTCATCTGGTTTTCGCACGTCTGCATGTCGAGATTGCCTTTCTCAACTGAGAAAAACACTGGTGGTATATAACTCTCCCAGTCCCAGACCCAGTCTGACTATTGACTAATACCTGCCCAGTATCGTTTATATGCAACCTACACTACACTAAGTAGGTCTTCTCTCAACAGCCCATTGTGGAAGGGGATGCAACTCCTGTTGCTTACAACACCACATACAACCAACTTGGAGTCTTTTATCTGGCTAACCCAATTAAGCTTGTCTGGCTAGCACAATTTCGAATGAGTAGTAAGTTCAATCCTCACTGGGTGCCCCAAACTTTCAGCCTTGTGCCACATCTAAGCTATGCTTGGAAAATCGCTACAACACCAAAGATGGATTACCTTACAAAGCTGAAGGATTCCAACTGCCCTGCATTTTTACCTATAATATGTGGGGAGAATTGGATTCATGCCTTTCCTTAGTGGTGGAAAGGCACTTGGGTGGGGGCTAAGATCAATGTGCGTGGGGGAAGAGAAAGCAAAACTTCATGTGATTTTGAGAAGAATTTTTTGAAATCTCATGCTTCACCTTAGCAATTTTTATAAATGTAAAAAATGAATTTAAAAAAAAAATCTTATTATTTAATTTTTTTTTTTTTAAAATGGTAGAGGGTTACATTAAGGGGTAGTTTATACAGATAAAGGTGTGGGGAAGATAACGATTAAGCCTAGACTTGAACTCTTGGGAGTTGGTTCCACAGAGTAGTTGTTCGAGGCTGTTTGAGTGGAACTTACTTCTAACTAATGGAATATGGAGGTGGGTGGATATGGCTTGCTACGTGGCAGGTCCTAGACATGAAGGTTAGGCCTGATGGAACCAAAGAATCTAATTTGCCCGAGCAAGGAGTGATAGGGAAGTGAGAGGCTTGACACACCCTGCCTGTGAGAGAGAGGCTCGATGGATGGAAAATAATTTGGCACACCCAGGGACTTGGAGACACTTTTGAACTCTATCAAGACTTGAAAGTAAGGGCTGGACAGCTCTCACCCAAATATGACAACAGTACCTCCATCTGACTCTTGTAAAGGTAGAGGATAGCAGGAGGAGTCAGGTATTTTTTACTTTATTAAATAAAATACTATTAAAACACACAGTTTTTCCCAATGAATAGTGGTAGGAGAAGCAATGACAAGGTAGCAAGCAAATAATCTCTGAAGCGGTAATGCAGTTTTAGAGTTCAATTATGGCAGCTATCAAATTCATTAACATAACATTCATTTCTCTTATATTTCAACTGCACTTCTACATTATAGCATATAAAAGTAGAGGCTAGACAAAAATCTGAGGAGGTTACAGTCCCTTCTTGCCCCTCCCTTACATAGAATTGCTAATGGGTTTACACTGTGGAGGTTGGTGTAGAATATTGGTTTTTATATTCAGAATGACAGAACGCTGAGTGAACAATGTTTTAGAAAATTTATTTTCTTTTTTAAGAATATAAACTGTATCCTTTTTATGCAAAAGAGTTTGTATCTTGTAGTACGTTGGAACAGAGAGATGAAGAGAGACCTCCTACTTCTTTGTATCCGCCGGTAGTTCTGATTCGTACTTTGGTGGTTAGAGGAGTGGATCAGCATGTCTGACTTTCTGGTGAAAGGGTAGAGAGAACTGATCATGAAGCCCTCTTTTCCTGGGTTTATATTGAGGTTGTTAAGTGGTTGGCAAGTGAAGTAAGTGCAAGTAGGATTGTCCTTCACTTTGATACAGGGTCTTTGATCTTTCATTTTGCTTATCCCCATATCTGGTTTTAGAAATGAAGTTAACTGATTGGCCTGTCCTTAAAAATACTGGTGTTAATGTGAATGAGGTGTTAAAGAAATGATAAGTAGGTAATACTTTTCAGATGATTTAAAAAATATTTTTATTTATTAAAATTTACCTACTACTACAAAACTATTAAGTTGACTGAAACATCAACTGATTCATTTTGTGTCTGTTTTATTACACTAAAGAGTAGATTGAAATTGTTGCCTGATAACAAAGCATTTTTTTTCAATATAATTACTTATACTGTTTATAATTACTCTTATAATTATAAACATTAATTAATGCTTATTTTAAAGATGCAATTTTTCAAGCTTCATGTCTTATCTTGAAACACTTCTTGTTTCAAGTCATTTATTTCAGTGAATTCAATAATGGGTTCCTTACTATTCAGTTACAGCAGTAACAACAGATTATAGTCAGCAGAAACAGGAAGTTACCTATTTTGTGGCTTGAAGTGTAATGGGATATTTTGTGTTTTGTGCAATAGGCTCCACTCATAACTTCCGGTTGAGGTTGGTTGAATTACAGTCGTAATTAAATATATATGTTGACCAATGAGAAATGAACGTGCCTAAAATAATCAACAACTTATCAAAGCCTCTTTCAACTTTGCCAACAGTATATAAAGACCCCTGTTTAAGAGATAAAAAACAAGAGATAACAAAAACAGATCACGACAAAAGATTCCAACAGAGAAGTCACAGAGAGACGAACCCTTACAACTGTGAGCGGATACATCAAAGGCATCTCGGCATCAACAACCACTACCACTCCTCATACCTCTCATTTTCATCCCCTTTTAATTCTCTCACACATTCAACTTCCTTTCGTCATTCACAGGACACATTACCAAATGAAATTTTTATTTAATTTTACTTAAATTATAAATAACAACCTTGTGCCATCTATAAACATTACTACTGTTTTTGTAAAATACAAAACCACTGTTTATTAGTATTTATAAAAAAAAGACTGTTGTACTCCAGACTTGATTGTTTATCATGGTTTACTTACTCTTTCATTAATCCCCAATAGTGAGTTAATCCTGACAAAGCCCAAATCGAACCCCGAATAACCCACTATAAGATTACATGTCTTGCATTATTCGAACTTTGACAATCTATATCAACAACATAATAAATTGGGATCAAATACCAATCAAATATGGTTTTGGAATCTAACAGAATGATAGGATAAAGAACAAATAGGAAACATTTATAAATCGAACATGTTTTAATTTTATTAATGCTTCATCAGAGAATGAGACATGGAAAAAAAATTCTGGTATTTTAACTTTTTGTGTTGTTTGATTTTCATTGGTTAAGAAACTTTATGTGCATTTGACTAGTCAAGCAGTGTTTGTGTGTATAATTTATTTGTGTAAGTATATCATAATTCTAGATGATAATGTATATATTTATGTTTGTGTGTGTGTGTCTCTAGTAGGCATTTGGAGGTTGTCTGCCTGTTGATCTGGGTACGATTTTACGTCAACATTAGTCATGGTAGTACACATATTCTTTAAGAATGGATTTAATAAAAGTTGGTGATGTAATATAGTGTTTTTGATGTGTGTTTATAGTTGGTAAAATTTTAATCAGGACTTCCTCGAAGTATTTTTGATGTAAAGGATTATATTCTTTTTTTTTATTAGAGTGGTATTTGTAAAATCAAAGTTATGGCCAATTTTATTCCTGTGTATTAAAAGCGAGTTTAAATCGTTGGCCCAACACAGGTTTCTCTTGTGTTCACAGATGAGAATTTTAGACATCGAGATGTTTCACCAATGTAAGTGTATTTACATTGCAGGCACTTTATCTGGTAAATCCTGGTATCTGAAGTAGTGTCGGATTTATTTTTCTTCCTAATTCTATCTTTGATTGTTTTAGATGTGGTGATAAAGACCCTAAAACAAAGTAATGTAAAATAAAAGGGGCATAACTCTGTTTTAATAATTATATTTTATTTATATAACAGTTCATGTTAGGAAAAAAATAGCCTTTGTTTGATAATGAAAAATAAATTCTTTGTTTTTGGCTATCACAAACATCAACTCCTGTATCAAATTGAATCTGATTGATTAATCCCCGTTAAGGCAGACAATGAGTGCAGCAGACTTCTACTATTCTCTAGGTTATATTTCTTTTTTTTTTTTGTTACTAGTGTTCACCAATACAAGGCTCAAGAAGAGCGATTCCAGGCAGATAGTTACTGAATGAGGTGTGTGATATGAATGTAAACATATGAACTAGAATAGGTAACGATTGATCATTGACCTAAGAAGAGAAGACAGTTTTTCGGGGGAAGCATCCATATTCGTTAAACACTGGCAATAAAAATTTTTCTTTAGATGGTTGGCAATATATCAGAAAACGGGGGAATGTAAACTCATGCTTTTCTTAAGAGCGTTAGGGTGAACAGCCAATATAAGATAGAACTTGAATTTGATTATTACTGACAAAAAAAAAAAAATTATAATTTATCGGGTATCGATTTAAGGGAGGCAATCCAAATTATTTTGAAAATTACTCTGTTACGTAGCTAAAGAGTTGCTTCCCTTGCCCAGATAAACTGAGGATGAAAAATGCATTTTTAGGCGCGAGTAGTCAATAAATCAGGGCTGGTGCAAGTGTTTCGGGTCCCCCACCCAATCTCAATTTTCATCAGGTGGTATTCATATAAGATACACATTTTATTCTAACCTAATTATGTACAATAATGGATCGAATGCAATATAGATGAACAATTCAACTAAAAAAATTGAAAATAAATACAATACAATGTATCTAAAAATACAAAGACAAATCATTCCATAAATAAATCAAAAATGTTTTACGGCAATCTTGTGAAAAAATTGAAGAATTTTAACACATACAACATTATGAATAAAGATGGTGAATTTTAGTATATTTTCGAGACTTAGCATGAGAAAAACAAATTCATGAATTTGGACAACAACAACAAAAAAAGACGCCGGAATGACGTCAGAATCCGCGAAAATTTTTCATATTTTAATAATCAGCTGTGCTTAGTTTCATTTGTAATTTATATAAATAAATGTAGGTAGAAAAAATACCAAATACAGAGGATAAACATTGGTCTGCTTGGTGGGTAAAGTAGTTGTGTATTTGTCACTGGCTTTAGTCATAGGTGTTCAAACCCATACAAAAAGTCAAGATCATGAATGCTGATTTTCAAGGTGGGTATGCAACTGAAAGTGTGAAGGGGGGAGTCGAATTATTAGGATCTTGAAAATCAGCATTTGAAATATTAGCTTTTATCTTGGCTAAAACATCAGACGCACACATCAGTGGAGAAACAAGGAAACCTGATAAATTTCTTTGGTATGTTTCAATGGGATCTGGTGCCTTAGAATGCAATGAGAATAGACAAAAAATTATATTAAATATAGATATAGATAAACTTGATATAGTCTGGTACAAGGCCACAAAAGCATTCTGTTAGAAATTTACATGACTATTGTTAAAGAATATTTTGCAAATTTTCAATTTTGGACTAGTGTTTTTTTATTTATTTCAGAATCCTGGTCAGGGTGATTTTAGTAGGTCTTGACCAATCACAATAAAAGAACTCTACTTTGGACCACACAATTAGTTGGCTCTTTGTATAGGAAGAAGATAGTTTGTGTATTGTGAGTTGCGATATGGATATTTGACCCTTTTGATTTACAACTCTAGCATTTTCTGGCATTGAACTTGTGAGAACAATTCATGATTCTTTGAATTATCCCCTTCATAAATATAATAATGTTCATAATGGGAGAAATATAAGCAGGGAATATTTCTTTTTTGCATAGTTTCCCTATTAAGAGCTTATTCTTTATTTCTAATAGGTGATAATAATATCACATGGCAGGTAAGTCACCAGTTAATGGAGGTTAATAATATCATGTAATATTGAGTTGACTTACATGTGCTATGGAAAAAAGGTTTATTCTTCCATTTGCATTTCCCCCATTACTGGCATTATTATACCCACAATATAATAACACCTTATTTCATAGATGGGACAGAACAGCTGAAAGAATAAGGTATGACAAACATGCTTTTTTTTCAGAGACAGTTTTATACTGTTAAGTCATACACAAAATTATATTTACATGTTTCTCATGTGGAGAAAATATAACACATATTTAAACAACAAGCAGAGTGAAAAGAGGATGAAAAAATAGGGTGTTACATATAATATGGAGATTATTTTGTGTTTCTGGAGAAAATACTTAGGATTCCACATTAGAGTGGGCTGGATTTATCTGCTACATCCTTAGTGAGGACATATTCTGCAAATATGAAAATGGCGAGTCTTGGGTTTTTCCCATCATGAGGACTGTGAGCCGGAGATAGTTTCTATACCTGGTGAAGATATATTTCCATAGGAAAATAGCACTATGGGCTTGTAAGCTTCACCGTGTAGCAGCTGGCTGGCCCTGGCAGAAGTCCGAGCAGAACAAACAACTTGTGTGCCGTGACTCCAGAAAGCTGACTGACTGCCACTTTTGTTACTATGAAGTGATGTCACTAAGAGGCCATTATGTGACCCATATGACCAAAGGGAGATGATTGCTTTTTGTATCCCTACATTTCCATTATTTATTTGTATGCAAGCTGAATGGTGGCCTGAATAGTTGCAATAGGAATTGACAATAATTGAAATTAAGATGAAAGAAAGTCTAATCAAAAGCTAATAATTTTTGGCAATGCGTCAGCTAATAAAAATTCAACATAATATGACTACTAAGATAGCCAAAAGAAAAGTAGGTAAAGTTAAGATGAAAAAAATTCAAGTTGAGGTTTTATTTGAAAGTTCTTGGACTAGAGCATAAAAAAATACCATCATTACTTTAATAACAAAAATTGTGAGAGAAATTTGATGGATTGTTTAGTGATGGTCCTCCAAGGATGAGTTGACAATTTTTTTTTTAATTTATTTTTTTGGGGCTGGTAATTGGGTGTTGCTCATATGCATTATCTTGAACTGAAATTCAGCTGGACTTGAAATGCACATGTCCTTTCAAATTTAAAATCTGTGTTTCAAGTAAAGAATGTTTGCTAAAAGTCAGATTATTTCCAGGGTCTCAGTAAAAGATTTACCAAGCTTCATGCAAAATTTGATGCAGTTACATTGCTTGAATTTGTCAACAATTGTAAAGATTGCAGAGCCATTTCTATACAATATTACAAAAGCCTATATAATAATTGAACAAGTGTAGATATAGCAGACTGGCTCAGTAGATTGGGTAGAGATGAGCATTACAATTACAACAAGTAGAATCTAGTAATACTCTGATATCATTTTCAATAACTTCCTAATAATCATTTCTCCAGCAAATGTACAACTTGTATTAAGCTCTGCCAAGCATGGGAGCAAAATATAACTCCATTCCCAGTGTGAACAAAGCGGACTAAATTAGAAAATTATGGAACTTTAGCTTGTTAACCATCACTGACATTGCATACACCTTCTTTTTGTGGGTATATTTGTTAAACTTTGCCAAAAGACATTATTTTCTATATGTGTGTCAGTCTTGATATAAACATCATCTGAATAATACAACATGTGATCACTCTTACTGCAGTATGTGCAATGTGTTTCTTTATGTTAGATATATATATATATATATAATATACAATAATGGCAAGTAGAGTCTAGTAATTTTCTGGTATCATTTTCAATAACTTACGAATAATCATTTCTCCAACAAATGTACAACTTGTACTAAGCTCTGCTAAGCACGGGGGCAAAATATGACCTCACCAAGTATAGAGAAAATGGACTAAATTAGATAATTATGGAATCTGGGCTTGCTAACCATCACATTGTTGTAGCTGTCCCTATTATATATTTACTAAGCTTAGCCTAGTCTGGCATGAGGTCATAATCATGGCGCACCTTGGGAAGTTGAAATTTATTAGACAACTTGTAGGAATTTTTCCCTGTTGTGTGTGTGTGAGTGTATGTGTGCTCAACAGTAAGAGATGAGTGAACAAGGCTTGAAATAACTGTTCAACAGCTTTTATTTCTGGTTGAAAGGGGAGTGCAAAATATTGCTATTTTGCATGAAAAAAGTATTGGGTTTCCCAGATAACAAAATTCTTGTGTAGATGTTTTGTAGAGAGAGATTTATCTACGTGTTTCTACGGGAGGAATGAGAAATTAGAGTGTGAAAATACTAGGACTGCTATGAGTTTTCTGCAGCAAGTGTTCTGCGTAATTTTTTTCTTTTGGGTAGGTGTTCCTGCCAGTTCCTACATGGAATGAAAAATCTGAATTCAAGCTGCCAGGACAGGGCCATGCAGCAAGAGTTGAGATTAGCCCTTCTTGCTGGCCTTGAAGGTAGAGGCCGCCGAAAAGGAAGCGTGGAATAGAGGCTGATTATAGTTCGGTCAGCGTTTTTATGACTTCTGGTATTTCCAGTTGTACTCTGCTGATTATTTCCTTTGCTACTACTGCTGAATTGTGCAAAGTAAGGAAGCCCCTACATGCCACAATAACCAACACATGAGATAGTTTCTATAAAATGAATAATCAACAAGACTACTTTCTTAATCATCACTCTACAGCAGGTGACCTAAAGTTAAGTGCAGATATTTACTAAAACTTAGCCAGGCACAGGGCCAGTAGAAGGCAGCCCCAAATGAGGATCAAATTCACTACAGCAGAAATGTTCTTTCTTTTCAGACTGGCTTATTAACCATCACTTTATGATCAGTGTCTATTTAGACATAAAAAGGGGGGGGGGTCAAACATTTAAAATAGCTTGCTAACCATTGCATAAGTAAATATATGACTGATATCTCATCTAGTTCTTATTTTTAGAACTGCTCTGTGTTTCTTGTTTCTATTGAGTCCAAGTACACACTGCCTGGCACAGGGATTGAACTACTGCCATCAAACTCACAAATCAATTCCTTAATCCACGAGGCTATTTATTGTCTTGTAGGATGTAGACATAGTGGAATGAGAACAGTCCACCCTCATAGATGAAATAAAGTGTTCAGTTCAGAATTCCTGATGAAGGTCGGAGGGCACAATGGCTGAAACACTGTGATATCAACAAAACAGGTGAGGACAATAGTCTGCATGTAAATAGTGTAAATAATGAAGGCCTTTAATGCTCCAGAATAGCTAAAAATCATTCATTTTCTATAAAAGCCCAAAACCATTCATTCTCCATAAAAACTATAAAAATCAAAACTTTCCACCTTCCATGAAAAGCAAAGACCTTTCACCCACTATGACAACTAAATACATGAATTCAGATCCTGTGAAAACTGAGACCTGACTACACTTATTAATAAATAATTGTATCTACCTAGCTACCAATGGTGTGTATAGGACTCTTCACCTCTTCTAAAATATGCTGATAACACAGTCACATTTTCCTCATTAATAATTGATTAGTGTTTCTACTTTGAAATGTTGATTACCATTTTTTATAAACAAATATTTGTTTTTGTTGCTTTTTAGCTGTTTCCGGAAGCATCTTTGAGAATCATTGTTGACCTCAAATATGCAGTTTGTCGTGTTCTTCATTCAAATTCATCACATTTTAGACCTTTTGTCACTTGATACCCTTTGCTTAGAACATGTCAGGTTTGACATAAAGCAGGTCAAGCAGCAGTATGTGATTGATGCTTGTCAGGGTTGATAATAGCAATGACAAGTTTCGTTGCTGCTGCTAGGAAAAGTAAGATGCTTATGAGAGAGCGGTTTACCTAAATTTTTAATCACCTCACCCACATGTTTCTTTGTCAAGCATTGCAGTTTGCCAGTATTGAGATGCAACAGAGTACAGGGAGAAATGAACTTAAGCCTTTCTCAGAGTTATTAGTACTGAGTGAACATTAACAGATTCAAGATTCAAACTTTATTTGTTGATTCTGTTCTCTCTGTTGGTAACAGCAAATTAATATTTATGGAATATTTGGCGTAAAAGAAACATGTTAAACATATTGCAATAAGAGAGATCACATGTGGCATTATTTAGATCAGTGGTTCCCAACCTTTTTTACATGGCGGCACACTATTGAGTTCTTTAAATTTTCACGGCACACCTATCACAAAAAATAAATATTTTCCACTCATAAAGCCTTTTTACAATAAAATAATAAAAAACAAAGAATATTATATAAGAAGAATTTTTATTCACATAAATCAACATATCCTGTGTTTAATATCGGGTATAAAATAATAACGGTGAATGTCAGTGGGACAGTTGTGCCTGGTGCTTCTTGATTACTGCTGCAATATTTGGGCGAATGTGAGAGAGACACACTCTTAACTCTTCTTCAATATTTTTAAGTCTTTCATGTTTTTTATTTTTAATGTTGTTTAGGTAAGAAAATCCCAGTTCACATAGGTACGAAGATGAGAATTGCAGTAAGATTTTAATGGCTTTTTTACTTAGTTAAATACTCTTCCATAACAGAAATCCAAAAGGCGTCCAATGGCAGTTGTGCATACTTCAATTTGAGACCACAATCACTGGAAAGGCTTGCTTATTCTTCCTCTTCACATAACTCAAAATTGAAAAGGTTGACGACTGATAAATCTAGGAATGGATTGCGAATCCAATCAAATTCTTCAATGCTGATAGAGGGAAAATACTCTTCAATTTTAAACAAAATGAAATTAAATGGCTTCTAGGTATTTTCTTTTCGTGGCACACAAGTAATCATTCCGTAATCAGTTGGGAACCACTGATTTAGATGATGTTTACAGTAGAACTGTGCAACTGGTAGCAAATAAACTCTTTTGTTAAAGTTTAACAAAAATACCAGGAAAAAAAAAAAAAAAACTGTGTCAAAATGACATTGCATACACCTTCTTTTTGTGGGTATATTTGTTAAACTTTGCCAAAAGATATTATTTTCTATATGTGTGTCAGTCTTGATATAAACATCATCTGAATAATACAACATGTGATCACTCTTACTGCAGTATGTGCAATGTGTTTCTTTATGTTAGATATATATATATATATAATATACAATAATGGCAAGTAGAGTCTAGTAATTTTCTGGTATCATTTTCAATAACTTACGAATAATCATTTCTCCAACAAATGTACAACTTGTACTAAGCTCTGCTAAGCACGGGGGCAAAATATGACCCCACCAAGTATAGAGAAAATGGACTAAATTAGATAATTATGGAACCTGAGATTGCTAACTATCACATTGTTGTAGCTGTCCCTATTATATATTTACTAAGCTTAGCCTAGTCTGGCATGAGGTCATAATCATGGAGCACCTTGTGAAGATGAAATTTGTAACATATATAAATGTAGGTAAGAAAGAAAAAGCAAATGCTGATAAGATAGTGAATGTCACAAAGCACTGCCTGGTACCCCCAATGAGGATTGAGTTGGGGGAATTCAGCGGTAGTTTGTACTGTCCCTAATCATTAGCATGCTGTGATGTTTAGTACAGAAGAGAATTGGAGAATGAGTCCTTGGTCAAACCATTCTCCTATAAATATCTTGCGTGTGTAGACATTGTAGTATAAAACTGCTACCCCAATAGTTAACCTTGACAGGGACCAATGAAATGATGGTAATAAGATAATAAACTCTAATATTAAATGTGAATCAGTAAAATAAAATGTTCCCTAATAGATTATATATTATATACCGTATATGATATATATATATATATATATATATATATATTAATGATGGGAGCTACTTCATGCTCGCTAGTGATTCAATACCAATGAACTGAAATAGTAAAAGTAATGATAAATGATATGATTAATTAAAGCAGGTGTCAAATATTTTGAGCAGACCTTTGAATAGTTTAAATATGGCATTGTCTGAGTGAGGCCAGTCAATGCTTTGTTTCAAAGATGCTAGATGAAGGGTTAATGGCTGGACCCTGCTAACTTTCCAGGTGACATGTTGTTGCCTCCTCTAGATAGGTATGAAAACTGGGCTAATTATGGTAGGCAGGTAAACCTGTTGATTAACTCAACAACTTCAGTGTTAGAGTTTTTGGCTCAACACCTTCGATTGATAGATAATAATACATCTATGTCGAGTCAATTTTATGTTTGGAGCTGTCATGAAATCAGGAACCAAACAGATTCTTATTTACTGAGTTTAGGTTTGTTATGACACAAGGCCATCATTGAAAAGCACCCAGTGAGGATCCAACTCACTACTCAGTAGTAATGGAATGCAAGAAAAACTTGTTAACCATTACACCATAATGAGGTACCCACAAAAACATTATAGGAGACTGAAAGTTACTATTTATTTGGAGGTATGTTTAAATTAACTGCGAGTCCCCTGACAAAATTTAGGCTTATGGCCATATCATGTTGAAACACTTGTTTCTGTACTATCAACAAAGTTAAGCAACATTGAGCCTGATCGGTAGATAGATGAGTAACCATTTGAGAATACCAGGTGCTGTAAGCTTGGACGTTCTGGTTGTATAAATGGCTTACGACCATATCTTATTGAAACACTGGTTCTTGTACGATGACTAAAGTTAAGCAATCTTGATGGGTGACCGCTTGGGAATACTAGGTGGTGTAATGGTTAATAGCTTGGAATTGTTAATTGGAGAGCTGAGTTCTAATTCCAGTTAGGTTCATTATATTTACTGACGTGCAAATTAGATTAATTAGTAAGGCTTGTATCGCTAAAACGTCATTATCTAAAAATATTTTCTGGCTTTAAATAACCTGAAAAGTTGTTGATAAGCAATAGAAAATGAATGAATCAATCAATAAACTTTAAAAAATTTGTTGAAAATTTTTATTATTTCACAGTACATTAATCAAACATGTCAAACGTGTACAAGGTGCGAACGGTCTAAATGACGTAAAAATGAAAACAACACTGACATCTCATTTTAAAAGATATACAGGGTGCGATGGATAAATTGTCGTCTAAGTGACACAAAAAAATGAAAATAACACTGACATCTCATTTTAACAGATATACAGGTTGCGATGGGTAAATTGTCGTCTAAATGACGTAAAAATGAAAACAACACTGACATCTCGTTTTAAAAGATATACAGGGTGCGATGGATAAATTGTCGTCTACGTGACACAAAAAATGAAAATAACACTGACATCTCATTTTAACAGATATAATGACGTAAAAATGAAAATAACACTGACATCTCATTTTAACAGATATACAGGTTGCGATGGGTAAATTGTCGTCTAAATGACGTAAAAATGAAAATAACACTGACATCTCATTTTAACAGATATAATGACGTAAAAATGAAAATAACACTGACATCTCATTTTAACAGATATACAGGTTGCGATGGGTAAATTGTCGTCTAAATGACGTAAAAATGAAAATAACACTGACATCTCATTTTAACAGATATAATGACGTAAAAATGAAAATAACACTGACATCTCATTTTAACAGATATACAGGGTGCGATGGATAAATTGTCGTCTAAGTGACACAAAAAATGAAAATAACACTGACATCTCATTTTAACAGATATACAGGTTGCGATGGTTAAATTGTCGTCTAAATGACGTAAAAATGAAAATAACACTGACATCTCATTTTAACAGATATACAGGTTGCGATGGGTAAATTGTCGTCTAAATGACGTAAAAATGAAAATAACACTGACATCCTGTTTTAACAGATATACAGGGTGCGATGGATAAATTGTCGTTTAAATGACACCAAAATAAAAATAATACTGACATCTCATTTTAACAGAAATACAGGGAGCGATGGATAAATTGATGTCTAAATAACACATAAATGAAAATAATACTGACATCTCATTTTAACAGATATATTTACCAAAATTACACAAAAATATATTGAAATGCTAAAGAGTAAATTTATTCAATAAAATTGCTATTGGCTTCAACCACTGCTGCCAGACGACTTCATAAAAATGTTGAATTTACAATGACTGTTATTCCTTCTGAGTTTTTAGAAGTTATCAATCACTTTTCAAATGGTAGATATATTTGGTAGAGTCTACTGGAAAATTCATAAAAATGCATCAGTCCTTACTTACCTGTGGGTGGATAGATTCTAAGACCTACAGTGAATGTCTTAAACCATTAATAATCCTGAAAATATACAGGGTGCAATGAATAAATAGTGTAAATGATGCAAAAATGAAAATAACACTGACATCTCATTTTAACAGATACACGCGGTGCGATGGATAAATTGTCGTCTAAATGATGCAAAAAATGAAAATAACACTGGCATCTCATTTAAACAGATACACGGAGTGCGATGGATAAATTGTCGTCTAAATGACCCACAAATGAAAATAACACTGACATCTCGTTTAAACAGATACACGGGGTGCGATGGATAAATTGTCGTCTAAATGATGCAAAAATGAAAATAACACTGACATCTCATTTTAACAGATATATTTACCAAAATCACACAAAAATATCTTGAAATACTAAAGAGTTAATTTATTCAATAAAAACACCATTGGCGTCAACCTCAGCCTCCAGATGACTTTGGAATCTCCTGCAACTCTTCTGGACAGTCTCCTTGTTTAAGTTGGTGAATGCTGCCATAATCCTTGCCTTCAGTTCATCTTTGGTGTTACAAGGAGTTTTGTTGATCTCTTGCTCAACTGTGCCTCACACATAATAATCAAGGGGGTTGCAGTCTGGGGGGGTAGGTGGCCAGATGTAAGGAGTAAGTCAGAACTTTAGTATTTTCGATTTTGTTTGGGTCAGTTCTCATTGGTCAGTCACGTATCACTTGCATTAAAACTGTAGATAACTTTATATGTATATAAGTTTGTAATGATTCTTGTATGTCTATGCGGGCAAGGGATGGTAATGTTGTTCAGTTTGGCTATGGGCATGTATATGTGTGTACAGGTATACCTATGAATATATATGTATACTATTATACATAACAAAAGGCTCTATATTGTGTGTTTGTGTGTGTATGTATACACAGGTATATATGAGTGAGCATGTATATGTGTACATCTATGTACAAGTATACATAAAAAGGGCTCTAATAGATGTACATGCCTGGATGGGTGTGTATGCATGTACACATATATGTAGGTATGGATATATAATAAAAAGCACTGTCTAGTGAACTGATTTAAGATTCAACAACACCAAGCATCTCTGATATAGGTAACACAAACAAACAAGTGGACAGACACTCTCTTGAGTTTGGACATTGGAAGTGATAAGGTAATGTAATTTATTTTGATTTATGATCACTACTTATCCTCAGAGATCCCAAGACACACAATTTTATCTTTCTTTCATTCTAACCTGAGGAAGCCAAAGAGAGCAGATGCTCAGGCGAAACGCACCATTAATATATTTTCTACTTTGTTTCATCATCTTCATATATATTTGTGTATTTAGGCAGCAATCCTTCTTTCATGCACATTTCATTGAATACGACAGACAAGGTGCTTTTATTTATTTTTTTATACAATTTCTCATGGCATCAAATAATTTTTTTTTCTTTTCGGATGATAAATTATATAAATCTTGAGTGTGTTTTGAAAAATGAAAACATTTTATAGAACATACATACAACAAACTATTTCTTATTTAACAGTTAAAATATTTAATCCTTGAAAATGGTTAAATGTATAGCCAAAAGCGCTCGGATAAAAAGAACATTTGCACAGATTTTATATAATTTATCATCCGAAAAGAAAAAAATTATTAGATCGCATGAGAAATTGTATAAAAAACTAAATAAAAGCACCTTGTCTGTCATATTCAATGAAATATATATATATATATATATATATATATATATATATATATATATATATATATATATATATATATATATATATTATAAATTAACTGATTTAAAATATGGTTTTTTTGCTACACAGTAATAACCATGTTTCAAAAATGGAAGCTAAAAGCTTCGAATTCAACATTCCAAAATTTGCTTGAGGATGAAATGGAACTAATGTTTTTAATTTAATTACAAAATTGAATTTGAAACTTTTAGCTTCCATTTATGAAACATGGTTATTACTCTGTAGTGAAAAAACCATATTTCAAATCAGTTAATTTATAATATTAATGCTCTGTAAATTTACATTGAGCCCTATTTTGTAAAAATAAAAATATCTATAAGAATACCGAATTATATATCTTACTGTTCTTTCTTTTTATTTATATCTACATATATATATATATATATATATATATATATATAATTATGAATTTAATATTTGGAAAAAATGATATTCACCAAAAGAAAATTACTTGTTGCCTGACAAAGCCATCTTGGCAGAAACCCTGATTGCAAGAAAGTCAGTATTACTGACAATTTACATTGGGTGTTTATGAAGGGTGTTTCAATAACTTGGACCAATTTTTAACGTGAATTAAGTTTAAGTGTCTAATGATATTTTTTTCTTTTTCTTTCAGATTTGGCGGACATTTGGGCCATATTATTTTTCACACATAATTGCCATGATTTAAATAAAATGATCCAATAGAAAAATAAATAAATCTTCACCAATAACACTGATTTATTTACTGCGGACTTTGATCCATCTTAATGAAACACTCTTATATGTAATCCGTCTTAATGAAACACCCTTTATTACCAGACCTGACAAAGGTGCTGGGGTGGTAATATTAAATTATTACGTTTATAAAATGCTATGTATTTTAAATGATAGAAGTAAATTTTGGAAATTAGGAGACGTTAATTGTGACACCTTAAAAACTGATGTCCGACTACAGAAAAGGTTGTTAGAACTTCATAAGAGAAAGTTTCTGTCTAAAGACATTTATAATAATATTCGCTCCATGGGTTCCCAACGTCCTTGGATGTATGGGTTACTGAAAATTCATAAAGATGATGTTCTACTTAGGTCTATTTTGTTTATGCTGGGCTCAGCTCAGCACAGTTTGATTAAGTGGTTTATTGAGATTCTCAATCTAGTTTTATTATTCTATTCAGAGTATTATGTGCCTGACTCATTTCAATTCACTGATTATATGCATAAATTGAAACATAATTCCAACAATGAGTTTTTCATGTCATTTGATATATCGAGTTTGTTCAAAAATGTCCTGCTTGATGAAACATTTGATATTTGTGCTGACTTTTTGTATCATGGCCCTGCAAAGCCTCCATCTTTTCCAGAGATTGTCTTTGTTGAGTTGATGGAGATGGCTAAGTCGGTCTCCTTCAGCTTTGACAATTGCATGTAACAACAGAAAGATGGAGTGGCAATGGGTAGTCCATTGGGTCCTCTAATGGCAAACGTTTTTGTTGGCTTCCATGAGAAACAGCTTTTTTGATAAGAAGATTAATAAGCCTTACTGTTACTTCTGCTATGTTGATGACATGTTACGCCATTTTCCTCCCAGAGTAAAAAGCAGAAGAGTTCTTCTCATATTTGAATAATCTCCATCTTTCTTTAAAAAATTAAAATATACTACGGAGGTAGAAGAAAACAATAAGTTACCTTTCCTGGATGTATTGGTAGAAAGAACATCTTTGGGCTTTCTTACAAGTGTTTATTGTAAAAACCCACTTTTTCTGTGCTTTACCTAACTTGGGACTCATTTGCTTCCCAGAACCAGGAAAATTAATCTTATTAATACCTTTACTCATCATGCTTTGATGTTATGTTTTGAGTGTAGAATTGATACCGAGTTAAAGAAACTAAACAGCTGTTTTTGATAAATGGTTACCCCAAATGTGTTCTCACATCTACCATTAAGTGAAAAATTGTTAAGTTCAATGAAGTTAAGATATATGGTCCCTTTAAATGTCCTGTATATGTGAGACTACCGTAAATTGGTTCCATGAGTGAAACATAAAATATCTTTTTCTATCAAACAGTGTTTCAATGCTGTAATGGTCCGGAGCAGTTTTTCAACAAGAAAGGCTTTCTCCTCGTGCTGTAAGGATGTTTTGCCTTCCCACCAACAAAGTTTAGTTATATATCGATATAAATGTCAATGCGAGATTAACTATGTGGGCAAGGCTATCCAGAGGTTAGAGGTTAAGATTGACTAGCATGTCCCGGGCCAGGTGCATAGACACAAGCCTGTGTCATCCGAGTGTTCACAGACTCATGACTCCATTTTCAGCGAGCATTTATTAAATTTTGTTGCTTCCAGGATGAACTGGCACGGCCCAGACTCCATTTATGCATCCTGCAGTCAGTTATTATTAATATGCAACGTCCCCTGCCCTGTGCAGACAAAGGGGGAGTTAAAACATAAGTTGGCCTAATTCGGGGAATCAGTTGGCTGACTAGGAAGAAGATATATTTTTTCCCTTTCCCTCCCCTAGTTTCGGTAATTTACATCATTTTAGTATCAGTTGTTGATCATAATTTTTCTTGTAAACTACCATATTTGACAGTATATAAGATGCATGGGTGTATAAGCTGCACCCCAATTTCAGCAATGCAAATCAAGAAAAAATTAGTAATTAGTAAAACTATTAGTAAATGGTACAGCCTAGACTATATTTATGAGGTATTATTTTGGTTAAACAAGCCATGATTACAATTAAATGAAAAATAATAGGAAAAAAAGAACACAAGTCTAAAAAACTTTATTATATCTTATATAAATATGATCCGTGCAACCTGCATCTTGTAAACGTCTTAGTGGAATAATTAGTCCATAAAAATTCTGATTGTATTCATACCAATGCAACCATGAGTTATCACAAGAAAAATATTAATAAAACAAATATATTTTACAAATATATAATTGGAATTTATTGTATATAATTTTATTGATACAAAGTACTAATATTAAACGTGATGAAATTAATATAATGGATATTATAAATGATAACACTTTTAATCTGCATAATAGCCTTTAAATAATGACAATAGGGATATTGAAAGTTACTCTAAAGTCTAAGCTAATAGGAGTTGCCAGGTAGCTAATTTTGGCCGACTATTGCAAATTTTAAACCTATGGCATATAAGATGCATGGGAATTTTAAAAGATATTTTTAGTAAAAAAAAAGTGTGCCTTATATGCCGTCAAATACGGTACTTTGGTTTATTTCACTGATAATTATATTTCTGAAGAAGTGTCAGCCAAAAGGTACCTTAAATTTGAAACATCGTGATACTTTTGTATCCTATTTTAATAATAGATTATGATCCCCTTCCTTAAGATTATTTTATCCTGGTGTGGCAACATATATATATATATATATATATATATATATATATATATATATTTATCATAGTGTAATGGAATGGTTAGCAAATTTATCTTGCTAAATTCATTAGCAAGTCACTGGATGATCTAAACTTCCAGCCTTGTGTCACATCTAAGCTACACTTAGTAAATTGCTATATATAGATATTCAAGGGTGGATCAATATGCCCATAGCCTGACGTAGTTACTAGCTGACTTTTTATTTGAAATTTTAATTGTATAATGTTTAGTTTATAAAGAAGTGATGTTGGATTAAGTGCATTGACAAAGGAGAACATACTGAAAAATAAATATTTGTTAGGCAAAATAAATGTTTTTCATTATTAGTATTATCAACTTATGGATGTGCCCATGTTGAAAAGTTCTCGATCTGATCAAGAAGAGATCAGTTTGACTGGTGGAAGAGGAAGTGGGTCAGCCAAAAACTTTTTAGTGCCTACTTACACACACGCACACACACAAGTGTGTGTGTGTGTGTGTGTGTGTTGTTGAAGTTGCCTAAAGTACTATTGTAGTATATTGGTTAATTTCAGTAATTTTACTTGAAAAAGAATTGTCTAGTGAAGATCCTGTTGCCTCAGGTAAGTAATCTCCAGGTTGGAAAGTGAAGTTGGCTAATGTCGATCTTTAGGTCAGCCAAGTGTCGGATAATCACAAGTTGCTTGCATTAGAATAGAAGACATCGAAAAGTTGTGAGTCATAGAAATCTGAGGTCGTTAAGGTTGTCTGTCCATTGGAGAGAGTTAAGCCTTGTAGGTCACTCCCTCACCTAAAAATACTTTTCCTAACTCTGGCCAGAGAAAAAATGACTATGAGAAACTTTATTGATTAAATAATATATATATATATATATATATATATATATATATATATATATATATATATATATATATGGTGGACTCTCCCATCATATTCGATGTATGAGGGTCAAGCAGCTCAGTTCCTAGGAACCGACAGCCTAAACACCAGCACATATGATTTGATTATAGTGGTAAAGGCTTTGTGCAGAACCAACCACACTTTTTGATGACTTGTGATTTTGTGCTAGCACAGCTATCAACTGCCCCCAAGGGTTCTGTCTATCCAATTTCACTTGGGTCAACCCATGGTATAGTATATATATATATATATATATATATATATCTGTGGAACACGAAAAATGTATATATGTACGCATATGTGTGTATATGTATATATATATATATATGTATATATATATGTGTGTATGTGTGTGTATATGTGTGTGTGTGTATATGGATGTATGCATGTATATGCACGCATATTGGCGAAAGCAGGGGAGCTACTCACACAAACCCCACACAACTTAGGAAATACGTGTGTATGTATATGCATATGTATGTGTATATGTGTTTGTGTGTGTGTGTGTGCGTGCTGTTCCATGTAACTTGGGAAAAATGTGTGTGTTTGTGTGTGAGTGTGTGTGCGTTTGTACAGATTCCTTGTGGTGGGACAATGTATGTGTGTGCGTGTGTATGTGTGTATGTTTGTGTGTGTGTGTATGTGTACAAATGTGTTTACTAATTCTTCGTAGTGAGACAGTGTATGTATTCAGGGGGAATGTACACACACATATATACATGCATGCTGACAGGAACACACGAAAACGGAAATAGATCTGAGGGATCTAAGAACACACAGGGGTCATTAAAACATTAAAAGATAAGACAACCCGATTCATCACTTCTCAAACCAACCTTAATTGTTTTATGACCCTTCGCTCAGAACTCTTCACTACCATTTAAAGAAAGACATTGGAATGACCAACACAAAAACAGAGAATGTCTCATATAGAGAAGATTTAACATTGAAAAACATAAAGGAAAAAAATTAATTATTTTTAATAATTATTTTTAATAATATGTGGAAATCTCCACCCTTTACCTGAAGACGGTCGTAAGACCAGAAACACATGTTGTAAAACTATGTAAAACTATGAAAAATAAAGAATAATATTTTTTTAAAAACTCACATTACAACCCAAAAAGTTTGCGGTACCTCTCTTCTTTTTATATATATATATATATATATATATATATATATATATATATATATATATATATATATATATATATATATATATGTGTGTATATTCAGGCAGCATATCTTCATTCAAACATGTTTCATTGAATAATATTGACATATTATGTTTATTTATTTTTATACTGATCCTTTCCAATCATCTAATCAGTTTCTTGATGCTAAGATGAAATTCATCAAAGAAGGTGCTGTAGTTTTTTTCTACCCAAGTACATTTGATCTCCTCCAAGATCATACTCAGGGTGAATTACAAAGACAAATTTATTGTAACTGTGATAAAATCTGCATTTCTTTGTGATGGTGATTTTTAAAACATGCGTGAAAGTGTTCTGTTATAATTATTTTAAAATTCTAAATTTATCCCTTGTAGCTATGGAATTTCTGGCAAAACAAGCGTCCCAATATAAGGAAGCTGACTTGGAAATTGCAAAATAGCATTGAATATAACAAAGATTTAATGCCATTTTGATATTCTACATTATTCTATATTATTCAATGAAACATATATATATATATATATATATATATATATATATATATATATATATATATATATAATCATCATCATCATTACTATGACCTATGTAGTTGTAGAGTCATTGTGCAGTTAAGGACCTAGCCAGTTCCCACCCCATGTCTTGGTTGAAAGTTAGAGAGGTATTCATTGATGAGTATCATGTCTTGGGCAAGTAGACCTGATGCAACCCATCCCTCCTTAGGTAAAACCACAGCTGGCATCATCCAGCGTAGAACCTCAGCTTGGTCACAGATACGTGGCTGTTAATTCCATCAGGGGCACTCTCCGCCTTGACTGTTGTCTTTAGTCTACAAAGCCCTCCACCCAGCAATGTGGTGTCATCATTGCACTGGCTTCATCCATAACTATGGAGCCCAATCTACACCATTGTGCTAGGTGGCCTTTGACTCCACAAGAAGGTTCATACACACTTTTACCAGTCTTAAATTTAATCCTTGCTGGGTGTCTAACCACTCACTTCTCCAGAAAAGCCTGGTAGGGGAACTGGTTTAGTCGAAGATAGTGCCTGAGTGAGCGTCTGCAATAGGGATTGGCTAGCCGCCCTAGTAGAGGGTATCCTTGAATATGAGTGGCCAGCTATTATTATTATTATTATATATTATAATGCTTTTTTTTAAAGGAGCCCAACTTTACAGATCCACTTTATGCGACAGATAGTAATGGGTTACACGATACCAGTAGCACTCATAGAGTCACCTAACAAACATGCAATCAGACAATAAAAAATTCCTGGATGACTGTTACTAAAATACTAATACTAATTAACTGAAAGTGTTACAGAAAAAAAAACTTAAAGGAAAGATGCAAAACTAAAAGGCTCAAACTTGTCAGAAAATACAAAAAATCAGTTCACTGAGCAGTGGAAAGTGTTCTTTGGACAAACAAAACCAAATTTGAATTGCTTGCTTATAATCAAAGACAGTTGGTGACGAGCTGGAAAGACATGTGATATTATCTACAATGTGTTATCTCATTTATTAAGGTGGAAGGAGTGTTATGAGTTGGGATTGCTTCTCTGATGAAGGTGTTGGAGATATCTGCTTGATAAATGCTATGACGGACAATAGAAAATGTAACCAGATCCACTTTATGGATGCCATATCAACTGGTCTTTGATTTATTGGCCACGTCTTTTATTATGCAGAAGATAATGACGGAAAGCACAGTTCTAATCTGTGTAGAACTTCTTTTTTTAAAAATCAGATTCACACCAAAGCAAGGTGGTAAAGCCACTAAGACACAAGGTGTTACTGATTGTGAAAGAATTTGAAAACAGAAATATTATTAAGGAGCGACAACAACAGATGACTAATAGAGAATGTAGATAACGATTGCATTTAAATTTTTGAAGCTCAAATTTGGCTGGAAAGGATCGAGCCGGAAGAATGTTCCACATGGTCAGATATTGCTCACCATGTTTCCAGTGAGTACACACTACCGAGCACATGGATTGAATTTACAATTACTATGTCACCATATTCACAAACCAATGCTTTTATCCACTTGGCTATCGTCTATAGACAGTGTGGGCTTAGACTCGGGGTGAGCAGTAACTGAGCAGTACAAAATAAGGACCAGATGTGATACCTCTAGACATGGGCAGTTGAGCAAGAAGAGTATACTCCTGCAAAGTGAAACCTATATTTAATGGCGCAAATTTAGATGAGTTAATGTTCTTTTGGAAGTGAAAACTTGCTCTATCCAACAGTGTCATCATGCTCAATTTATCTATTACAGATTCTGTGCAAATAAATTGGAGGCGTTACTTTTGGAGTGGCAACTTACCATAGCCAATCGTGGGATCTATGAGTGAAAATAGTGTTTTCTAGCCGAAAACTTGCTCTATCCAACAGTGTCATTGTGCTCCCTGTATCTGTTGTAGTTTCTGTGGGAATAAATAAGAGGCATTACTTTTGGAACAAAAAGGCATAGCCAATGTTGGGGTCTATGTGGGAAGATAGTGTTTTCTAGCCGAAAACTTGCTCTATCCAACAGTGTCATTGTGCTCCCTGTATCTGTTGTAGTTCCCGTGGGAATAAATAAGAGGCATTACTTTTGGAACGCAAAGGCATAGCCACTGTTGGGGTCTATGTGGGAAAATAGTGTTTTCTAGCTGAAAACTTGCTATATCCAATAGTATTATTGTAAGATCTTTACTGATAACAACAAAGATTAGGACAATAGTCTGGGTGTAAATAGTGTTAATAGATGAGGGTAGCAAAAAACATTCATTGATAATAAAGAATTTATTTGAAAGTTTTCAGGTCAAAATAGTTGAGTTCAGTAATTTTATATTTTTTTTTCATCTACGACTGAATTGAAACTGACTCAAGGCTGAATATTAAACAAGCTAAGAACAAAAAATGAATTCAAGTAGGCTTCTTTTTTTTTTCTTTTTTCTTGTGATTAGTTCAAGTTATTTTGTCCAGGAAACAACATTGGCTGAATAAATGTATAAAAATACACTCCACAACTAAATTCAGTAGAACTGACCTGCTTTGCACACAAGAAGCTGATATAATCAATAAACAATCAACCTGCAACAAGTGAAAATAGAACATTTAATGTTTGATTTTGATTGCAAATCTATTTTTTCAGTTATGCAATGTCATGTTCTTTTTTTTCCTACACATCAAACAATCATTTCTGTTTTAATGAATATTTTTTTTATATTTCCATATAATTTTATTGATAGATAAACAAATGCAAAACTATTTACATTCAGACAAATGTCCTCATCTTTGTTGTTGTTATAACAATAACTAATTAGTGGCCAGTGTGCTCTATGGCCTTCTTCAGGTGACTCTTGATCTGTCGAAACTTGAGGATGAGATATCTTTAGACATGGACAGTGGGGCAAGAACAATCTATCACTGAAGATTATTCAGACTGACAGACACCTGAGGAAGGCAGAATGACATGACAGCCGAAATGTGATAATACTCTCTCTTGAGCAAGGAATATACAGAAAATACTAGACCTTTATAATAGTTTATATTGGTTCCTAGAATGTTGGGTAATTTATGACAGTAACAATCAAATACTAATTTCAAGAAAGGAGCCCAACTTTACATCATTTCGGTAGACTGATTTGTTTTTTCTAAATTGCTGTCCAATATACAAGTGTGAACTGTAAAGTTGTCAGCCTGACCATCTTCCCAAAAGCTGACCAAACATCTGAATTCGATGTAATCATATCCACTCTTCAGGAGATTTGATAGTGTAATCACAACTCAGAGTAGAGATATTCAACAACTGAGTGAAAAAAGTTATTTAATTTATTATTATTATTATTATTATTTTTATTGCTCTATCACTTGATATTGAGCATTCTTTTGGAATCCCTTCTGGGTTAGGCTGAGAACTTTTCAGTATCCATTCATATGGATCCACTGTAGTCTACAAATTTAAAATAAACTGAAATTTTATTCCTGTATTCAGAAGATAAAAAATAATTTTGAAATCTGTTTAAATACATTATATAATCGGAACAGATGTCGTCTATTAAAAGTTATTTGTATGGTTCAATTACAAGTAGTAAATGCAACACTGAAAAAAATATTCAAGCAAACATTTCTTTTTTGTCTCTGTATTTTGCCTGAAGTATTTTTCATGACTTATCTTTTATAAGAATTTAATTTGCTTAAATTAAGTTCAAATGAAAATCAAAGTTTTAAAATTATTCTTCAGAAAATATTTGAATCATAGAGAGAGAATTCATTTTTTATTCAAAACATTATTCAAACTAATATTTTCATCTTTGGTGTTTTTTTTTACATTTTGGCTGATGTATTCTTGGGCCTTCCCCGTTGTTTGAAATTCTAATAAGAAACATTGTCACTTTTTTTAAAAGCATATTCAGACTAACATTTTCATCTCTGTTGTTTTTTTCTTGCTTGTATAGTTTTGAAATGTGAATTAGCAAGTTTCAGAATTACAGACTCTCTAGAAAATAATATCATTTTCCCCCAAATATCAGTAGCTTTTGCTGACTGTATATATGTAATGATTGATTGATTTGTTTTTATAGTTTAACAACTCTTTTAAGGTTATTTAAAGGTGAAACATATTTTCAGATCCTAAGAACTTTTTAAAGATAATTATAATTTTCTGAGACAAATCCGACTGTTTAACCCATATCTGGGAGGAGAAGAGATGGATTCTTACCTTTCCCAAGGCTATTTGCATGTAAGTGAATATAAACCACTCTGGCTAGTATTTGAACTCGGTTTTCCAATTTTCTATTCCGAACTGTTATCCATCATACTACCTGCACATCCAAGCTTACAGAAGCTGTTATTCTTGAGCGGTCACCCATCTAGGTTATGACCAAGCTCAAGATTGCTTAACTTCAGTGATTGGATGAGAACTGGCATATCAATGCAGATATGGCTGTAAGCCATATATGGATTGAAATGAACAGTGGTTACATTGAACCTTACATGTCATACATTGCAACTGTCTATGTTTAATGCTGGACAATTTTCTCAGAAATGAAGAAAAGAAATGTGGTTCTACAGAAGGATGCTGAGAATACCTTGGACCAAACATGTGAGTAGCAACAAAGTTTTAGAGAAAATGGAAATAAAAAGGACACTTATACTTAATGTCAGGAAGAGACAGTTGAAATTTCTAGGGTGCATAATGAGGAAAGAGAGCTTGGAAAATTTGATACTCACAAGACATTGACGGGACAGAGGAAAACAATGAATAATCTACTTAGTGAGATCTGTCTATATTTCTCAGATGAGGTCACGTAACTATTTACATTTTACATTTGCACATGGCCCAGTAGATAAAAGTGTTGGTTGATTGATCCAAGAAGTTACTTGACCCAAAGAGTTGTAAGTTCAGTCTCTGGCCTCAGCAGAGAGAACAAAAACTTGAAGTTATCAAGGGAAATGAACTAAAACTGAGATATCCAAAGGCATGGCATGTGGAATTAGAACAATCTACCACTGTGGACTAAAAAGTTTGGTTTGAAATTTTAACAAATATCACCTGAAGAAGGCTGGAGCGTACAACAGGTGAGGCATTGTAAATGTGACAATAAAGATGAGGACAACAGCCCGAACAATGTAAATAGCATAAATAACTACTTAGTGAGTTTGAGCAAATGGATGGTGGAGCAAGGTTTAGGAGAGATGGCAAAAAAGACAAAATTTCTTAAGAGCTATAAAGGACAGGAAATTGTGGAGAGCCATGATCGCTCACATCCTGAAGGGACACAGCATATAGAAGAAGAACAAGCTTGAGTAAATGGATGGTGGAGCAAGGTTTAGGAGAGATGGCAAAAAAGACAAAATTTCTTAAGAGCTATAAAGGACAGGAAATTGTGGAGAGCCATGATCGCTCACATCCTGAAGGGACACAGCATATAGAAGAAGAACAAGCTTGAGTAAATGGATGGTGGAGCAAGGTTTAGGAGAGATGGCAAAAAAGACAAAATTTATTAAGTGCTGCAAAGGACGGGAAATTGTGGAGAGCCATGATCACCAATGTCCTGATGGGAGCCAGCATGAAGAAGAAGAAGAACGAGCTTAAGTAAATGGATGGCCGAACATGGTTTAGAAGAGATAATAAAAAGACAAAGTTTATTAAGAGCTACAAAGGACAGGCAATTGTGGAGAGCCATGATCGACCATGTTCTAAAGCAACATGGCACATAGAACAAGAATAAGTTTGTTTATTGAATCAACAAATCTGTTTTGGTATTTCTTTTGGGGCGCACTGTAGAATGTTTTCGCCTCCAGTTCTTTGCTGCAACCATTGAGCTACACATTTGTGAGCTAAGCAGCAGCAGCAGGAGGGGGGGCAGCCATTGCAAGCTTGCTTGCTGCATCATCATGGCTTTGTGTATATCAAATCTTTCTTTTCTTCACAGCTGCTTCCTCTGCTTCTGTATTGATTTACTTCCCATTCATTATAGTTTTCACGACCTGAAAAGATCATTTACATGAAAAACGATGAGACAATTCTCTCATGCATCACTTTACTTGTCTCCTTTTGAATTATTCTGTTGGTCAATCTACAGGGTTGTCCGAAAGTCTTGTCCCCACTTCATGATATAATTTTCTATTTCAGATGTTACAGACCTTGTCAATATATGACAGTGTCAGTAAAAGTGAATAAACTGAATCCAGTACATCTGCTTTGTATTAACAGTATCACTTGTTCTTCTATTGTTCTCATTATTAGGGACAGTAATATACAGGGTGATCTGAATGTCTTATGCCCCCCTACCAAAATTTGGTAAGGGGTCACAAGACATTCAGATCACCCTGCATATTACTGTTCTTCTATCTCAGCTTGGTCATATTTTTATACTCTTGTTCTATCTATTTAGCTCTCTCTCTCTCTCTCTCTCTATATATATATATATATATATTTAAAGACATTTATGATATGTTTAACATTCTTTTTATAGATACAAGTATTTAAGCAAATGCTCTGTTTTATAATAAACAGTATTAAATAACATTTACCGGCCTGAATGTCCGAGAAATTTCTTGGACATTCAGGCCAGTAAATGTTATTTAATACTGTTTATTATAAAACAGAGCATTTGCTTAAATACTTGTATCTATAAAAAGAACGTTAAGCATATCATAAATGTCTTTAAATAAATTGTCAGACTTTGTCCAATTCAAAAATATATATATATATATATATATATATATACGCAATCGTCGGCCTGATTGTTGACTTCTATGTTCACTTTTATATTTACATACGCTCTATCTCTGATATTGAGCACTTTATCCCATAAATATAGCACACCTTAAAACTATATTTCTTCATATATATATTCGGAACATACTTGTCGACAACACTAATATAATAGCATCATCCACATGCAAAAAATGGCTAAAAATAATGGAAGCCTTATTAACAACAAGCCAACACTTAATAATATTAACTTTGAACATGGACATAATATCTTGACCGTGTTTTGAAACAAAAAATGAAACATTTAATAAAACATACATATAACAAACTATTTCTAATTCTAACAGTTTAAATATAATCCTTGAAAATGGCTAAATGTATAGCCGAAAGCGCTCGGATAAAAAGAACATTCAGACAGTTTTTATATAATTTGTCATCTGAAAAGAAAAACATTATTAGATCACACAAGAAATTATATAAAAAACTAAATAAAAGCACCTTGTCAGTCGTTTTTAATGAAATGTTCATATATATATATATATATATATATATATATATATATATATATATATATATATATATATATATATATATATATCTATCTATATATATATATATATATATATATATATATATATATGGATATATGGTAATAAAATTATAACATATTGCATATATAGTATAGGTATTAATGAAACAGTACTCACTGTAATGAAACAGACCAAAATATATATATATTAATAAGTATACATATTAATAAATATAAGAGGTGTGAGATAGTATGTATAATATATATATATATATATATGTATATATATACAGATTAGTAAACTTACACTTAATAGGTATGCACTTTACATCTTTTTAAAACACTTTATTACATTTATATTTATTTGTTACAATCATATTTGTTCAAAACTGTTTATGTGCATTTGTTTAACACTTTACTTATATTTTTTAGCACAGTTTAATTGCTAAAAATGCCCTCCTTCAATATTGCAACATTCATCGAACTTTTCTAGAACACACAACATGACACAAATCGCAATCTGCATCAATTTCAATAAATACTTCTGAGATGTACTCTTATTTCATCCACTGTGTGAGTGTTTCTCTCCTAAACCTTGTTCTTTACTAAGAAATCCATTGGTGTTAGGTCAGGTGAAGATGGTGGCCATTCAATGCTACTCCTTCTTCTGAATCAACGCTGTGGAAAGGTTTGGTTAAGGTAGTCTGTTACTGTCAAAGCATAATGGGGAGGGGCTTTAGGTTTAAAATATGAAGCAAATAGTGATACAACTGTAAGCCGACTTTTGGTTCACAAATTTCATTAAAGACAATTGACAAAGCCTTGCAATTAAGCTTTTTCATTCACTTTTACTTGTGTTTGCATAAGTGTTTTCTTTTCTGTACATAAAGTGTGTATCTAAAAACCGTCCAAATGATCTGTAGATCTAAGCACTTTTGGCTATTCTATTTAGCCATTATCAAGGACAAATTTTATTTTTCATTTTTAACTGAATATGTAGATTTTTATATATCTATATTTATAATGATAAGAACTTTTTTATTTTCAAAACATGGTCAGCACATTGTGGCCATGTTCATAGTTAATATTATTGAGCATTGAATTTTTCTTTTTTACTACTAATGTTTCCATTATTTTTAGCTGTATTTTACATGTCGATGAGGCTATATCTTCTACAAGTAAATGCAAATGGAGTTTGGTCATTTTTTGTGTTTAAATAGGCCCTAATTGAGCTATGGTCAGAGAGCTGTAATGTGAGTCTTCTTGCTAGGCATGTAGTGGTATGCCCAATATAATTATTCATGAATTTGTTTTGATCAGAAATGCAGTTCCCTGAGGGACATTTACATATCCCTCAGGGAACTGCATGTGAACTGACTCCGAATATGTTTAAAGGGATAATTTTCATTCAAGGGTTAACGGCAAAAAAAGACGCAGAAATACATGCTAGAATTTTAACAAAACTTGAACAGAATCAATAAATTAATATTACAAGAAATATTGGGAGAATGTCAGAGAATCCTAAATCTGAGATGTGATGCAGAGGAAATTGAAGAAAAAGGATATGCATGCATACAAGATAAAGAAAAATGTGGAAAAAAAATTAATCCATGTTTCAGTTGTGGAAGATTACATTTAGTAGATGACTGTCCCATTAAGAATTTAAAGTGCTACAAGTGTGGAAAACTAGGACATAAAAAGTCACACTGTAAAACTAAAGCAAGGAAAAGTTCTCACAGAAAAAACTTTGTACACAGCATTGGAACAAAAAAAAATAATTGCAGAAATCAAAGAAAATTTGTGTATGTGAAAATTAATAATGTGGATGCAAAAATGAAACTAGACATTGGTAGTTATATCACAATAATCAACAAAACCACATGGCAGACAAACAGAAAACCTATATTAAAAAGAACTTTGAAAATCACATGTGGCGTGTCAGGTGAGAAATTATTTTTTATTGGAGAAATGACTTGTAACATTTCATTTCATACAAGGGTGTAAAAGCTATGGCTTATGTGTTAAAAAATACTACAAATTTATTCGATAATGACCGGATGGAATTATTTGAGGATTCACCTATAAATATTTATTGCAAAAATGTAAGTGGACAAGCAACCAGTTTAACAAAAACAATGTGAAAATTTAAAGGAAGAATTGAAAAAATGTTTTCCAGATGTTCTGTCAGATGAGCTGGTTCAGTGTTCCTAAGTCAAAGTGAAATTTCAAGTGAAAAAAAGGATTGATGCCAGTGTTTAAACTGAAATGTAGTGTACCATTTGCAGTATTGGATCAAGTCAATGAAGAGTTAGATAGACTTGAAAAAATAAGTGCAACAGAAAAGGTTGACCATTCAAAATGGGCAGCACTGGCAGTGTATATAAAGAAAAAAAAAAGTTGTGTTGATTTTTTGACAGGGTTAAACAAATGTTTAGAATCCTATAACTATCCATGACCAAGTCAAGAGGAAATTTTTATGAATTTAAACAGTGTAAAAAATGTTTTTCGAAGCTGCATCTTTCTGAAGCATATTTGCAAATACAGGTTGAAGAAGAACGTTCAGAGTTAATAACTAAAAATATGCACAAGGGATTGTGTAAGTTCAACTGACTTCCTTTTGGGATAAAAGTGGCTCTAGCTATATGTCAACAAGCTATGTATATTATGCTTGAAGATTGCGATTTCGCTGTTGCTTATCTGGATGATATATTAATTAAAAGTGTATCTAAAGAACAACATATCAGGCATGTGGATAGTTTATGAAAAAATATGCAAATAGGGGTTCAAACTCAGTGAGGAAAGTGCAAATAGTTTTTGCTTAAAATCAAGTACCTAGGACAAAGCATTGACAAAAATGATTGTCAACCAGATTTATCGAGGGCAAGTGCAATTAAGAATATGCCTCCTCAAACAAACATTACTATGTAAAGAAAAATAATAATAAAATTCATGTTTGTGCTGATTTTTCGACAGAGTTAAACAAATGTTTAGAATCCCATAACTACCCATTATGAAATCCAGAGGAAATTTTTCAAATTTAAGCAGTGGGAAAATCGTTTCAAAGCTGGATCTTTCTGAAGCATATTTGCAAATACAGGTTGAAGAAGAATGTCCAGAGTTAATAACTAAAAATAAACTCAAGGGATTGTATAAGTTCAAATGACTGCCTTTTAGAATAAAAGTGGCTCCAGCTATATTTCAAAAAGCTATGGCTACTATGCTCGCAGATGGTGAATTTGCAGTTGCTTATTTGGATGATATATTAATTAACAGTGCATTTAAGGAAAAACATATCAGGCATGTGAAAAGGGGTTTTGAAAAAATACGAGAATATAGTGAAGAAAAATGCAAATTGTTTTTGACTAGAATTAAGTACTTCGGAGAAATCATTGAAAAAATGGTCATCAATCAGATCTGTCAAGGGCAAGTGCAATTAGGAATATGCCTCCTCCAACAAATGTTACTAGGTTACAAGCATTTCTGGAACTAGCAGACTATTTGTAATAACAACAGAGAGCAAGAGTAGGCTTAAGGAAACTATTCTGCTTAGAATAATTGATACCAGCATAATGACTATTTATAATCCTCAACAAATGAAAGAGTTCTCCAAAGGGAGGTAATTGTAAAACAAGGAAGATTATTCCCAATTACTTTATCACATTCACTGCCATTTTATTTTAATCATACAGCATCATTCAGGTGTTTTGTGGGTTCAGTTGGAACGTCTTGGTAGTTTGGTATTGTGAGTAGGATCAAGACTGCGTTTCCTGGTCTGAAGACACACTGGGATCGATTTTCTCTCTTAGTCTTGAGTTTGTTTATTGGCTAGTTTGCATATAATGTTTGTAAAAAGTTTTCAAACGTCATTTGTCAATGAGTCTAGCGTTTTTCAGGGTTTGGATTATCCAGTTCCATGTCGAATTGCTGTGGGTGCATTAGTTGTTCTATACTGATTCTAAGCAGAATAAGCTGTAATAACAAAGAAAGCAAGAGTAGGATTAAGGAAGCTTTATTCTGCTTAGAATAATTGATACATCCGTAGTGACTATTTATAGTCCTCTACAAATGAATGAGTTCTCCAAAAGGGAGGTAAACATAAAACAAGAGAGATTACTCCTGATTATTTTATCACACTATTATCAAATTGATATACCTAATATGCAGAATTTGAGAGCTTCACTGAACAATTTGCTTAAAAAAGGTGTAAAGTGGAACTGGACTGATAAATGTCAGATGGCATTTGAGGAAATCAAGAAAATACTAAAATCACACTTATCATTAACACTATGATCCAAAAGCAGAAATCTTATTGGCTTCAGATGCTAGTGACTATGTTATAAGATCAGTAATTCTACATAAATATGATGATGACAAAATAAAAGCCTTTGCACATGCTTTGTGTTTGCTACTACCAGCAGAAGAAAACTATAGCCGGATTGAAAAAGAGATTTGTCTATATTTCTGAGATGAGGTATTATGTACATTATTTACATTATTCAGACTATTGTCCTCATCTTTGTTACCATATTTACCACAACGCTCTGGCCTTCTTCAGGTGGTTGGAATCTCAAACTGAACCCTTTATTTCGCTCACTGGGGTAGACTGTTCTAGTTCCACGTGCCATGTTTAATGGTATCAGTTATCTCCTGTTAATTTCCCTTTGCAAGTTCCCTGCTGCCTTAATCAGGTATTGAACTCACACTTTTTGGGTCCAGTCACTGGATCTAGGCAATGCCTTTATCCCCTGTGCCAAGTGTCCTTGAGAGTAAGTTCATGTGAGTTCAATACATGGTTAAGGCAGTGGAGAACTTGGAGAGGGGAATTAACAGGAGATAACTGATAACTGACAACTATTAAACATGGCACGTGGAACTAAAACAGTCTACCCCAGTGAGCGAAATAAAGGGTTCAGTTCCACATTCCAAGCAACTGAAGAAGGCCGGAGCGTACAACAGCTGAAACGTTGTAATAAATATGGTGACAAAGATGAGGACAATAGTCCGAATAATGTAAATAATGTACATAATACCTCATCTCAGAAATATAGACAGATACTGAAAGGCCGAAACGTTGTAATAAATATGGCGACAAAGATGAGGACAATAGTCCGAATAATGTAAATAATGTACATAATACCTCATCTCAGAAATATAGACAGATACTGAAAGGCTGAAACGTTGTAATAAATATGGCGACAAAGATGAGGACAATAGTTCGAATAATGTAAATAGTGTACATAATACCTCATCTCAGAAATATAGACAGATACTGAAAGGCCAAAACGTTGTAATAAATATGGCGACAAAGATGAGGACAATAGTCCGAATAATGTAAATAGTGTACATAATACCTCATCTCAGAAATATAGACAGTTACTGAAAGGCCGAAACGTTGTAATAAATATGGTGACAAAGATGAGGACAATAGTCCGAATAATGTAAATAGTGTACATAATACCTCATCTCAGAAATATAGACAGATAATGAAAGGCCAAAATGTTGTAATAAATATGGCGACAAAGATGAGGACAATAGTCCGAATAATGTAAATAGTGTACATAATACCTCATCTCAGAAATATAGACAGATACTGAAAGGCTGAAACGTTGTAATAAATATGGCGACAAAGATGAGGACAATAGTCCAAATAATGTAAATAGTGTACATAATACCTCATCTCAGAAATATAGACAGATACTGAAAGGCCGCATTGTTGTAATAAATATGGCGACAAAGATGAGGACAATAGTCCGAATAATGTAAATAGTGTACATAATACCTCATCTCAGAAATATAGACAGATACTGAAAGGCCGAAACGTTGTAATAAATATGGCAACAAAGATGAGGACAATAGTCCGAACAATGTAAATAGTGTACATAATACCTCATCTCAGAAATATAGACAGATACTGAAAGGCCGAAACGTTGTAATAAATATGGCGACAAAGATGAGGACAATAGTCCGAATAATGTAAATAGTGTACATAATACCTCATCTCAGAAATATAGACAGATACTGAAAGGCTGAAACGTTGTAATAAATATGGCGACAAAGATGAGGACAATAGTCCGAATAATGTAAATAGTGTACATAATACCTCATCTCAGAAATATAGACAGTTACTGAAAGGCCGAAACGTTGTAATAAATATGGTGACAAAGATGAGGACAATAGTCCGAATAATGTAAATAGTGTACATAATACCTCATCTCAGAAATATAGACAGATAATGAAAGGCCAAAACGTTGTAATAAATATGGCGACAAAGATGACGACAATAGTCCGAATAATGTAAATAGTGTACATAATACCTCATCTCAGAAATATAGACAGATACTGAAAGGCTGAAACGTTGTAATAAATATGGCGACAAAGATGAGGACAATAGTCCAAATAATGTAAATAGTGTACATAATACCTCATCTCAGAAATATAGACAGATACTGAAAGGCCGCATTGTTGTAATAAATATGGCGACAAAGATGAGGACAATAGTCCGAATAATGTAAATAGTGTACATAATACCTCATCTAAGAAATATAGACAGATACTGAAAGGCCGAAACGTTGTAATAAATATGGCAACAAAGATGAGGACAATAGTCCGAACAATGTAAATAGTGTACATAATACCTCATCTCAGAAATATAGACAGATACTGAAAGGCCGAAACGTTGTAATAAATATGGCGACAAAGATGAGGACAATAGTCCGAATAATGTAAATAATGTACATAATACCTCATCTCAGAAATATAGACAGATACTGAAAGGCTGAAACGTTGTAATAAATATGGCGACAAAGATGAGGACAATAGTCCGAATAATGTAAATAGTGTACATAATACCTCATCTCAGAAATATAGACAGATACTGAAAGGCCGCATTGTTGTAATAAATATGGCGACAAAGATGAGGACAATAGTCCGAATAATGTAAATAGTGTACATAATACCTCATCTCAGACATATAGACCGATACTGAAAGGCTGAAACGTTGTAATAAATATGGCGACAAAGATGAGGACAATAGTCCAAATAATGTAAATAGTGTACATAATACCTCATCTCAGAAATATAGACAGATACTGAAAGGCCAAAACGTTGTAATAAATATGGCAACAAAGATGAGGACAATAGTCCGAATAATGCAAATAGTGTACATAATACCTCATCTCAGAAATATAGACAGTTACTGAAAGGCCGAAACGTTGTAATAAATATGGCGACAAAGATGACGACAATAGTCCGAATAATGTAAATAGTGTACATAATACCTCATCTCAGAAATATAGACAGATACTGAAAGGCTGAAACGTTGTAATAAATATGGCGACAAAGATGAGGACAATAGTCCAAATAATGTAAATAGTGTACATAATACCTCATCTCAGAAATATAGACAGATACTGAAAGGCCAAAACGTTGTAATAAATATGGCAACAAAGATGAGGACAATAGTCCGAATAATGCAAATAGTGTACATAATACCTCATCTCAGAAATATAGACAGTTACTGAAAGGCCGAAACGTTGTAATAAATATGGCGACAAAGATGACGACAATAGTCCGAATAATGTAAATAGTGTACATAATACCTCATCTCAGAAATATAGACAGATACTGAAAGGCCGAAACGTTGTAATAAATATGGCGACAAAGATGAGGACAATAGTCCGAATAATGTAAATAGTGTACATAATACCTCATCTCAGAAATATAGACAGATACTGAAAGGCTGAAACGTTGTAATAAATATGGCGACAAAGATGAGGACAATAGTCCGAATAATGTAAATAGTGTACATAATACCTCATCTCAGAAATATAGACAGATACTGAAAGGCCGAAACGTTGTGATAAATATGGTGACAAAGATGAGGACAGTAGTCCAAATAATGTAAATAGTGTACATAATACCTCATCTCAGAAATATAGACAGATACTGAAAGGCCGAAACGTTGTAATAAATATGGCGACAAAGATGAGTACAATAGTCCAAATAATGTAAATAATGAAAAATGTTATCAATAATATTTGCAGTGAAAAAAACTTCACAAATTTATACATGGAAAGAGTTTGGGTTGCAAACTGACCACGGACCTCTATTATCAATTTATGGTTCAAAAAAAGGAATTCCTACACATACAACAAATAGATTACCAGCTTATTAAATTATGATTTCAGTATGGAATACCAACCATCCCAAAAATTAGGACATGCTGATCGTTTATCAAGATTGATACCAAAAAATACTGAACTGTTAGAGGACACTGTTATTGCAGCATTAAAAAAGTGAAATAGAAATTAAAAATATATCATGCGATGTGGTAAGAAAACTACCAGTTATCCTGGAAGAAAAATAAAGATCAATATGTTGGTGAACTTATTGGCAGAAAGAGGAGGGGGTGATACTAAGAAATAAAATAAAATATTTACTAGTGAAAAAATCAAAAAAAATCTTAATAGGGGGGATGTTGTAGAGTAAATAATAAACTCCCAGTAACACAAATGAACCAGGAAAGACACCTTAAATAAAGAACTCCAAGTGAGTCAGTAGAAGTCTATTGGAGTCAGAGAAAATTCTAATGACATTACAACAAATAGCCCAAGCAAGACATAATATTATAGCCACTACAAGTGAGTTATAACACCTTTGTATTCCATTGGTAAGGAGGAGGTTCAATTTGGACAGCTAATTCTCAAGAACCACTACTTTATGAAGAAGACTCCCAAGTGAATGCTTCCCCAATCACAACAATGTTAACCTCTTCAAGTTGAGGGCTAACTGTTATCTTTCCTACATATCCTCAGAATCTGCATTCTTTAACTTTTTCCATTGTGCACATCAACCTCAGTTAGTAATCCTTGACTTTGTGTGGCTCTTGGGCCTTTTATTGGGTGAACAATTGGTTAAAAACGTATTTATCTATTGAGATCATTCTGTTTATATCTTTATATATCCAATCTGTTCAGATTTTTGTTCTGTTCATTTTTTATCTATTAATCCCAGTTTTTTCATCTCTTTCTCTCTCTCCCCTTATTTCTCACTCTTTATCTCATTTTGTTTATATCTATTTTTCTATATCATTATGATCTATCTATCTATCTATCTATCTATCTATCTATCTATCCCAGTCTGTTAATATCTATCTATTACATTTTTTTGTTCAGAAATTACTACCTTTCTGTGTTTGTTACTATGGAAATAAATCAATAAGTTCATAACCTCATAATGACTCCTCTCCCAAAAAAACAACAAAAATCATTTTGCACAATAAGTATTTATTTTACAATAACATTCCATTCCTTCCACTTTATTAAGATGTGAATATTAATCATATAGATATAACATTACACGGTGAAAATTTCAAATCAAAATTCAGCTAATGATTCCTTGCCAGGATGCAGACTTATTGATCCCACTTCATATTTAGTGCTTTTTATTTATTTTTCTGTTTTCTTTTATTAAAAAAAAACTTTATATAAATGATGTGCCTAAGAGCCTAATCTGATCTCTTGTGAATATCCATGCAGATGATAGAATGCTGTAGGAGTGCACCTCCAAAAATCTAGATGACCAGCGCCTCGTAGCTGATCTCTCCACTGGTCTATCTCTAACAGCTCAATAGGGGGGAAACATTTTCTGATCTCATTCAATGCCTCAAAAAGCAAACTCATAATGTTTCCTTATCACTGAGCAGCACCTGAATTTCTGTCTAGTGCAATGAACAGGTCTTCTCACAAGAAGCAAGGGTAACTCATATATGCGATCCTTCACTAAAGATGCTGGGAAAATGACCAGTGCCTAGTATCACACCAGTAAGTACCTGACCCCACCCCGCGATTTTGATTTGTCTCAATCATCAGATGATTTCTTGAATGACTGTGGTAGTCAATCATTTGTAATGAACAGGATACTCACCACTTTGTAATGAACAGGGTACTTAACACTTTGAAATGAACAGGGTACTACAACACTTTGGCATGAACAGAGTACTCAACACTTTGGAGTGACTGTAGTAGTCAATAATTTGCAATGAACAGGGGACTCAACACTTTGTAATGAACAGGGTACTCACCACTTTCAAATAGAACTGGGTACTCAATACTTTGCTTAAGACTTTGTAATGAACTGGGTAATCAACACTTTGGAATGAACAGGGTACTCAACACTTTGGAATGAACTGGATATGCAACACTTTGGAATTGTGTTCTTGTATTCTCTCCAGAAGATCCTAGGAAGATGTCTGAAGCATTTCGTTTCAACTGCTCAAACTCTCTTGGGGGTTTCTACTATCAGAGTCCAGTTTTCACCTCCATAGAGCAGTATGGACAGCAACAGGGACTTGTAGAGCTTCATCTTGGTTGGAAAGCTGATGCTTTCACTGACTGTTAAAAAAATGTCAATTAAATTAAATGTCAAATTAAATTTCATACACAGTCACAAAGTATGATGCAATAATTGAGGGTTGAACTCACTAGCAATTTGGAGGAGGAAGAAAGTGGGAAATGTGTGCCGTAAGTTAGTCATTTATTCTGAGGTTTTTGGTATTTTCTATGGACTAAACAGAAAGTGGTAAAAATAGTGACTAACCTACAATGTACCTATACTAAATAAGGGTGAACAAGAGGAAAGAAAATGATAAAAATGCTGTACTATGGTAGCAGAACAATACTTGTGCAAAATAATCATTTGTTAGTACTGAACACTGATTGAAGTTCAATGAAATCCTATTTTCAGTAAAGCTTACTTTTGTGGGAAAATGAAATAAAAGCAATAAATAAAATAATAATAAAGATTAAAAAAAAATTTTTTGAAATGGATCCATTTTCCCATGATGCAAGTAATAAAGGAACCAGAAAGCATTCTTTTATGACCCCAGTTCTGTAAAGAACAGAACCTTCCTATTTTCGTTTTCCAACAACATTGTTCGGACATGCATTGTAGCCCTACTCATGAAGTAATGTTATATAGGAATAAAGTGTCACTACTGACATTTGTGTTTGAACATAGATCACAAGTGAACAAACACGGGCAATCTCACTACTGAATGAGGTAGATCACATGACCATAGCAGAAACCTTTAAATAGAGGAAGTCGCGTGACGTATGATGTTTTTTTTGCTATTCTTGTCTATCTTCCCATACTGTGTTCGTTATTCCTTCTCTCTACTATTCTCTATGCTATTTCACTATACAAAGTATTATTAGTACGAGCATTATTCTAAGACATCTGTCACCAGCATTGTTCAACAGCGTATTATAATTGGTATCTGCGATTACAAAGTCTCTATTACATTGGCATAGATGCAATATTAAGCAAGCATATGTTGTCATCACAACAGTGGCAACAAAGGGTCGTTTTAATGACGGATCAAGTAACTAATTTGGTTGTTCCAACCCAGCACAAAGCTGACTTGAGTTCGACCATTTTAACCATTGTTATCTTTACTTAGCTCAATTTACTTCTGAACCAAAAAAGGAAAATGGACATATCCAAGAGACATTGAGAATTTTGTTTCACTAGTCACCATAAAAGAGTAAATGGTTCATAGTAGAAACGTAAGTTTTTGTATGTTTCTTTGTTTATCATATGTGAACATGCACACACCTAGAATACAAACATGCAATGTTTAAAATTCCATTCTTGATACCTTGTTTTTAATAAACCTTGATACATTGCCCTTAAGAAACATTCATAACTTGTCTTGAATAGACATTGATACTGTGTGTTTAATACATTTTGATACTTTGTCTTTATTAAAACTTGATTTTGATCTCAATGTAATTCTCATAAATATTGATCTGGATTTTTTCCTCATAAATATTAATCTAGATTAGAGAATTAATGATGGTAATTTTGTTTTTATTACATGTTGATCAGCACTTGTTTTCCTCACCATTTTTTGGATTTCTTTCAAATAATTATTGATCTTGATGTGTTTTAAGTTTGATGTTGACTTATGTTCAATAAATACTGATCTACTCTTGTTTCTAATTAACGCTGATGTTATGAAAATTGATCCGTCATTCTGAGTTAAATATCAAAGTTTCAGAGATATAAGCAAAGAATAAGAAATAGTCATGGAATAGAATTCAGTTTCTGGCTGAATATATCAAATATTATTCATTGACTATCATCTGTATTTCCACTTATAATTTTCTTTTATTTGATCTTAGTCAAGATCATAGAATTCACAGATCCTTGCCACGGTTAACTGTGAAGTCCATAATCTTTTCAATAACTGCATAGTATGTACCTCACTAGGGCTTCATACCCAGTGTATCACGGTGGGGGTTTCAAATTCAGAGTTATCTTTTTAAATGCTATTGTCGTCGGCTGGTGTATGCATTGAGAGATAAAAACGTGTGTCTCCTGTAAGACCCACAACCAACATGGCAGACTCGGGATATGAGCCCACATAAAAAATATAAAGAAAAAACAAGGACTAATATACATACATATATATATATATATATATATATATATATATATATATATATATATATGTGTGTGTGTGTGTGTATATATATATATATATATATATATATATATATATATAAACAAATGATAATGTATTAACAGTAAAGGGTTACATAAGCAATAGAATATTGTTGTGTGTTACTGAACAATGAACATGAATGAAGAAAACATTTAACCTAGTGAATTGTTTGTATATGTGCAGCTTGTGTAGGAGAAAGTCCTAGAAACAATGAAGTGAAAGGTGTGTGTGTGTGTGCATTGTTCATGTGTGTCCCAAAGAGGGAATGCATTCGTCCGTGAGAGACTTACATGTTGACGTATAAGCAGAAAAGTAAGAAGAGAATGATGAAATTTTATTGCAGAGTATTTATAGTGCCGGAGAGCGTCCTCTAGTAGTGGTTTTGAAAATTAAGAGGAGGTAACCTGACATTATACTCTGCTTCAAATTAGATCTCTTTCTGATTCACTCCGCATCAAAACCTGTCAGCCAAATGTGAGCATTGCAAAAGCAAAATAAAAAAGTTGCTCTCTGCACAGAGACTTTGAATTTTGCACCCAAAACACATCCCCAAAAATATAAAATACAATTTAAAAGTCAGAGCCAATCGTGATCATTGCTGCTAAAGCAAAATCATGACACAAAGTGCTGAATCATGTATCCACCCTGACTGCTTAAAAGGACATGCTCATGACACTCAAGCAAACAGTTACAGAGTTCACCAGTGGCCCTGGGACGACCAAACCAAACAAAGCCTTTGATGCTGGGCCCAAACACTACTGACTCACCCATCCTCCAGGTTGCTTTTGTCACCAAAAAGAAACATTTCACCATCATCCTTTATATCGACAATAGAGAGAATTTTATTTTAACATATCTCGTCTCGTTTTCTTTACATCATACTGGCAGTACTTTATTGTTTTTGTTTTCTCTCTTGCAATCATATGTAGTATATAATATAGAATTTTTGCCAACCATGGCTGGAGAGTTTTGCTATTTAACCCATAGCTGGTGGAGTTGGGGAAAAAGGAAGATTCATGTCTTTTCTAATGTTATTTTGGTGAATATAATTAACTCAGTTGGAATTTGAACATGCCTGATTCCTGTTTGTAAGCCATTAGACAATGCCTGTATATCCTCTACGTTTCATAAAACAAAATTAAACATTGATTTTTATTTTACTTTATTTTTTGGTGAGATGCATTTATATTTCTTATAGATCCAGTCTTTTATTTTCCGATGAATCCAAACCCTTTTTGATTGTAGCAGTCTGGAAAGAAATGCTAGATTCAGAAGAGGATTGGACAAACACCAGAAATTAGTCCATTGATACAGGCTATGATTCTAATGAGCATACAGTTGGGAGTTTGGAATGCTGTAAACCCCTGAGAAAAATTACATTGAAACTAAAGAGACCAGCCATGTTATCATGCTACTGATTAGTTACCAGGCAGCTCTGAGCCACCATGATTTTGCATTGTGTTCGAAGCAGCTCAATCCAGTCCAGGCTGCATTGTACTCTGCTTTTGACTATAAACATTTAGTGGGTGATTGATTTTTACTAGTATGTATGCTTTTCCAAATACTAAAATAATTTTTAATAATAATCTTTCTTTTGTTTCTTTATAGAGTATTTTTTTTATTACAAGCACATTAAATATTTCCTTTGTGTCTATCACAGATTCAGCAGCCTTTTTAAAAAAAACTGTCTGCTACAAATATTTTCTAACTTGCCTTTCTATTTTATTAATCTCTCTCCTTCTTTATGAATATTACCCATAATTCTTGAGAAAACTACTTCCTTTGCACATTAAAGTACAGAAAGTAGGTGTTACAAGAATTATTGGAAGTTAACTAAGAAGAAGCATTTTTGTCATGAATATTGGGCTCTTTGAAAGCATTTTCCATATTGAATTATCTGTGACCTTTTGGCATCTAAGTCTTAATTGAATATTTTTATTCTTTTCTTTACCACAATATGCCAGCCTATTTTTCATTCTTTCTGTTCGGCACTATATTTAATGCATTGTCTTCTAGATTTTCCCTTTGAATTTTCAGTTTTATCTTTTTCTACCCCAAAACCTTATTTGACGACATGGTGGCATTCATTGCAATTAATAAGGGAAAAGCATTTATTCTAACTTGAAACTATTGCATATGTTGAGGACACTACAAATACATGTACTGTTATTTTATAAGTTTGAAATAAAATAACAGCAAGTAGGCTTTACAAAAGGTGTGAGTAGCCAGAAGTAACTCAGCAAAAGGACAACATTTTGTTATGACTTGATATAAGAGGTATCGGATTTAACAAGGAAGCAGTCAGTATATATATATATATATATATATATATATATATATATATATATATATAATTGTATATTTGGCTAAAAGAATAGCTGAAAGTCCTTAGATATACAGAACATCTGGACACTTTATGTACAGAATAGAAAACATTTATACAAACATTTAATTGCAGTCATCTTTAATAAAACTTTTATTTTTTGCCGTTAGGAACCCCCCCCCTCCAAAAAAAAAAACAGACGACCTGAATTTAGCGGATGTCAGAATTTGTTTAAAGATACATCCCTACCCATCCCTAACATAACCCCGCTTTCAAATGTAACTATTAACTGATACAACAAAAATTAAAATTTGAACCCCCTACCACCCCTTGTCTATATGAATGGATTTATCGGTAACCTTGGAAACCCTCAATTATGAATCTTTGCCGTGCCTTTAACAACCGTAAATTTTAAAAAATAAGTTACTCCAAAATTCGCTTGACGAGGAAATGGAACTGATGTCTTTGGTTTAATAACAAAATTAAATTCAGGGGCTTTAGCTTCCATTTCTGAAACATGGTATCACTGTGTAGCGAAAAAAACATATTTTAAATCAATTAATTTATAATATTAATGCTCTGTAAATTTACATTGAGCACTATTGTGTAAAAATAAAAATATCTATAAGAACACCGGATTATATATCTTACTGTTCTTTCTTTTTATTTATATATATATATATATATATATATATATATATATATATATATATATATATATTTTATTCCTCCCAGGCAGCATGACTTGGAGTTTCATACACAATGCAATCTTCAGGTCCTGAACACCTGAAGACTGCATTGTGCTATTGGTGAGGAAAAAATGTATATTTATTAATATATATCTAATAGGTCTATTATATTACATCAAGCCCTATTGTATTAACACTCAGAAGTATATATATATATATCTGTCTATATTTCTGAGATCAGGTATTATGTACACTATTTACATTAATCGGAATATTGTCCTCATTTTTGTCAGCATATTTATTACAATGTTTCAGCTGTTGTATGCTCTGGCCTTCTTCAGGTGGTTGGAATGTCGAAGTGAACCCTTTATTTCGCTTCCCCTCCTCCCTTTCTATGACACCCAGCATTGTTGTTATGGTGAAACACACCTATTCTATAGTTATTAGACTCTCCCACCTAATATAAGTAGGAGTAAGAGGAACGAGGGTCAGACAATGTCGGATGACAGTAGTTGACAGTTAGTAGTCAGTGACCACAAGAAGAATACTCTGCATCATACCTATTATATCAAGTTCTTAACGTTTGGTACGTCGAACTTATTTAGGACCGATTTTAGTACAAATACAAGCCTCCACTGCGAAATAACTCCACAACAACTTTGGCGATGAGGATTCGCACTTATACGGAGGAAGAAAAAATTTGCTCGCCACAACAACTTCGGCAACAAAGACCAAGACGTCAACTTAATGACGAAAAAATCTGTCGAGAAAAGAAATATTTTTCTCGATAATACAGTTTGCTCAAATAGGTCATGAATTGCAAATTCATAGGACCCCCCTCTACAGTATTTAGACATTGTGTAAACTTTTTCGAAGATGGAGGAATGCAAAAGTCTATTCCAGGAATTCTTTAAGTTCCAGTCGGAACAACAGATGAAAATATTAGAGCAACAAACAACATTCCAGATGCAGCTACAGGAGGAAACTTTCAATAGATAAATGCAATTCCAACAAAAAATGGAACAGATGCATAGGGAGTTTCAAAACAAAATTCTGGAAATAACTGAGAAGAGGAAAGAGAAAAATCTACAAAATGATTTTTTCCCAGAGAATACAATATGGAATTCAATTGAAATATTCATGTACAGTCCAGATGAAGAGATAACTTTTTCAGAGTATTATAAAAAATATACGGACGTGTATAACGAGGACTGCCACTCGTGGTCTGAAGGAAAGAAGGTTAGGCTTCTTTTAAGCAAATTAGGAACTGCTGAGCATAACAAATTGGTAAACTACATTTTACCGAAAAAAACTAACGAGTTGACATTTACCGAGGTGGTAAATATATTAAGTGAATTATTTAGTAAAAAGACATCTCTGTTCCACAAGAGGTGGAAATGTTTGAATCTGATCAAAGATGATGAACAAGACTATATAACGTACACAGCCAATGTGAATAAGCATTGTGAAGAATTCAAGCTGGCAGAGTTAAGTGCAGACAATTTTAAGTGCTTTGTGTTTGTTCAGGGGCTGGTATCGGAAAGAGACGCAGAGGTGAGATAATTAGAACTGGCAAAATTGGAAAGCAATCCAAGTAATACGCTACAGAAATTGGCAGAAGACTGCACAAGATATGTTAGCGTAAAGAAGGATTCAAAAAAGATAGAACAGTCTGGCATTTCGCATGTAAGGAAAATACTCTACAAAGAAGAAAGTCAGTCTACCAAAAAGAATTCTAAAATTGCGGATTATTAAGCAAAATGTGAAATAGCAGGGAAAAATAAACAAAAACTCCCAAAGCCATGTTTTGCTTGCGGTGAACTACACTGGTACAGATATTGTGATTTTAGGAATAAAAAAGTTTCAACTGTAAAAGAGTGGGACATAAAAGCATGCATTGCAGGTCAAAAAATAAAGACAATAAAATAAGAAAATTAAAGTCCAACGAATAACCAGAAAATTTGTTACTGTCAAAATAAGTAATAAAAATATAAAAATGCAACTTGACACTGGTTTGGATCTATCTATCATAAATTTGCATACGTGGAAGAAGTTGGGGAAACCAACTTTAATGAAGACAAAGAAAATCGCGAGGTCAGTGACGGGAGAAAAAATACAATTTATTGGAGAATTTATTACAAACGTCACGTCAAATAAAAAAACGCGAAAAGCTAAACTATTTGTCATAGAAAATACCACAAACTTACTGGGTACAAATTGGATAACAGAATTCCAATTATGGGATCTACCGATGAATTCTTTCTGTTACAAGGTAGAAAGTTTAAACACTGAAGCCCAAAAATTAATAAAGAAACTTAAGGAAACATTTCCTACTGTTTTTTCTCCAGGGTTGGGAACGTGTACCAAGATGGAAGCAAAATTCCAGATAAAAGAAAACGCTCAGGCGGTATTCAAAAAGAAAAGGAATGTGCCGTTTGCCTCAATTGAACAGATAGATAAAGAATTGGACAGATTGGAGAAAACTGGTGTACTTAAAAAAGTTGAGTATAGTGAATGGGCAGCTCCGATGGTATACGTGAAAAAAAGTCTAAAGAAATTTGTGTTTGTGCTGATTTCTCAATGGGTTTAAATGCGGCACTCAAAGACTATAATTATCCTCTACCAACAGCGGAAGAAATATTTGCGAAGCTTAATGGAGGCACAATATTTTCAAAGATAGACCTCAGCGACGCATATCTGCAAATACCGGTAGAAAAAGAAACGTCAAAACTTTTGTGTATAAACACACATCGGGCTCTGTATAAATTTAACAGATGACCTTTTGGGATTAAGGTCGCGCACGCCATTTTCCAACAAGTAATGGATTCGATGTTGGGTGGTCTAGATTTTGCCGTAGCGTATCTGGACGACATCCTCATGAGAAGTACAAGTATAGCAGAACACGTGGAACATGTCAATGCAGTACTTTCAAGAATACAGGATTTGGGATTTAAACTCAAGGAAAGCAAATGCGAGTTTTTTATGGAGAAAGTGAAATATCTGGGGCAGATCATCGATAAGAATGGTAGAAGGCCAGACCCAGAGTGAGCAGCGGCTATAAAAGACATGCTGGCTCCAAATGATATTACCACATTACAAATTTTTTTGGGATTAGCTAATTACTACCAAAAAAGACAAAGCCAGGTAGAGAAAAATTTATTCAAGTAAAAAAATACAATCCTGGTGAAAAAGTATACTTTAAGGTCTATAAACAGAATAAATCATTCTGGGAGATTGGAAAAATAGAAAATCGGATTGGCAACATGATGTACTTGGTGAAAGGTGAAAAATTCACGTGCAGACGGCACATTAACCAGATCAGACGACGCTCTTCAGACGTGGTTGAAAGTGATCCCGCGGAAGAAACGCCTATGGAGGTGATTTTCGATACCTTTAATCTAACAACGCCAGCAACGATTTTACCTGAGGTACGCCGATCCAGGAGAAAAAGAAAGGCAACTGATCATTTAAAAGTGGATCCAAAACGTAGGAGATACGCTACAATGTTACTAAAAAAAATGTTTTTTTTTTGTTTTTTCTTCATATTTCCTGTAAAAAATTAAAAAATAAGTAAAACTGTTTTACTCCTACGGAGTAAAGTTTTAGGAGGGGGGTGTTATGGTGAAACACACCTATTCTATAGTTATTAGACTCTCCCACCTAATATAAGTAGGAGTAGTAAGAGGAACGAGGGTCAGTCGATGTCAGATGACAGTAGTTGACAGTTAGTCGAATACGAAAGTAGTCAGCGACCACAACAAGATTACTCTGCGTAATACCTATTATATCAAGTTCCTAACGTTTCGTACATTGAACTTATTTAGGACCAATTTTAGTACAAATACAAGCCTTCACTGCAAAATAACTCCACAACAATTGTGCCTTTGTTTGTTTATTTTTTTAAAAATAATATAGCCTTCATTAGTTTTTAAAAAAAATAAAATGTTGAAAGGTCAATTGTTAAAAATTGCCTGAGGATACCGTAAGGTTGAAACCAAGATAGCGGATTTAGCTGATCTCCTAATTTTTAAAGTATATATTCATATATATATATATATATATATATATATATATATATATATATATATATATATATATATATAAAAGTGGACATTGATGTCAACACCTAGCAGTGATATTCTGTTTCATGCATAAATGCAATATTGCATTTAAGCATGAAACAGACTGTTGCCGCTGGGTGTTGACCTCAATCTCCACTTTTATACTTACTGACGCTTTATCATTGATACTGAACACTTTAACCCATAAATATAGTATACCTTAAAACTATATATATATATATATATATATATATATATATATATATATATATATATATAACTTCAGATATAAATAAATGTATCTGCAAGGACAATATTAATAAAAGAAATGACAAGAGGAAAGAAAAAAAGAAAAATCAATAATAATAATAACATTAATTCAATTTCATTTAACAACAACTAAAAAAATACCAAAAACTGCTATCATTTAGCGCCTTCCATAATTTTCCTTTCCTATCCTGAGTGATTTTCAAATATTTTATACCATTTCCTTATTCAAATTTAAATGAGTAACATTATATTTTTCAGGATTACTTTTTCAGATTCCTAAATAAGATTTGTTCATTTGTTATAAATTTCCTCAAGGTATGAAATGTGTCAGAATAAATTATTTTACTCTTGTCATTTCATATATATATATATATATATATATATATATATATATATATATATATATATATATATATATATATATAGTGAAACCGAGAGAGCCAGACAAACCTACCAAGGTTTCAACTAAGCAGATTGTCAGGGAAAGTGTAGTTACCTCTATTTATATATATATATATATATATATATATGAAGAAATACAGTCTCAAGGTGTGCTATATTTATGGGATAAAGTGGTCAATATCAGAGATAGAGCATGTGTAAATATAAAAATGAACATAGAAGTCAACACTTAGAGGCGACAGTCTGTTTCACGCTAGACACAATTGTCAGGCATGCGTCTAGCATGAAACAGACAGTCACCTCTAAGTGTTGGCTTCAATGTTCACTTTTATATATATATATATATATATATATATATATATATATATATATATATCAGAATCAGTATGGACATTAGAATCAACACTGCATGGTGACTGTCAGTTTCATGCTTCAATGCAATTTTCACATCAAGTGCCAGTATTACTTAAGTGGGCACTATATATAGGTCAGTGGGGAATTAATGGCAGTTGGGGTTCTTTTGATTAGGGTCAATGCGTAGTGTTGTGTGTTATTGTTATTTGAGTCATGACCTTGTGGGAAAATAGCAACCAGTAGGTTCAGATCCTAAAAATGATAAGTCTGAGGCCATAATTCAAAAGGTCATCAATCAGTCTTGCAAGTCCAACATCAGAAAATGCCAGGGACATAAATCAAAAAGGATGAAAAAAAAATCCATATCTACAACTTGCACTGCACAATTACATTCTTTAGCCGCAAACAACTAAGCATCTCTTCTCTGTCATCCAAAGTCGGGTTCTTTTATTGGGGTAAGAAAGGTTGTGATTGGTCGAGACTTGTAGGGAAGTGCAAACAATTACCATTTTTCAAAGACTACTAAAGTCAACCTGATCTTGATTCTAATTTTCTTTTTCAACATACAGCACAGAGAATGCAAATTATTTTCTTCATCGCCACAGACCTCATGGTTGCTCATTTATTTATTCAATTAATTTATATATTTTATTTATTTCTTTTACATATTTTTCCTTTTTGTGTATTTTTCTTGTCTTGGTATTTGCAATGACATTTATTATATTTAAGTTATGAGATTTTACTTAGTCTTTTTGGTCATAATGTGGTTGTAGTTAGTGTAATTGGAACTTGTCTTCATGTCTGCATTTAAAAATGAGCTCTGATATTTTGTTTAGGTGTTTAACTTGTTCTGGAAAGGTAATTATTGATATTTTCTCTTGTAGGCAAAGATTACATTGTTTTGAGAAGTTATTGTAAGCTGATGTTATTTTTGGTGTGTTTTGGTTTGTATTTAGGCCATGTTTCAGTTTTTTGTTTCTCTGAATCCCAAAAGGGTTGGGTGTGGGGTCTAGCAACTTTACCTTATACCTTACTCACTACAGAAGAAACAGTAGCAACACCTAGTGTAGTGGGTCTGTGGCTCTATACTTCAAAGAGAAGCCTATAGGGTTAACAAACACATCATATGACACTTTTTAGTTGATACTGTAAATTTTTGGTAAATTTTACAAGAAGGAAGAAATACATGAATCAGTGATCTTCTATATGTTGTGTCTCTTCAGGATGTGGGTGATCATGGCTTACCACAACTTCCTGTCTTTTGTAGCTCTTAGTAGTAAGGTTTGTCTTTTTTTTTGTTATCCTTTCTAATCCATGGCTTATGGTCAAATTGCACTGAAGGTACTGATTCTCATTCAATCAGAAAAGTTAAGCAGCAAAGAGCCTTGGATGGGGGATTTCTTTGGGAAACTGGGTACTCTAAGCAACCTCATACAATCTGAAATATGTTTCAGCTTTAAATAACCCACAAAGGGTTGATAATCCATAAAAAACAAATCAATTGATCTTAATCCCAACCATTTAAACAAGCTTGTTAGGTAGGTTATGCATTGCTTTCCTATGTCCCTCTTTACTTCAGTTTGTCTTGAGAGTGTCAAATTCTCCAAGCCCTCTTTTTTCTATGAAATTTTAAATTGTTCCTTTCTGATTCTAAGTGTCCTTTTTGTTGCTATTTTCCCTAAAACTTTGTCATTGTTCACATGTTTGGTCCATGGTCATTCTCAGGATCCTTCTGTAGAACTGTATTTCTGTTGCTTCATCTGTGAGGAGATTGTCGAGCATTCACTGCCGTATAGGGGGACAGATATTACATAACAGTTCGGCACTTTTTTCTTTGTCTCTAATGATTTCTTTTTCCACTGAACAATGGCCTGGTTAAACAAGTTGATTATCTACTTTCTTCCTTTGAGGATCATTAACTATTTTTAGTGCCATTGTTCAAATATAGCACACTTCCTTTGGGCTGACCCCTTTTGAAGTTCTCCGCTTGTCACATAAGCCACTAAATTACAGTATCATTTACGTTCCCTGCCTTTGATCTTGTCCTGTTAATAAGTATTTATCTAATAATATATTTATATGGCTGTACATGAAAACAATTTATACCTGAAATTTAAAGACCTTGCGACTATAATTTTCCAAATCCGGTCAGGTAGATTTTCTTTTATAAGTAAGAAGTATACATATGAAAACACGTCTATAAATTATGTGCCAGGTTATCTGATTTTTTTTAATTCAACCAAAATTTGTTCAAAAAAAGTTTTATTCACATTTACGATTTGTTTGTGTTTTTATTATTCAGTTGCTTTGATTTCTTAATCTGATCAAAATTTGTTCAAAAAAGGCGTTAATTTACGATTTGTGTTTCTAACAGTCCATTGTAAATGCCCAAGTCCTGTAGTCTGATGAAATTTGATAAAAACTTGGCAAATATGGACCCTCATGCCCACAATAAGATGGAGTCTCAAAAGGATGGTTTCTCCTATATCACTGCTTTTTTAGCTACCTTCACTTTTCAGCAATGTTTATTGTTTTAAAAAGCAATAATTAGAATTGTAAGAAAACCTAACAACTGATGAAAGTGTATTTATACATTATACATTATATATATAATTTATACATTATATATATAATTTATACATTATACATTATATATATAATTTATACATTATACATTATATATATAACTTATACATTATACATCATATATATAATTCATACATTATATATATGATTTATATATTATACATTATATATATAATTTATACATTATACATTATATATATAATTTATACATTATACATCATATATATAATTCATACATTATATATATGATTTATATATTATACATTATATATATAATTTATACATTATACATTATATATATAATTTATACATTATACATTATATATATAATTTATACATTATACATCATATATCTAATTCATACATTATATATATGATTTATATATTATACATTATATATATAATTTATACATTATACATTATATATATAATTTATACATTATACATTATATATATAATTTATACATTGTACATTTTCTTTGTCCTTTTAACACTATGTCATATTGCAGGCACCTTTGTCAATGTTTGCCCAAAACTTTTTATTTACATTTAAAATTTACTCTTGTTTCTATCAAGCTATGGGGCTATAAAGGTATGGTAAGTGTATAATAAATTGATTAGAAGTGTAGGAACTTTGTTATTATTGCAAATAAAAATAAAATATAAAATAATAATAATAATGAAAATTTGAAATAAAATTTAAACCTTGTTAAAAATAAATAAATAAAAAAATAAAAATAATCAAATTACTCCCAGCATGCAACAGAGACTGTTCCTGTCGGAAGTACAGACATCCTACCAAAAGATGTAGGATTCAATCTCTTCGCTCAAGAACTGTCGGGATGACAACATGTGTGTAACTTCCCTTCATGATAGGACTTGTGATATTATGGAGTGACTTACTTCTTTTTATAACATGAACCGTATCACAGTTGTAATATAAAACACACACACCAATACACACAAATACATAAATTACCATACAATTTGTCAGGACTTCTCTGTATTTTATACATCTATTTTTCCTGTTTTTATAGTCATGTAAACAAGCCTACAATTCTACTACCACTAATCCTATGGTTTGAGTGAATACCCACCACAGAAGTAATAAATAGAGGCAAGGTGACATAAAAGCTATCAGCATGGAAAACAGAATTGGCAAACTGAGTTTTCATTCCAGCTGAGGCTGCTTGTGTTTATTTTGCACTAATGCTCTTGAGAAAAGCAAAAACACATTTCTCTTTGTTGTCTGTTACAGTGCCAGATAGCTTGAAAAATGTTTGGTTCCAGTATGCCAGAAAGGTTGAGAGAAGAGAGTGTTAGTGAAAAAACTGAGCAAATGGGGGTCTGCCCAGAAAGTATTTAGTCAATTTGCTCACCATTGGTACTGTGGGGCAATTTCAAAACATTAGTACTGTGGAGTTCTCAAATACCACATTTAAAATATAGATATATCATTTACCATAATTCCTTATGTATAATACGCATTTTTTTCTAAAAAATAATAAGTAAAATTAGGGGTGCGTATTATGCACAGCTACAAAACATCTTTAAAAAATTGCTGTTTCATAGGTCGATTCCAGTTGCGAAATGACTACTCACCACAAACATACAACAATTTGACACTAACATTCGGTGATTGCGACCCCATAAGGATGCCAAATACAATCACATGTACCTAACAATACTTACAAATGTAAAATAAAGTAAGAATTATCATAAAACTAAATTAGAATAATATTATTCTATATTTAAAACCATTTTTTCATAAGAGTAGGAAATGCTAGCTGTAATGAAATTGGAGAGGTACAGTTTATAGGGTTTGATTACCAAACAAGGGGTGCGTATTATGCATGAGTAGAAGCATTTTCCAACAATTTCAGCGAAGATTTTGGGGTGCGTGTTATAGATGAAGGTGTATTATACATAGAGAATTATGGCAGTTCTTAATTTTTTTGCTATACAGTGTAACCCGGATATAAGAGAGTTGTCGGGACCGGAGAAGAAGTATCTTATATCCGGGTTTCTTTTATATCCGGGTTTGGTCTATTTTGTTTTTTTTAACACAGGCTCTAATTTGGGACCTGAGAAAATCTATCTTATATCCGGGTTTCTCTTATATCCGGGTCTCTTATATCCGGGTTACACTGTATATTGTTTTGATGCTTACTTTTGGCTTTTATAAGATAAATAAAAATGTAAAACAAAATACAAAAGATTTTATTTGGAAAATCAAATTAAAATGATAATCTTAAAAAGAATTAGTAAGTTTCAAAAATTCAAATATGCAAAAATAGGTTTCACTTTATTTTCTGTAACCCAAAAAAAACTGCTTGTAATTCATGCAATTAGTATGACTAAAATCAGAAACTACTTGCGAGAAGTATTCAAAAATTTAAAAATAAAAATTTGACTTGCCACTTGCTAAAGGAAAAACACTTCGATGGGGTGTTCAAATATCCTACAGGACTAATTTTAAATTATATTAATATGTAGTAGCTATGGGGGATCAGTTCATCACCTAATGACAATAGAAAATTGATCCCCCACTTTACATCTAATATAATCTCATATTAATATGAGTTTACTGTCATGTGCCATCTTGGGTAGGATGATAAACTACATCCAACAGCAAGGCCTCTGATCAGAAGATTTGAGGAGCGTGGAACCATCTCTTAATTGCTGGTGTTCCCAGGTCCATCCTGACTCGGGGTGGTAGTACCTGTTAGGGTCCTAGCTATGGGCAAATAGTTAACACCCGAACTGGAGTCAAAACTCTATGAAAGTGTAAAAATGGGTTTTAATACAAGCAATACCTTTTTATAAAAAAAGTATTACCAGCAATTAATTTTTGAAGAAAAAAATTATTACCAGCAATAAATTTTTGAAGAAAAAATATTACCATTAATAAAAATCTTGTCAGCATTAAATAACCCATTGAGGTTGATATGGTATAAACCAAACCAAACCAAACCTTACTGACATGTGCTTGTAATTCATACAATGATTATGATTAAAACCAGAAATAATCCCTTGTTACTTGACAGAAGTATTGATAAAGCTAGTTGATTAATCAAGATAATTTGACTTGCTATTTGCTAAATATGAAGGAAAAAAATTTTGTGGGGTGTTCAAACGTTCCTCAGTACTAATAGAGGGTTAATATTAATGAAGAAATAGCCTTAGTCTCTTCAAAGTACTCCCCTTGGGACCTTACACATTTATGTCAGCCAAGGAAAAAGAAATAAATATATGAGTCTATGTGGAATTCTTTTCGATATAAAATGAGGAGAAAAATTAAGAAGGGTGTCTGAAGTCATGCAAAAAGGTTTCGTTTCAATTCTTTGTGACCAGCATCGAAGCTCACACCAGTGTAAAATTACATGCTAATTATATTATCAGTCTCTAACCAGGACATGTCACTTGAAATTATTTTATCTCAACAATCCATGAAAGCTAAGTATTTCAAACCATCATTCTTTGAACATATGCAAGCCACATATATCCCTTCTGTGAGCAATGGACACGCTCATCTTTGTCTTAAACATTTTGAATATTATTTTGTGTCAGATCATTTAATCTGTTGTATGAACATTTCCGCTTCATGACAATACGTTAAAACTATGGACTTTAAGAATTCTGATTTATTTTCTTGAAATTAGCTACTGATTACTACTTCAAGCTGTTAGTTTATTTTGTGTACTTTGGTACTAGTGAGCCAACCCAAATGACTAGACTCACTTTATAGTTCCCCAAAAGGAGGTTAACCAATCAGGAGACGTGAAATATTCAATCTGTCGTGTATAAAGGCGGCCATTTTGATTACTCTCTCCAAATATCCAGTGCCAACCTGTCAGTCGAAAGAACAGAAGGAAGAACTATGCTCTGCTACTTTATCGGGATATCCACTGCTAACCTGAACTACGCTTCCCTACTGTCTTCGAAATATTCACTGCTAACCTCAGGATTCTATACTCAAAGACTACCGTCATCATGAACAACACAAGCATGTGAATTCATGAATAAATTCTTTATCTTGTTTTTTTAAATTTCCCTTGTGCTTCCTCCTTATTGTCATTCTCTATTAATCTTCTTGGTGTGGGTAAATCAACTGTTCATTTTAACCCCCTAAGCCACATGCCACTACAGATTGATTTGCTTTTTATGACTTATCAGCCCTTTGCAGGTTATATAAAGCCAGAAATTATTTTTTGTGATAATAATGATTTACTAATACAAGTCCTACTAATTAATTCATAGCAGGGGGGAGAAGATGAGGATTCATACTTTTCCCAAGGGTATTTGAACAAAAATAAATATAACAAACCTGACTGGAATTGGAATTCAGCTCTCCAGTGATTAATAGAGACACATTGGATTAAGGGCATTGACAAAGAAGATTTCTCAACAATTCAAGAAAGCTAAGTATTACAAACTATCTCTCTTCATCTACTTTTGAATGTATGCAAACCATATATCCCTTTGGTGAGCAACAAACTCTCTTACTGTTTTCTAAAACATTTTTGAACATTATTTTGTGTCAGATCATTTAATCTGTTGTATGAACATTTCCTCTTCATGACAATACATTAAAGCTACATACTAAGATAAGAATTCTGATTCATTTTCCTGAAACGCACTACTGACACTACTTCAAGCATGTAAATTCATGAATAAATTCTTTATCTTATTTTGTTAAAATTACCCTTGTGTTTCCCTGTCATTATGATCCTTCATTAATCTTCTTAGCGTAGGTAAATCAACTGTTCCTTTTAAACCCTGAAGCCCCATGTCACTATAACTTCTTGATAAAATCTGTCTGGGAGATGATCCCAGTGTGAGGCACCCTAGTGAAATGCCTGAGAAACCATACCAAGCTTTGTAAGTGGAATTGGCTAGCTGGAACTGTTTGGAACATGCCGATGGTTGTGTTAGCAGAAAGCCACAAGTCAACTAAGGGTTTAAGCAGACTAGTCTGATCATGGCATATTATGAACTTCCTCCCAGAAACTGTAACTAAGGTCTGTCTAGCATAGCTGGGGTATAAATCACAGGTTGGCTCTGTTGATGTTAAAAAAATACAAATGTGCCTGAGCAGCTATCTGCAATAGGGAGTATCTATATAAAACTATAAAGATATAAATCTGTCTGTGTGTCAGTTAATTTCTTCTGTTCCTACTCCTTTTCATGCTACAGTCACTTGTCAGTATTTATTTCAGATCAGCTCAAGGAATGGATGTTAAATGGAAATTTCTCTTATAGAATATAAAGAAATGGCAGTCATGTTTGCATAATGGTGATAATGGTGCCTTTTTAAGGTTACAAATTGGTTTGGTATGTGACTTA